>JAGQAX010000018.1:5736104-6283604 GCA_019142605.1 Cephalopholis sonnerati
CTTCACAGATGAGAGCAGGTTCACACTGAGCACATGTGACAGGTGAGAAAGAGTCTAGAGACGCCGTGGTGAATGTTATGCTGCCTGTGACATCATCCAGCATGACCAGTTTGGCGGTGGGTCAGTGATGGTCTGGGGAGGCAGATCCTTGGAGGGTCGCACAGACCCCCATGTCAGAGCCAACAGTACCCTGACTGCTGTTAGGTACCAGGATGAAATCCTCAGAGTGACTGTCAGACCTTAAGCTGGTGCAGAGGGCCCTGGGTTCCTCCTGGTGCAGCACAATGCAACTTGAATAATTCGTTCATCAAAATCTGATGTGTGATTCAAGTGTTCCCTTCATTGTTTTGAGCAGTGTAGTTTCAATGCTGATTCACCAACAGATAAAAAATCAATGTTGAGTTTCATTATTTTCATTGCAGAACATCGCGTTTAGGGATTGTACAAGTTCTACAGTACTTTATTTAAGGTTGGATATCAGTGGAGCAGAGGTAAATTTATCAGAACATGTTCTCATGTAGGTGCAGAGGACTGCACCAACTTTGGGTGTAAATAAATTAGAGGCAGCAGGTGAAGCTTCAGTCTGTCCTTAGAACAGAAACTCTGGGTGCAGTCCCTCGTGTCAGCGCGCCTCCTCTGAAATGTGTTTGTTTGGATGACACTCGACATCTGCTGACCACAGGAGTGCTGATCTTACTCTGCACACAGATCTGTACCTGTGAAACACTGCTCCATGAATCTACACAGAAGGAGACGCTGATTAACAGCACAGAACGTTTTCAACAGGTGATTATGTTTTAACGTTTCCGTGGCCAGAGGCCGTAACACGGAGCCACAGTGAAGTATGACTGCAGCACCGGTGCTGGCAGTGAAATGAGGAGGCCACGTGTCACTGACCTGCACACACACACACACACACCGTCTGTCTTTGATGTTTATGTATAATTTAGGCTGCTGCAGTGCCGGTGAAGGCTAAATGAGTGCACATGGTGTGCATTGTACAAAGCCTGGATGGTACAGAGACCAGCTGGCCTCAGCAGCTCGGGGAAACAGGTGCACTTCTCACCATGCTGCTGCTTTCACCTCCGTGTTGTACACAGGTTCTTCTGTTGATGCAGTGCAGCGCTGCAGTGTTTCTGAGAAGTTTTTGCCTCCATGTGCCTGTTCAACTCTCTCTGTGTGTCTCAAATCTCATTCTCCTGTACTAAACACTACATATTTTGAGGGCGCTAAGTGCAGTCACACTGCATAGTACAAGAAAATACAGTGAACTGCTGGCACACTCAAAACGGTCCAAATGTTGAGTGTGGAATGAGACACTTCTCATCCTCAACGGTCGCCTTTGTGATGTAGCAAACTTTTCAACTTTTAACATGGCGGCTGGAGACAACACGTTTTACATGTTTTTGCACTAAGTACCAAAACTGCTGTCGAATAGAAGCTGTCGGTAACGTTTGTTGGGTCTGTGATGGTTTGGCACAGTGAACAATATTGTGAGCACTAACGTTAGCTACGTTAGCACGACAAAGTCGGGGTGCGCCAAAAAAAAGATGTTTTTTTTTTTGAAGGTGGCCAAATGTGGCAGCTGACATTCTATCCTGTAAAAAGACGCCAGCGCCCAGAGAAAAACACAATGTGAACACAGTCCCTAAAAAGCTGCAGGAAAAACAGCCACAGGTCCTTAAAAAACACCCATGTTTTGGGACTATAAAGCTGCTGGAGAAACAGCCATGGGTTGCTTAAAACACCCACTTTTGGGGGATGAAAAGCTGCTAGAAATATCTCGACAGGTCATGACAAAACATCCATCTTCAGTGCCTGAAAAGCTGCAGGAGAAATAGCCCCAGTCCTTAAAAACCACCAACATTTGCAGGCTAAAAATCTGCAGGAAAGACAGTCACCTGAACACTCACCCATGTTTGGTGCCTAAAAAGCCTCTAGAAAAACAGCCATGGGTCAAATTGACCCCTCCTCTTTAGGGAATTAAAAGCAGCTGAAATAGAGCCAAGGGCCTGTGAAAAACACCCAAGTTTGTGGGCTGAAAAGTGGCAAACAACGTGAGGGTTAAAAGCCGCAAAAGCCGCTGGAAAAACTGCCACGGTTGCCTGAACACACCCACATTTGGTGCCACAAACACTGCTGGATAAAGAGCCATGCGTCACTTTAAACATTCACATTTGTAGGCTAAAAAGCCTCAGGAAAAAGAACAACAGGTTTGTGAAAAACACCCACATCCTGGGGCTAAAAAGCCACTGGAAATATGGAAACCGGTTGTGACACAACACCCACATTTGGTGCCTGAAAAGCCGCTGGAGAAACAGCCACGGGTTGTGTAAAACACCCATGTCTGGGGGCTGAAAAGCTGCTGGGAATACAGCTACAGTTTGCCAAAGATGTGAGGGTTGAAAATCGACAAAATACACTGGAAAAACAGACGCTGTTGCCTGAACACACCCACGTTTGCTGCTGCTGGAAAAAAAGCTATGGCTCTGTGAAAAACACCCACGTTTGGGGGCTTAAAAGCTGCTGGAAATGTGGTGATAAAAATATTTCATGCCAGGAAAGCTACAGGAAAAAACAGCCACAAGTCACCCACATTTGGGTGTTAAGCCACTGAAAAAAATAGCTGAAGTTTGCTAAAAACACCCACAGCTGCTGGAAAAAACAGCCACAATTGGTGCCCAAAAAGCCGCTGGGAAAACAGCGACGGGTCATTTAAACACTCGTTTGGGAGTCAATATATGACGCAAATATGTAATATATCTGCAGTGTGCAGAAGTGTAAAATGCCAACATTTTCTTTCAGGCTCTTTGAAGACCTGCTGTTGGATTCAACGTTTTAATGACTCTAATGGTTTGTAAATAATTAATATAAATCAGGGACCAACAACAAGCTCTTCTACCAATACACCCAGGACTCTGTTTCTTTTATTGCAGCATCCCAGAGCTGGAAAGGCCCCGAAATGTCTTGTTCAAGGGCACAGTGTCAGTCGTATATTTGCTGCCAGGTCGACGATTAAAGTCAGAAACTTTCTCTTCACCAGCCAGATTCTCTAACCTTTCCAACAGTGCAGCTGTGGGGGTTTCAGTTGTCTGTGTGTGGAGCTGAGATGAAAGTTAAACCTGGCAGATTCACAGTGAAAAGGATTTGCAGCAGTGTGCTCATTTGGTAAAGAAAACAGCAGAAGAATGAAGTAAATGTGTTGATGTCAGAAAACAGCAGGAAAGAGAGTCTGTGGATAAAACTAATGTAAAGTAAAGGGTCTGATGTGTGTGTGAAAAGTTTAAATGTTAGTGCTGCTTCATGAAGGAAAAGAAACCCCTCCCTTCTGTTGCCTCCCAGCATACTCCTGATGTTTTTCGGTGCCCTTGTCCTGACTGAGATGTGGGTGAGGCGGTGAGTTCAGTTTGGACATGCATCAGTGAACATGAGAGCAACACAAACAGGAAGACGTTGCTGTTGGTTACAATAACCTGCATGGAGCTCAGACACTTTTACAGCTTTAACATTCTCCTCCATACAGAGGGTCAGAGCTCCTTCAGCTGAGGAGGAGACTGCAAACACTGAGCGTGTGACGGCTCAGAGGGGTTTTAATCTGTGCAGCACATATTGGAAGGGACGTAATCAAGAAGTTGAGCTCACATGCTTGTTTTTCTTTAGTTTCTCTGAGTGTTTTGGCTGCAATGTATTCTTTGTGAGTTTGGAGCCAGGGAAATGTTGGTGTTATCGATCATTTCCTGCGCTCATATTGGAGTAATTGATCATTTAATGTGTTCATATTGGAGTTATTGATCATTGCATCAGTTCTGGTGATTGGGTTGACCGTTTTGTGCCAGTAGGGTGTCAGACATGTCAACAGCAATGATTTCATAACGCAGTCCAGCACAATATTAGGCCGAAAAAAGTGGTGCTCGTCACCCTGCACAGTTTATATATATTGTATATTTTACACAAACAGTATTTGGAGCTCCTTGCTGATATTTTTGGACTGGATAAGCTTCAGAACAGAGAAACAAAGAGACTCCAGCGTGCCAGGTGTGTTTATGACTGTCAGATGAAGGAGTGGAAGCAGAGTTTCTCAGCCAGCAGGCCGAGGATGTTCTGATCCTCACAGCTCAGTAGCTGTCTGACAGACAGGCTGCTCTGCTGCAGCCGCAGAGGCGTGCTGGGAGGAAGTCAGACAGGTCAGAGCAGGAACGCACGAGACCGGCCTGATGAAGTACAGCGCCGCAGATCACACCCAGTCAGATCACTGCCCCGTCCCTGTCAGTGAACTGGTGTCCAAAAAATCCCTCATTAATGTGGTGCAGAAAGATTTTCAGTTTTGTCTTTGTCAAGTCCTGATTAAATAGTTACATCTCAGGTTAACAAGTCACTGCTCATCTCTCTTTTTATTTCAAAAAATCACATTTGACTAAACGTAAATCAGAATTATTCTACGATATTTATGATGTATTATTATTGCTGTTATTTTTACAACGGATGACTGTAATATCTGAAACCCTCCAGTATCTTTCTCCCAGGAAGGAGGAGGTTTTTGCTCAGAGTATTTTCAGGCACTCAGAAAGCCACTGTGGATTCAATTAACATCTGAAACCCCCCAAAATAAAATGAAATGTAAATATACATTGCATACATTATTTATACTGCTCTGATTCCAATTTTAAAGTCATATGACATTTAATCTTTAATGAGTGCCTCAGTGGCAGAAAAGACGTCCATTTCTTAAGTGGATGTGTTAATATAAAAACAGACCCAGTCCCACATTCACAATCTTAGAACAAATACACAGATACAAGTGGAAGGGGGAGCCTCGGCTCTTTGGTGGATTGAGGCTGTGCAGGTTTGCAAAAAGATAATTCCATTTTTTGAGGATTATGGTTCATGTTTGAGCACAATAATCACAAACAGCTCTACTTCTGTCCTCAGAGATGCAAGGGTTAATGGAAACATCACTGTAACAGATGCACACTGAGCAGCGCTGACTGAATGATAAGAGTTTAGGGACTGTATGAGGAGGTGGAGCACAAAGGGAAGGACATATTGAAAAAACATTTTTTGAACTGGGGAAGGACTTGTGTTTTTTATTTTGGCTTAGGGGGTGGGCACACTTCTTTAAATGGTTCTATTTTGTAGTTTTTTTTACAGCAGATTTCTAAAGAAAACATGCCTTCCCAGTTTTGGCAGTTTTCCAAATTTTGGTGATGATTTTTAGCAATTAATTTTGGCATGCTTTCTTAAAAAAATTGCCAAAATTACACCATTTATCACAGCCAGAAACTGTAATAACAGTAATTATCGTTGGACAGGTACTGGACACATCCTGTGTGATGAACGCTTCCACCAGAAAAAAATAAAATAATAAAATCTGAGCTTAAAATAGTCATTATTATTATTCTACCTCTTATTTAAAATGTGGCCAAAATGAAAGAAAAAAAAAAAAAGTTTGCATGAACTAACCACTATGCTCAAAGCCGTTTTCAACTCCAGGGTTTCACTCACTGTTTTTATGATTGTTGCAGCGTCTGATTTCACGACAGCTTTTTTTATTAAAAATCGAGATGAATGTTCTGATGTTTTTAGGCCTTTATTTATTGTGTTAGCCAGTAAAAATTGTTTTTGTGCGATGCAATAAAAATCAAAGGCAGGTTGTTTCAGTGAGAATAACAGTACACTGTTTTTAGTTTGTGATTTGTACACTAATGTTACCACTAACCTGCAGATTTAATATAACAGAGCTTGATTTTCAGCCCGTGCGATAGACTCAGCAGCCTCTGTCATGGTGATTTGTCTTGTCTGTTGTCAGCTTGTCTCAGTCACTCTCCAGCTGTGTTTTGTGGTAAAAAAAAAAAAAAAAAAAGAAAAGAAAAAACTTTTGTCGACTGATGACTTTCATTTGTGTTCAACACCAACGCTGCAGGTGGTGCAAAACAGTTTACCCTGCTTTCATGCAGGACAGGGAAACAGGGGTGTCCAACCTTCTCAAAATGATGGCCTGATTAGATAATGTGAAGATACCAGCATCATACGGGGTATTAGAAAAAAAACAACAACATACACTATCACTTACTCATAATAAATTATAACATATTTATTCCTAAATAATCCATGCAATAACTGACTACATTGTTCAGTCTGTACATAAGGTATATATATTGTAAATTATGTTGTGTGGTCTCTACATATATATTTTGTAAATTATCTTCTTATATTTCTTATATTTTACTTCGTTTTGCACTATATCTTTTTTCTACACTTGTTTGCACTATATCTTCTTCTTTTTACACTTGTAAGGAGCACCTGTAACGAAAACAATTTCCCCTGGGGATCAATAAAGTATTTCTGATTCTGATTCTGATTCTGAGATAAATGCAACAGCAAATGCAAATCTATTCAACTTTCTAACATTCCTGAAGGCAGTGGCCCTCACTGTCGACTACCTCGCAGAAAATGTCTGCTGTTAGGTCACTATTTGTTCGCTTGCCATCTAGTTTAAAAGAAACACATTAGTTTCATCTGTGTAATTCTTGTACGTACTTCATGCATGTCAGCAAACAGCATGAACGTCCTGCCATCATGAGGTGGATGGAAGAAACACAAAGTGTCCTTGTTTGATTAGTGAATATTGTGTGTTGGGCTGCATCTAGTGTACTTTGAACAATAAGCTGCGGGCCATTTAAAGTTGGTCCGTGGGCCAGACTTTGGACATGTCTGATACAGAACTGCCTTTCACAGTCTTTAACAGTAATTTTGTTGTTAAATGTGGCGTTCGAGTTGCATCTTCAAAACCAGAAACACAAAGTCAGTTTGCTGACGTGATGCAGGAGACTGCTTTGACTGGTGAAACTCACATGAAGCTGCTATGATTGGTCAAATCTGTGGAAAAGTTGCAAATTTGGACAAAATTGCATGGTTGCACAGAAGCTCACTTATTTTGATCACTACATTCTGGAGGTGCTGATCCTGAAAGAGCCCCGAACCTTTGAATCTACTGATCGTTGTTATTGAAGTGGAGGACGACGCTCATCAGCTTGACTTACTCATAAATGTTGTCAACCTGATTTCACTTGACCGTGTTTCCCTCTGCGGCCACCCAGCACCGTTAAACAACAATAGCAATCAGCCGCAAAACATATCGACACCAAAGAACGGCTTTTCTCGTCGGTGTCAGATGCCCTGAGGTCACTGACCGAGCGCTAGTGTTCATGGACTTTGGGGTGAGAATGGGTTTTCCTGTCAAATCTGAGAGCTACTGAGGATATGGGGAGTTGTCTTTGCCTCTTAAATGGCACAAATCAAAAGGTAATGGGTGTAAAAATTCCGTAAGAAGAAAATCTCCTGGTTCCCTCAGAGTGCCGAATTATTGATGAGCTCCAGTGATCTGATCAGAGTAACATATTTTAATGAGGAAGTGGACGTTTTTACACTGAAACTGCATGAAAAGATGATAAAAGACAGCTGACACTGTTACTGTGTGTTTAGAGCATGAAATTAAGAATGTTTCATGGACTCTGTGATCAGTGTGACATGTTTAGAGTTTCATTGTGTGACCTGATGACTGATGAGAGAGGTGCATTCTGACAGCGTTGGTCAGAAAATGTTTAACGGTCTTTCATTCATAATTCCTCACAGAAACGAAGAAAGGTGTGCAGAGTCTGTTTTCCTGATCCTGTGTGGCTGATCAATAATACTCATTAAATCCTGTATTGACATTTGGTCTCTGATGAGTGAAGCTTTGTCTGTACACACTGCAGCAATCTCTGATATGACTCTAATCTTAAACCTGAGACTCATCTATAGATTTCTGTTTAACTGTTTTTTATTCAGATAAAACTTCAGAACAAAAAGAACAAAAGTGTGAACAGGTGAACAAAACGCTGTATTTCAGAGGTGGCCTGAGGTGAAATCACTCTCCCTATTGGACCACTGATTTAATGAAGTGTAACAAGGCCAGCTCTCCTTAAACCAGCACGAGTAAATCTCTTTAAAAAAAAACAAACCTTAAAAGTTGTTAAAAGGCTCATTTCTCATGTCAGATCATTTGAGTTTGATACAGAGAGAGGACCTGACAGAGCCCTGGGACAGGCAGAAAGAGGCACTGTACACATGCCACGTATTTCGCGCCCTCTAACCCAGCGTCAGATGTGCTTAAACGCCAGAGCAACACTGTTGCAGCGCACAGTTGTTCCAGACTGCCTATTTTTCCGGGCTTGACTTCACCCTGAGATAAACAAAGTTCAACTTTTGTAATGCAGCAGCGTGCACCGCCTGAACTCTGAACTCCACGAGCTGAAAAACTTTAGATGGTCCTTCTGTGGTTGTCATGACAACAAGTTTACAGTTGGTAAAAAATGGAGGAGAAACTGGTGGTGGCTGTGGTTGGATACCCAGAGCTATACGACTTTATAAACCACAGTTACCACCATTTCAATAGAAAACAGCAGGCGTGCAAGCAGATAAGTGAAACATCCATCATGGAGGAGAAGCTCCTGGACCAACTGGTGGTACTCCCCATGATCCAGCCTCTTTTTTAGGGTCTCATGTACCCACACAGATCTCTGTTTATCTGCTGACAGCCTCTCACCCTCAACCAGAGCAACAGACAGTACCCTCTGCTGAAACATGTCAGGAACTACATGATTACACTGATTACTGGGAAAAATGTAAAAAACCCGCCTCTACGCTCTTGAAAGCGAGCAAAGAAAAGGCACAAAAGTGGCAAAAAACCCCCTTGACCTTGCATTTTCCAGGCAGTTAAAGATGCGGCATGTGTGTATTTTAACAGGACTTCCTTCATTACATCCAAACTCAGTGTTTAGCAGCTCATCCTTCATATATATCTCCACTTCCTGCTGATGTGTCAGAAGGCTTTGTGCGCCTCTGTTTTTAGTCAGCGACCCAAACTCAACAGATAAAATTCTACTTCTGTGGTGGTCTCCTACAGTTTCCTCTGTGTCATGAGGAGGTCTTTAAATTATTTCTGGGTCAAAATATAATTAGCGTTCGGTGCAGTGATAAAGATCGTCTTTTATTCTGCTGCCTCTTGTAATAATCAGTGAAGCGACCTGAACCAGTCAAACAGAAAGAGGTCGGTCATGTGGACGTTGGCTGTGATGGTCCAGTCGTTTCAGTGTTTCTGTCAGTGTTGAGAATCTAAATATCTTCTGCACATTAAATTATTACGCACAGTTAAAACACATTACTGAACTGACTTCTGATGCTGGAAAACAATTTCTGCTGCTTATATGAACTGAGACTCACAAAGACATTGATTAATGATCAGCTGCACCAAAGTTCACCCTGTGAGGGTCCGACACGTGTCGTGCTCGTGACGTGTAAACTCTTCAATCCCAGCAAATATTTCTAAGTCAAACAACAACAAAACCCTTCAGGCTCGATGTCAGGCTTTTATAGACTCAGTGAACAATGCTTTAACTCATGATCATCTTAACGTTAGCGCGCATGCCTGAGTTATTAGAACAGATTATGCAGCATCGTGCAACAACTCACAGCAGTGAACAGAATCCAGATAAAGTCAAAGTCCCATGAAAGAGAGACCAAAGTCAAACTTTCTGTCTAAGTTGCCTTAACAGGCAGAAATCCAATATGAAAGCAGAGAGGCCACGTCTGATTAGATCTGGACTAAACAGAGCAAAGACAGCTCGAGATCCTTCGTTAATATAATCTCAGCAGGAGATATCTGCGCTCTCACAGATAGAGGAAACACCCATTAACACAGAGGAGACTCAGCTGAGGGCTCCACCGGGTCATTCAGGTCTGCAATGAGGTGCGGCACAATGAAAATTCAACTCATCTCATTAACTAGATCAAAATTAATGCTCATATATGTGTCTTTTTTGTGCAGTATGAGCTCACTAAGGTAATACAGAATACTGTAGTTGCATCTGTTGCATCAGCCCCCAAACTGGACTCTACCAACTCCCACTCCATCGCTGAGTGTAACTCTGCTCATAGTCACCTTCACAGCTGGATGAGACTCTCTACATCAAGCTTAATACAATTTTATGTTCTTTATATATGTAACAACTGGTGAACCAGGTGAGAGCGGAGTCAAACGCACAACTCTGGAGACAGTTCAGGTAAAATGACTTCATCTTTAAATCCAAAAACCCAAAAAAGGACACAGGGAAACAAAAGGCTGGAACGCACAAGACACAAACTAAGTACTGTGGTGAGAGGAAGGATAACGAAACACAGGTGAGGCTAATCAGGGTGGGACAGACAATCAGACATAGGTGACGTCATCAACAGGGAGGGAAAACACACAGGGGAAGGAAGTGAAGTGAGTTTCAAAGTAAAATAGGAAGCCACATGAATAAATGAAATAAAAAACATAAGTAACTTGAGCTGTAACACTGTATTTGTAGTACTAATATTTAATCTGTATGTGCTGCTGTTTGCCTCATTAAAATAAATAAATAACTTGATAAATTGATATGAAATAAAAAAAGAAAAAGAAATAAAACTCTTCAGCGTCTTTGATGGCATTTCTTTTCTTGTCTTTTTTGTAAACATCTTTTGTCTTTTCACTCTGATGTTTAGGAGCTGCCTGGTTTTTGTAACAGTTGATGTAAATATTCAGTGCACCAATCAAATAAACATGACTGTTTTCTAGAGACTAGAGAGGGATGTACAGTGGCTTGTGACAGTATTTATCCCCCTTGGCATTATCTCTGTTTTGTTGCCTTACAACCTGGATATGAAAAGGAATTTTGGGGAGTTCGTAACTACAAGTTTAATAAGGCAAAATATGTATTTTCTATTTTTATTGTGGAACAAACAAGAAATAAGACAAAAAACAGAAAACCTGAGCGTGCGTAACTCTTCATCTCTCCAAAGTCATCTTCATTAAGCCCCCTTTTGCAGCAATTACAGCTGCAAGTCTCTTCGGCTATGTCTCTATGAGCTTGGCACAACTAGTCACTGGAATTTTCACCCATTCTTAACGGCAAAACTGCTCCAGCTCCTTCAAGTTGGACGGGCTCTGCTTGTGAACAGCAACATTTAAGTCATACCACGGATTGAGGTCTGGGCCGTGACTTGGCCACTCCAGGAAATTTGACAGTTTCTCTTTAAACCACTGGAGTGTTGCTTTAGCAGTGCGTTTAGACTTACTGTCCTGGAAGGTGAACCTCTGTCCAAGTCTCAAGTCTCTGGAAGACTCAAGCAGGTTTCTCTCAATGATTGCTGTGTATGTAACGCTATCCATCTTTCCTTCAGTTCCAACCAGTGTCCTGTTCCCTTGCCTTCCCACAGCATGACGCTGCCACCACCATGCATCACTGTGGGGATGGTGTTCTCAGTGTGATGAGAGGTGTTGGGTTTGCATCAGACATAGTGTTGTGCTTGATGGCCAAAAAGTTCAATTTTAGTCTCATCTGAAAAGAGTTCCTTCCTCCATATATTTTAGGAGTCTCCAATATACCTCCTGGAAAATTCCAAACCCTCTGCCTTATTTTCAGCAGTGACTTCTTCCTGGCCACTCTTCAATAAAGCCCAACTCTGTGCTTCTACTGGTCCTATGGACAGATACTCCAATCTCCATATAAGAGCTTCCCAGCTCCTTCAGGGTTATCTTTGGCCTCTTGGTTGTTTCTCTGATTAATGCCCTCCTTGCCTCGCGTGGTCTGTCAGTTTTGGTGGGCGGCCCGCTCTTGGCAGGTTTGTTATAGGGGCATAATCTTTCCATTTTCAAATAATGGATTTAATGGTACTCCGTGGGATGTTCAAAGTTTGGGATATTTTTTCATAACCTAACCCTGATCTGTGCTTCTCCACAACTTTGTCTCTGAACTGTTTGGAGAGCTCCGTGCTCTTCATAGTGTTGCTTGCTTAGTTTTATTTTGTCACGTAACAGTAACATAACATGATGTAAACACATCATATGAGTGACGTCAGTGCACAATTTTTTATTTAAATCATGTACCCTGACTTTTGGTTTCATATGGGACACAAACTGAGGTCTCCTGGATGAGTTTGATTTTCTCTGAGTCATCCACCTCCCCTCCCACCCCACGCTGACTTTCTTGCTCGTTATACTGCATCAGTCGCTCTCAGTTGCTGCGTTTGACTGCATGATAATATTCCACTTTTATTCTGACTATGACATTATTCTGAATTTGATGCAGGTCATGTAAACAACATATTCTGTGTTAATATTCCAAATTAGGCTTTCTAGCAATTTACAATTAAGACGTGGGTTTTAGGAGCATCTTTGGACATGTATACAGCACATGTGGAGTACGTGTCTCAGTTTATGACACTCAGCCTCTTGTCTGTTTACCGTCAGCTCTGTGCGTTGTGATGAGTGCTGATCAAGTTTGAAGAACTTTTGTTTTCTAAAAATGACCATTATTTTGAAAAATCACATGCCCATGTACGAAATGATCTGTGTTACTATTGTTGAAATTGTAACAAAAATGATGGTATGTTACTGATGGTATTCAGTAAGCAGAAGACAGTCTGCGTGTTGATGGAGGACCAAAACTGGTAGTGAAAGCTGCATTTTAAAAAACACCTGTGTACATGTAGACCAGGCCTGATTACTGTCTGCTCTGTCTGCAGTTAGGACACAATGCATCGTTTTTCCATCAGCTTGTAATTATAGTCAAACATGTTAACATGAGGCCCAATTATCAGGGATTAGGCTTCATTAATCTGAGACAGTCACGTGGCGTTCTTATAGTGAGACTACTGAGGGTTCAGGGCTGGTCTGAGGTCAGCTGGATCTTGTTTCCTGTGAACTGTGTCATTATATTAAATGTTGCTCCTGTTGTGTGATTCACAGAGGTGTGTCACAGTCCGCTGGTATCCAGTCTGCTGCCATCGTCCTTCAGAAGCTCCTCACAGTTATCGGGCAGCCACGGGCCGGGCTTCGCTAAGCTGAACCGGAGAGAAGGTGAGTAACTGTAACTGGTGTCTCTAATGTTTCGTGTGGTGGAGACTCTCCATACTCTTCATCTAAGAAATGTTGATCAGTTTCCATGCACCTGTCTTACAGTCCAGTAGCCAGAAGAAAATGTTGCCATTGTACATTTCTGCAAACCACAGGCTTCATGCATGTCATGAACATTTCTGCAGTGACACAGTGTATGAGCTGACTTTGTCATCTAGAGGTGGAGAGGTTGGTGGCTGGTGTGACACCGAGGTGACACACCTACCAGGGTGCTCTACTACTGACACCAACAAAAGGCAGAATTTCGAAAAAGAGATCAGGGCAATTTCAGCTGTATTTGTAGCAACAAAAGCAGGCCTTTTTCAACAAGAGTTCGAGATATTTCCAACCTTGTTTCTGGTGACAAAGGCAGGTTTTTACAGCCATGTAAAAGTGTTTATTTTGAGGTTGGGATATTTCCAGCCATGTTTGTAACGACAAAAATAGTTGTTTTCAGAGAAGATTAGAGACATTTCCAGCCCAGATGGCTGCTGAGCTGCAGACAACTGCTCAAGACATTGCCAACTGTGTTTCTAGCGACAAAAGCTGAGGTTTTTTTAACAAGAGGTTGAGACATTTTCAGTGATGTTTGTGGCGACAAAAGCATCTATTTTTTAATGAGAGGTTGGAATATTTTCAGCTGTTTTTGTAGCAACAAATCAGTTATTTTTGTTAAAAATAATAAATAAATAACAAATGAGAGTTTGGGAAATGTCCAGAAGTGTCTGTAGCGACAAAAACGGGATTTTTTTAAACAAGAGATATAGACAGTTTCAGCCTTTTTCCTGTAGTGACAAAAGCAGGTTTTTTATGTGAGGTTGGGACATTTTCAGTGGTGTTTATGGCAACAAAAGTAGGCATTTTTTAATGAGATTGGGAAACTTTCAGCTGTTTTTCTGGCAGCTTTTCAGGCACCACAGTTGGGCCAAACATCAATGCAGTTTCAGCAACTTTTTGGCTTTTTGGATCATGTTTCGGACCGAAACATGATCTGTCCCTCACCATAACCAAGTGTTTTTTTTGCCTAAACATAACCATGTATCGGCTACATAACACCGTGCAGGTGCAACAAATACAAAAAAACCAAAAATCTGCCAGGTGAAATTTTGCTTGTGTGATGTGGACAGGAAAAAGCGAGGGCAGTGTTGTCAAAATAAACTGCAGAAGCTTTAGTGTAGAGCAGGTTTACAGCAGCGCCTCCTCTCTCTGCTGGTTTTATTATTTTGCCGCGCAGCAACAAAACAAGAACTATATTTCCTGAATGAGAGCTCCCGTGTGTCTGCTGGATGTGTCAGTGAGCAGTTGATTGCTAGCAGGTTAGCCATTAACAGGTGATAATCCAAGATGATTATCAGTATTGTGTCTCTGAGTGTTTAATGTGAGTCATTTCACTCACTGAAAGATCTGGCTGATGATTTTAGATGCACGCTTCACTAGGGCAGGTTGGAGTTGTGCACACGCATAAAACACACTTGAGTGGTGGCATGCTGTGTTTAAACAGAGAATACTTTTCCTAGAATAAGGAATAATGAGACATTGGTCATTAGGGACTGAATGTTACTGTTCATAAGGAGCAGGCGCTCCCTCAGACCTGTAACATGTCAGCAAGGCCGCGATGTGGTCTCACAGCTCCTTCATCACTCCCACAGCTGTACTCCCCAGTGTTCACATATAAAATTTAGCAGTTTAACATCAATAAATTATCGCTGCGATCCTGTCCTCTTTTCTTCTCACTCTTTTTTTTTAACCCCCAGTGTTTTCACTGGTTGTGCAGATAAAAATAAGCAGTGAGAGGAAGCTCCCTTCTGTTTCTGTTGTGGTGTGTTGCAGCAGCACCACTCACCTCGTGATTCACGTCTCTGCTGGATTCACACAGACAGACAGACACCCGACGGGGTGAATGATGGACAAACAGATAAAGCCAGCAGCAGAACAGTGGTCATCGCCACCATTCTGTTGTGTTTAGGTACATATGTTGCAGGTGTAAATCACACACTTTACAGAATGTGCTGATACAAGTGCTTTAAGAAAACATGTTTTTGGCTTGATCTGGCAGGAAGACTTGGCTGATACACACTCGTACCAGAGACAAGAATCAGACTGAAGCGCTGTGATGTCTTTGTCTTCAACATAATAGAAGGTCTGAATGATTTTTACCAGCTGGGAGACTGCAGGAAGCAAAGCCTGCAGGTGGCTGTTTCCTCGGTGTGTTTGATGGCAAAAGCTGTGAGCAAACACACACACACTTTGTACCTTCACTTCAGTCAACCTGCTCTGTCTGTTTACTGAGCCGAGTTTAATCCACCTTAATGAGGACCTGATGCTTCTAAAGGAGATCAGATGCTTCTTAACGGCAAAACACAAGTTTGTTTATCTGCACGGAAGAAAACAACCCAATCGCTTCGCCAGAGTGAATGTTGGCATCAAATGTTTCTGCAAACTGGATATGTTACCCTGGTGCGGATGTGTGGAAACTTCCATACATTTAATGTTGAATTTCATGTTGTAACAACACTGTAATGAAAGTGTGGATAGGTTTAGGCACAAAACTGATCGATTGGGATTAGTAAAACAAGTTTTAGCCCTAAAATACTATTTTTAGTTGCTACAAAATGTCCCAAACTCTTGTTGAAAAATACAGACTTTTGTGGATATGTCTCCACCTCTCACTAACAAAACCTACCTCAGTTTTTACCAACACGCCTGTAGATGCCCAGAACTTGATATAAAATATCAAACAAACAAACAAAAAAATGTCCCAATCTCTTGTTAAGAAAAAACAAAAAACAAAACAAAACAAAAAAAAGCTTTGTTGCCACAAACACAACCTAAGATGTCCCAAACATTTGTTAAAAAAAAAGAACAACATAAACATAAACATGTCTGGAAATGTCCACAACTCTCATTAACAAAAATACTTGCTTTGTTGCCATAAACATGGCTGGAAATGTCTGAATTCTCATTAAAAACCTGCTTTTGTTGCTACAAATACAGCTGGAAATGTCCCTAACTTTAGTTAAAAAGTCTTCAGTTTTTCAGATTTTCCCTACAAACACAGCTTTAAGACGTCCCCATCTACAAATACAGCTGGAAAGTCACGAACTTTAATTGAAACATTTTTGATTTTTGCTGCAAACACAACCAAATATGTCACGAACTCTTGTTAAAAAGCAGATAATGTCCCAAACTTTTGTAAAAACAAAAACAATAACAACAACAAAACAACCCTGCTTTTGTTGCTACAAATACAGCTGAAAATGTCTCTAACTTTAGTTAAAGAGACTTCAGTTTTGTTACTACAAACACAACTGAAGATACCCCAAACTTGTGTTAAGAAAAGTACCCACTTTTGCTGCTACAAAGCGCCTGGATATGTCCCAAACACTTGTTAAAATATACCTGCCTTTTTTTCCTACAGACACCACTGGAAATGTCCCAAACTTTAGTTAAAATTTACCCGCTTTTGTTGCTACAAACACAATTGAAGATGTCCCACATTCTTGTTAAAAAACACCTCCTTTTGCCCCTACAAACACAGCTTTAAAAGGTCCAAATCTCTCATTGTAAAAAAAAAAAAAAAAAATGCTTTTGTTGCTGCAAATACAGCTGAAAATGTCCCAAACTTTTGTTAACAAATCTCTGCTTTTGTCCCTGTAAACATGTCTGGAAATGTAAAGAGTTCTTGTTAAAAACCTTTCACATTTGTCCATATAAACACGGCAAGAAATGTCCTGAACTCTCATTAAAAAATACCCACTTTTGTTGCTATAAACATGGCTGGAAATATCTTGAACCCGACACACCAAGGTCTCATGCCACTCACCATCCCCTCCTGCTGATGATAAACTCAGCTTACATACATGTAAACCCAACTTCTTCATATGTGTAAAACATACAGATGTAACATATCCATGGTTTGGAGAAGAAGTAATGAAACAACAGACGTGTTATTTATTTATTATTTTTTAATTTCAATCTGTCACCCAAACAAAGAAATAAAGCTGCTGATGAATGAAAAATAGTTAATACTCTGTCAGCATCATTACCACGAATTAAGTAGTTACAGATGTGTTTTTTAATCCATGCAGGCTAATGAGTACACACACACACACACACACACACACACACACACACACACACACACACACACACATCTCTTCAAAATGCATCTAATCTGTAAGCAAAGTGTGCTATAGATGTTAAATATGCATATATAGATGATACACAACGCACACAAAGCTCTCTGAGATGTGATGAGCTCTGAGTGTTGCCTGATACAACATCTTGCCAGCTCCGCTGTTTCATAGTGGCATTAGTTTAGCTCATTAGCTTGTAATTCCTGGTCAATGATTTCTTGCTAATGACAACACCTCGCAGGTTACAATGCCTCATTGATTCACTGCTCCAGATCTGAATTGAATTAGAGTTTAGGACTGAATTAGACTGATCAATAAATCTAATTCACTTTCGAAAACACACACTAACAAAGTTCATTGATTTAAAAAATGAAAACTGCTTTAATTCCAGAGTCCCAGCTGTTCTCTGTTGAAATCATTGGATAAATTAAAATCCCCTGGTCGCCCTTGTCTCCTCCAGCTGCTGCTGACGCTCCTCATCCTCGACAGTCACTCTCCGAGGAGCTGCTTCATTCAGAGTTAATTTACCAGTAAAATGAGCAGAGACTCTTGGAGGAAACACACAGATTTATGTAAGAGAAACACTGAGATATTTCTGTGTCCTCCGAACACTCTGCACTCGTCTGGTTGCACTGCTGACCTGTGCAATAACCCATGAACAACCTTGTTTTACTTCAATTCCGTAACGTTCTGGATCAATCATTAAGTAATCAATAAATGCTTATAGAAAACAAGATGCATGTTTTGTTAGGCAAATTATTTCAGTCATAACCAATATAGTGAGACTAACTAGTCCAACAACCACTGACTGGTGTTCACTTCCTGTAGGATTGTAAAATCAAACCCTGTTGTTTTTTCCTAAACCCAACCACATATGTTTGTTGTTAAAGGGAAAAAAAGTCAATTTGTGGTGTTGTACCAATGAAGTGCTTTTATTTTGAAAGAGACTGTATGCAAACTGTACATTTCCTGTGAAAACAGAAGTGTCTTTTCAAAACAGACAATGCATGTAACAGGCTGAAGTGGACACGGTGTCCCAGAACGCCATCAACCAACACACCCAGGGTACCTTGGACGCTGTATGTCGACGTGGAAAGTCCATGACCAAACGTGGATATGCGCTGAGATCAGAGTGAGAATGTGCTGAGGTATGATGTTGGTACAGCACCATGAATTTCATTAATTTTGCCAATTTCAAACTCATCCATAAACGCCCACATAATCAGGCTCCCCAGATGCTCAGTGACCTTGTGGTTCCACTTAGAGCTTCTGGCTTAGTAACACATGGAGCAGCCAGTGGGAATTGTAAGGATCTCCTGTGTAAATCCTCATTTGGACAAACAGCGTTTTTTTGTCCTTGGAATTAAGATGTGTAATTCTTTACCTACAGAACTTAAACTGGATCCTGATTTTGATTTAAACTTGACTCATTTGATACTTCCTGTTCTATGGTGCTAGTTATGTATTGCAGTTTGTGTCTTGTATTGTTCTCTCTGTATTTTTATTGTTGTTGTACTTTGCAGTGTTACTTGTGTTCTTATTGCTGAGTCTTATGTATCTTAAGGCCCAGATAGGGACAGGCATTGCAAACTAGCTTAAGTTATAACTGCTGTGGTGTGTGGTATGCTACATGCTTGTCCCTATCCTGATAAACATTAAAGAAATGTTCATTTCCTTCAACAACATACGCATGTGGCGATGTTTAGCGAACACACACATGGTTGGGTTTAGGAAAAAAGAACAGGGTTTGGCTTTACAATCTTACAGGAAATGAACACCGCTCTCCCGGGTGAAAGTCGGTGGTTGTTGGACGCATCCACCACCAATCCCATCCACCTCCTGCCCCCTCAACGTAGGTTATTGTCCTGACACGTTTCACTCCAATGCTACCAGGTGCCTGTTGCTGGCTGTGTATCATGCTGACGTGAAAGGATGGCTTTTTTTTGCCAGTGTCTGATGCTGGAAGTCACTGACCAAGCATCAGTATTCAACAACTTCAGAGTGAGACCAGGTTGTACTGAGAGTGAAAAAGGCTGCGAGCACCAGGATCACCTCGATTCTCCACTAAAACCTGCTGCCTGCAGGATAATTTGCTATAATCACATATGAACTGTGATTCTAGTGCCTTAAAATTCAATAAAATGGCGTTAATCAAAATAGCTTCCTCTGCTGCTGCACTGCCGGCTGTTATTAAATAAATGGTCAAATGTCACTGAAACATATTAAATCTGTAAATTAGTGATTCTGTGTAAATTGCACACTTTTCAGGACATAAATTAGATGATAGGAAACATGTAGAGCACTGACAGTAAAGCCTAATCCTCTCCTGTAGCAATGAACAGAGCCACAAGTCACAGAAATATTAAAGTCATCACATCTACTGTTGAATTCAGTGAAAATCTCTCCAGTAAAAAACAGTTTTAGAAGTGTTATACATCCAGCTGCATATGTCTCAGTCTGCCTGTCAGAGTAACGGTACATTATTGATGCACTCCTGATGGCCACAGGGACTGTTTGTTCGGTATCTGTTGCTTGTGGTGAAGCCGTCAGCTTGACCAGCACTGAGTTGCAGCAGAACTTTGTTCTCCCTCTACTGCAACTGTTCATATCCAGACATGAAATCCAAGACATCTTAACTAGCAGCTTCTCTCTGTTCGACATCTGCAGAGAGCATTTCATCATATTTCATTCAGACAGATTTCAGTAAGATAAACTTTTATATTAATATAGTCATCTCTAGCAGTGCTGTAGTAAGTCATCCAAGTTGGTCAGCAAAGTTTCAATATGTGTCTCAGGAGGGAAAGTGACTCATCTAATGACTCTGGGATGTTGGCTCCAGAAAACATCTTTTGAAATGCAGGTCCATCGAGTGTTTTCCTCATGAAATTGGGGTCTGATTCCTCCAATGTCTCTTGGGAATCAGACAAACCAATCCGGTCTCCTCAAATACTGGTGCTTGGTCCGGCGTCTTCTGGCATCGGATACTGATGAAGGAGAAAGCTGTCCTTTCACGTTGGCGTGATATGTGGCTGGTCGCCATTATTTTTTAATGGTGCCTGGCAACACAAGGGAGACACGCAGCGAGACAACTACGAAAGACGGAAGTCTGAGTAGGGCAGGCAGGAGGGGTGGCAGATGGGCCATTCTGGGACACCGTGTCAACTTCAGCCTGTTACATGCATTGTCTGTTTTCAAAATACACTTCTGTTTTCACAGGAAATGTACAGTTTGCATACAGTCTCTTTCAAAATAAATGCACATGTCGATATGTCGGTACAAAACTTTGAATTCTTCAACAACAAACGCACATGGTTGGGTATTGCCAACACACACACAGTGAGGTTGGGTTTAGGAAAAAAGAACAGAGTTTGGCTTCACAATGTCACGGGAAGCAAACACCAGCCTCCTGGGTGAAAGTCTGTGGTTGTTGGACCCATTCACCACCCATCCTACGGTCGACCTCGACTTCTGCCATTGTTGTTGTCCCACTGCATTTCCCCCTGATGCTGCCAGGTACCGTTAAATATTAACAGCTCGACCAGCTATGTATCATACCAATGTAAAAGGACAGCTTTTATCCTCGCTGTCTGACACCCAATGTCACAAGTCTAATATTAAAAACATGTATCCACTGATGAATTCAAGGGCATCATAAAGAATGTGATGACAGAGACATGTGCTTGTTTTTCTTGAGAGGCTACTATGTCTGAAAATTTTTTTGTTTTATTGTGGATTTTGGTATTGTATGTTTTATTTGTTGCATTATGAATGTGTTCTGATCGGCTGCTACCTCGGCCAGGTTTCTCTTGTACAAGAGATTTTCAATCTCAATGGAAATTCCTGGTCAAGAGTGAGACACAGCTGCTTTTCCATAACAAAAAAATAAGTTATGTTACTTATCACCATTTAAAGAAAAAAAAGGTCATAGAGAGACTGTTTGCTCTTACATTGAAAAGCAGAAAATAAAGTCATCAGTCATCACATGCTATCTGAAAACGGATGAGTGATGATCGTCTCTAGATACTAACCTATACCTGAAAACTCCTGTGAGATTTCATGTGTCATGAGACCATTTAAACCCAAACTAAGTGCTCTTTGTACCTGAACCTAACCTGAGCTAACCTGAGTTAACCACAGCTTTATCACCACCTCACCATTAATCAGCCAGACAGTAATGTTTTGACCATCGAGCTACAACCCTGAGACATTAAAGTGCCCTTCTGTGTAAAATCCAAATCTGTAAGTGTAGATGTGAGATCAACAAACACCTTTTAGATTCACAAATAAAAACTGGGCTATCAGTCTGTTCACACAAATATTATTAAGACAAATCTGTCTCCACAGACAGCCCAAATGGATTTTTCTTTAGTTTTCCCTGAAGGTTTTTGGACAACCTTTAACTCCACTGATACCAAGCGTCTCCGCTGGCAGACAGCCCGGACTCCAAAGTTCTTATTTTGCAGAACGTTGTTCCAGACATTAATATGTGTCTCTAATCTGTGTCCGTCAATACAAAGGAAACCAGTGACAAAAGGACGACACTGATACTGTCTGTGGTTGTCATTATTAATTAGACATTTGTCTTCAAAGTCACCGGCAAGTGAGCAGTCATCTTTTTTAAAAATGGAGAGAAGTTTTGATAAAATGAAAACCTCAGCTCTTCTGATATCAGTGTGAGTTATGATTTATTGGTAAGTGTTTTAAGGTGGACTTTTTCCTGGATTCACATCTCTGTCGTCTCCTTATATCTTCATGAGACTGTTAGAGAGGTAAGACTGAGGTTGCAGAGTTATTTTGCTTACTTCTGACCACCCAGAGAGGAAGCAATACTCTCTCATCCACCACCTAATGTTACCAGCAAGCTCTTACTCTAAATATTAAATATTTTCCAGTAAGCTTACCTGAAGCCGCCCTGAGGGCTGTGAGTCATTACTTCTACTCGCTAATAAAAATCTGACAGGTGGATTTATGTCTTTAATGCCTACGGATGTTGTGGCAGTTCAACTTAGGACCCAAATGCAAACACAACCAGGAAATGGAGAATGGTTAAAGGCAGTTTATTGTAGTTTAAAGATGGGAGGCTAATGGTTGAATGATGGCTGAGGTGGGCAAGGAAAGTGCAAAGCACAGCAGGCAGATTAGCTGAAGGCAGAGCAGTCCAAATCCAGAAGCAGAAGGCGAGAACGAGGCTGGATGTGGTGGGTTATGTTTAAGGGTTGGCGTGGCAAACCTGACAGACAGAGCAGAGTGTGAACTCGTGTCCAAAAGAACAAATTGACAAAGTGTCAAAAAACTAGAAGCCGGCCTTGACGCCTGTACTACAGAGGAGACTGAGCGATCGGGCAGAGTCACGTTAAAAAAATGATCTTTGATTAATGGCATTCTGTGGTGCCCTTTGACCCGGTGCATCATTGAAGGCCTCAATGTTTTTGTCACATGATGGAGGCAGACGAGACGCCACTGCTCAGCCCTGTGAATGTAATATTTCTCTTAATCCTTTTCGTCCCCGGTGGGACATAAGGCTTCTACAATCTGCCTCCATCTGGACCTGTCTTGTGCAGCATGCTGTGCCTCGCCCCAGGTTAGCTTATTCTCCTTCAGCTCAGCTGTCACCGTTCCGCGCCAGGTGTTCTTGGGCCAGCCTTGCTTCCTTCTCCAAGGTGGAGTCCATCTTAGGGTGATCTTGGGGACACCGTCTTGGTCCACCCTGAGAACACGCCCCAGCCATCGGAATCGGCGGTGTTTGATCTTGAGCACCACTCTGTTGCACTTGGTCTTCTTGTACAATTGCTCGTTGGAGATCTTCTTGGGCCAGAAGATTCCACAGATTTTCCTGAGGCATCCATTGTGGAAGGCTTCGACCTTTTTCATGTGGCTAGATGTTACTCGCCAGCATTCCGAGCCATACAACAGCACTGATTTTACGTTGCTGTTGTAGAGTCGGACCTTTGTTCGCAAGCTGTATTGCTTGGACTTCCAGATGGAATATAGTCTTGCAAATGCACCCTGCACCTTGCTGAGTCTTGCTCGGCAAGGCGCAGGGTGCATTTGGGTGCACCATTCTCTGCAGGTTCTGCAATAAGGAATTTTCAAACCTTCGTAGAACTTCAAACCTGGAATATCACCTCAACACATAGCATTTAGCAGCAAACCAATGCATATGCTAAAATACTTTAACAGCAAAAGTTGATTAACGTGATATATTTACATCAATTAATCACAGTGCATGTAATTATTAATTAATAATTTTTTTATCGCTTGACAGCCCTAGTTTATTACTAAACTTAACCATGTGTGTTTGATGTCCCGGCATTGGATGTGGCATCCCAGGAACATGCAACCTGGTCTCACTCCAAAGTCAGTGAAATCCGACGCTTTGGCAAGACTTGCGCTATGTTCCGAAATCTATACTGCCATGAGTACACTTACACACAGTACACTGTCCGCACTTACAGAGTGCACATATTTCAGCGAGTAAGCGCTGTTCCGATTCATTACTCTGTGGCGCACTTACCGGATGTTACGATCACGACTACGGCTGTGACTCGTCAGTGACGTCACCCGCCAACAAACTGGAACAGACGGCAGGTCAGTGGTTCCGCCAACTGACCTGTAAGTGGTCCTGCTTCTTCCTGCTACGTAGCTAAGATGGCGGCCGTTGAGTACGAAAAGTGTATCATGTTCCGCACTCTCAATTTTGGCCGTTATGAGTACACATCTGGGTCTTTTAGGTACACTTCTTTTTCGCCACAATCATAATGTGAACGCCCTCTGTACCCAAAGTAGGTACGATAAGTACAGAAAGTATGGGTATTGGAACACAGGGTTGCTCCTTCAGACACAGACAATAAAGCTGTCCTCTAATGCTGGCATGATACATGGCTGGTTGTTGTTACAGTTCAATGGCATTAAGGGGAAACATTGCAGGACACAAACAAAAGTTAAGGATGCAAAAGTCTGAGTAGGGCAGGTAGGAGAGGTGGTGGATGGGACCAACAACCACCAACTTTCATCCAGGAGAGCGTTGTTTACATCCTGTAAGACTGTAAAGCCAAACCCTGTTCTTTTTTCCTAAACCCAACCAGGCATGTTTATTGTTGAAGGCAAAAAAACATCAATTCTTGTGGTGTTGTAGCGACGTAGTGCTTGTAATATGTAGACATGAAAGTCCAGTGGCAAGGCAGTAATATGTGACGACTTGGGATGACAGTGTGTTTGGACATCCAATCTTTAAAGAGGCTGTGTACATGAAGCCCTAACCCTACTAAAACATACATACAGTCCATATGTAACTGTACTGAAGCAAACTGTCACGTTGGTTTGACTCAGCACAAACACACACCTTCTGTCATTTAAATTATTGACTGTGTCTCCTTATGGTCCCCTGCTCTGGTTCTCAGATTAGATGAATGTCTGTAGGAACCATGTGAATATTGTATAAGACTGTTGACCATAAACGCCTCGACTGCAGCTCACATTATGCACAGAACAGTCCTAAGCTACAGATTAAACTCTTTTAACTGGTGCAAATTAAACATCAAAGAAATACATTGATAAAGCGTTGGAGCTCAGGGCTGTAAAAAAAAAACTTTGTGTCTGATGAAATACATTTCATACGTTTTGTCTGGAAACTCAGAGTTTCCTTCTTGTCATATAGGGATAATATTTAAAGCTTGTTGATATGTTTTAATTAATTTTATTCCCCTTTGATTTTCCAGCACTCCTGACTAACTTTCCTGAAGAGTGTCCTAAAATGAATACTGTTATCAGTGTTTGTTGGGTCTGTTTTTCGTATAGCACCCAGGTGTGGAGAAACAACAGTCAGGTGTTATTTCTTTGGATGAAACAAATCTGTCCCTTTCTCTCTCAGGAGCTGGAGGCTGGTCTCCTCTGAGTTCAGACAGATATCAGTGGTTGGAGGTCGACCTCGGTGGGCGGACACAGATCACTGCTGTTGCCACGCAGGGCCGCTACGGCAGCTCTGATTGGTTGACGGACTACCTGCTGATGTTTAGCGACACAGGACACAACTGGAAACAGTATCGACAGGAAGACAGCATCGGGGTGAGTGCGTGAGAATGAAGCAGCTGTGTGGATAATACAGAACTGACTCACCAGTGACAGGAGAGCCAAAGCAAGCAGTGGAGACAGTCGGCCTTTTTTCACAGCTGATGTTTTGACACGTTAGAAAAGCACAGGTGTTATTAATGATATTAACAATAGCTCTGTTGACTGTGAGCCAACATGCACAACACCACGACCCTGAAACCAGATTCACTCATTTTATTTATTTAAAAAACACACCTGTGTTTTCTACTGTGACAAAGCAAAATCAGAAAAATACTGCTGTTGTTTCTTTGAAGGTTGACAGGATGTAATTTGCTGATAGTTGATGTTTCATGCTGATGTGTAACATCCTCAGCTAATGTGTTTGCTCAAAGTCAATGCACACAACAAATGAAATTCAACAAGATGTTTGATTTGCGAATCCTTTATAAATACAGTGCAAAGACACAATATTTGATGTTCAGCTACCCTCATGGAGTCTGTTTCTGACAGTGTGGTCAGAAACATGCACACCAGTAGCCTGCTGGAGGTCATTTTGTAGGGCTCAGTGCTCCTCCTGTTCCTCCTCACACAAAGGAGCAGATACTGGTCCTGCTGCTGGGTTGATGCCCTTCTATGGCAAACCTTCTTATGACCGCATGTATGGATGTGCCATCCTGGAGGAGCTGGACCACCTGTGCAACGTGATTGGGCTGCAGGTACTGCCTGAAGCCACCATTGATGACAAGGACAGCAGAAGACCAAACTAGAGAAGAATCAATCAGGAAGGATAAGGAGAGAGCAGCTATCTGTGGCCACCACATGGAAAACCATTCCCTTGTTGGAGGTTGTCTTGTTTTCGCCTCTCCATTGCACCTGTTGTCACTTTGATTTGCACCAAGCTGGTGTTGGTGCTATAATGTTAGCGTGAAAGTGTTTCACCAGACCCCCTGAGAACAGTTGACCCAGTTGGTAGAAATCAGAGGTTTAAGTTAGCTAATGTTAGCTAATAATGTTAGCGTAACGGCATTTTGCCAGACTTCTGGGAAAAGTTGACCTAGTAGGTAGAAAATAGTAACTAAAGTTAACTAACTAGTAAGGTTAGCCTGCCAGCATTGCATCTGTGTACAGAGTTGAAAAGACAGTTATACTCGAGCACATTTACTCACCCAGCTGGAGTGGAACCAACCTCACGCACAATAGTAGGCCTATAGTCCACTGGTCTCTTGTATGCTTTCATTGGCTCGTCAGTAATGTTAGGAGGTCTGGAGGATGAGGTAATTTGTGACAATGATCATGTCCATACTGGGCAAATTGGTCAAGTTGTAGGAAAAATCACTTTTCTTCATTTTGTATAGATCACCTCCAACATCAATATCAATAATGTGACGATACCTGCTGCCTGCAGGTTCATCCAACCTGTAAGCTCCATTTATCAGTGATACATTTATTTTATTGTTAGATGGGTTTACTTGCTGTAGTAAAGAGACAAATATACACTACTGTAACGTTGAAGAGGTTGTTAAATATGTGAGGTTACTTTGTTCCTGTGTATCTTAGCCTCTGCAAATCTGTATGTGGCGCTACAGTACATATGTGACAAATGAACAGGAAGTGAAGCTTTTATCGTGGAGTTTGAGAAAGTAAACAAGTATGGTGAAGCAACATGGTTGTTTTATCTTTCGTTTATTTGTTGGCATTGCTACCAAGTCGACTTTGCATGTATCTTGTCTTGACTCTTGACCAAAGATTGCCACTACACACCCTTTTATGTTGTCAATTTCTTGTGCATCATGTTTTTATTTATGTTTTACATAGAGTCCTCACTTTTTTGTAATCGGGGTTGTATAACATGTCCATTAAAAGTCCATTAAAAGTCCTGGAGCGACATTTACAGACAACAAACAGCATGAAAACTGTACCACTTTTCCGAAGCGGTTCAGTACCAGCCATGACTAGTCAGTCCTCAGCCCTTTATTAAAGATGGGTTAGGTTTATCAGATGGGCCCACTAAACCCTGTGAACTATATAAAGATGGTGGGCACAGCACTACAGAGCATTAATTGAAAAAGCTGTGCCTCTGTGGAGAATGCCTGGCCCGAAATTCAAACTGAATCTCAGGAGAGACACTTCAATTTATTCAAATTTCCAAAATCCAAAGGAATTAGCATCTCATTTACTCGTACATTTCCTTTTAAAATGTTCACCTCTCTCTCTAACTGTGCTAACCACATTACGCTTTAGAGGCAGCGGAGCATTTCCTCGAAGCTCCTGGTACAGACAGAAAATTCTCCCCATTACAGCGGTGCTGTGACGAACAGCTTCAATTTAAAGTTGATGAGAGGTAAGACTCTCACAGCGAGGGTAAAACTAATGTCAGGCTAAGACTCCTTCACAGAGAGAACAGAAAGGGGCTTCTCTTGGCTTAAAAGCTTGTTGATTTCACACTCAGCATAAATCAGGATAAATCCACAGCATGTCCCAGAAGTCCTCCTAAAGCTCCTCATATTAGTCAGCCCAGTTTATTGTGGCTTTTCGGGGAACACAGTCGACTGCTGAGCGGCTTCATCGGTCACAATTCCTCCTGGATCCCTCTTTCCTTTAAGCTCAGAGGCCAGGGTTTGTGAAGCTGAGTAATGCTCTCTCCTCCTCTAATTTCCCCCCTCCCTCCTCTCTCATCGTCTCTTCCCCTCTTCACATCCGCTGCAAAGATGTGAAAGAACAGATGGTGTTGGGAATAGTCTCTAATCAGGGAATAGAGCATCCTTAAGTGTTAATGGAGGTAAAAGGAGTGGAAGTACATCATATATTTCCCTATGGAACAGGTGAAGACGCAGATTCTGGTAATGAGCATCATCTTGAAATGCAAATACGGCTCTATGTGCTGAAAGTGAGAAAAGCTACAAAGTGGCAGTAAGTGATTATTTAAGAGCAAGAGAGCAGGACAATGTGGAGGTTGAGGTGATCAATGAATGTTTAACTTTACTTATGTAGTTGCACGAACCTCGGCTGACAGTTTTAAATGGACCATTTGTAATTTTGTTCCCTTTTTATGCCTCCACACCACCGGAGGTGTTATGTTGTCGGATTGTTCCGTCAGTACATCTTATAAATGCAACATCTAAGAAGCTCTTGAGGGAACTTGGAAATTTGGCCAGACACCGTATAGGACCCAAGGATGAACTGATTAGATTTTAGTGGTCAAAGGTCAAGGTCACTTTGAACTCATCTGTCTCATCCTTGTGAACCCAATATATCAAGGGCTACTTGATGGACGCGTTGTTTTTTTTTTTCCCACACAAACATCCACTTGAATTCAAGGATGAACTGATAAGAATTTGGTGGTCAAAGGTCAAGGTCATTTTGACCTTGTCTGTCGCATTCTCACAAACGCGATATCTCAAGAACACGGTAAAGGGATTTCTTTAAATTTGGCATAAACATCCACTTGAATTCAAGGATGAACTGATAAGAATTTGGTGGTCAAAGGTCAAGGTCATTTTGACCTTGTCTGTCGCATTCTCACAAACGCGATATCTCAAGAACACGGTAAAGGGATTTCTTTAAATTTGGCATAAACGTCCACTTGGACTTAAGGATGAACTGATTAGAATTTAGTGGTCAAAGGTCAAGGTCACTGCAATCTCTCGTTCGTCTCATTTTCGTAAACCTAAAACCTCAAGAAGGTCTTGAGGGGATTTCTTTAAATTTGGCACAAATGTTCACTTGGACTCAAGAACTAACTTTGGTGGTCAAAGTCAATGCGATTTCTCATCCATCTCATTTTTGTAAGAGGAATTACGTCCAGAAGGTCTTGAGCAGATTCCTAAAATCTGGCACAAATTAATTTGGACTCAACAATGTACTGACTAGAATTTAGTGGTTGAAGGTCAAGGTCACTGTGACCACACAAAATATGTTTTAGGCCAATGCTCAAGAATTCATACACTAATTATGACAGAATCTCACACAAATGACTAATGAGATAAAATGATGACACATATATCCAAAAGGTCAAAGGTCAGCTTCACTGTGACATCATCATGTTTTAATGTCATATCTCAGGAACAGAAGGGGAGACATTTGGTCCGACACTGAATTGGTGACTCTTACTTGACACTGTGCTGATGGTATAGATCTTCTGTGTGTGAAGCGTCCATGTTTTTACTGACATGGATGGAAGCCTTCAGGGAAACTGGACTGGTGGGCGGAGCCATACAACAGCAGCAATTCCAGTTTCTTTAATGAAAATGAGTTTTGAAAATGTAAATTGATCTGAGTTAACTTAACTTGCTTTCCATTTTCTGGCTCATAACATCACATTTTCCCTGGTTAGGGTTCATTTATACTCAACGTGAGATATAAAGACAGAAACGGACTGAGCCTTCTGTCTGTGCTCTGCGTTCACTTTGTCTGTTTTTGTCCACGTCTTTTGAGAGCCTATGGATACAGACAAAACAGAGTAGTACCAGCAGAGCTCATTAAGGCAGCATACTGTAGTTCAAGCGAGATACGACCATAGGAGACCAAGCAGAAACTTAATTTATGGCAAAATGGAACACATCAGTAATGCTTAATAATATACAGTGAGATAAGTGGAAATAATTTTCCGTCCACACTGCCTCCATTTAAATGTACAATATTATGAACTCCTCCAACATCTAGTGCCATCTTTTGGCTGTATCTATGCCAAGGACACATGGAAGCATGAGGGATGAGCTGCTTCTGTTGGAGCCACACCTGACGCCACTTCCTGTGACTTAATCTAATTATTACTGCCCAGGGGACTGAATTTAATACTTTATACTGGTTCACATTGTTTTCATTATCAAAGGAAGAAACAACGACATGATCATGTCGATAAACAACAAACTTCCATCATTGTTAAACTGCAAAACTGAAGTGTCTCTGGAGAGCTTTAACTCTCAAACGGTGCATTCTGGGAAGTCTGCTACTGTGCTGATGATGCTTCTTTAGAAACTTATTTTAATGAGTCTGGTGATTTCTCAGTTGAATATCCATTCGACTCATTATATTCAGGTTTACAAGACTTCAAGGCAGAACATTTCATGTTTATAAGTTTGGAAATGAAGCTCTGAAAAGGAAAAGAAAACTAGACAACAAAGACTTTTGTGACTTTCTGTTCGTAATCCCAGTTTGTATTTTTCAAAGCTTTTTAAAGGAAAACTCTTTTCCTTCATTGCTTTTAGACTTTCCCTCGAACCGTTTTGATTTCCTTCTTTTTCTGTGCGTTATCAAAGTCTCTATTTGGAGGATTTCCTTCATCTGCTCAGGTCCTATTTCAAAAGCCAATGCCTCGACTAAATGAGCTGCTGTTCTCAGCAGGGAGTGGTCATTTGTGGAGGTTAAGACTCTGTTTTCTGTCGGGCTCAGCTGTTCAAAGCTGTGAGATCCATGTTACACAGAATTAAACTCTGGTGATGAGAATTTACTCACATAAGTAAACATTTCAGAGGACGTGTCACAGCAGCACACAGATGCAGATGTACCCGTGTACTCAAACTGGCTATGCAACAATAGGTCTCCCTCCTCCGCCTAACCACAACAATGAATTTTGGCATTGTATGTTTCTGCAAACCTCAGACAAGTTACATTTGTATGTTATTATGTGGCAGATTTGTTGAAACTTAATGTTTCAAACCACAGATTAATGATGCCGTGGTTAACATGTGGTTAAGTTTAGGCACAAAACCACTTACTTATGGTGAGGGAAAGATCATGTTTTTGCATAAAATACCTGGTTTTGGGGGCGTAATCTCCACAGGAAAACAGTCACAGGTCGCTGAAAAAAAAAAAACGAACACTGGTAAAACTAAGATTGGTACCGAAAAACAACCGAAAATCTGTGATGGGTCTCATCAAAACACCCATGTTTGGCGCCTAAAAATCTGCTGGAAACACACTGATGGGTCTTGTCAAAACATTCATGTTTAGTGCCAAAAGTGCGCAGAAGAAACAGCAGTGACTGGTGAAAAAACCATCGTATTTGGTGCCAATATCCCCGCTGGGAAAAAAAGCGATTGGTTGCTACAAAACACCTCCATTTGCTGCCTAAAAAGCTGCTGAAAAAACAGCAGCGACTCGTTAAAAACCAGTTTTATTGTTTTTGGTTTCAAAGTGTGGTCTGCATGTTTCGCTTAAAATACTTAGTTTTGGTGCTGTTATTCCCGCTGGACAAGCAGCAAAAGGTCACTACAAAAACAACCGAATCTGTTGTTTGTTGGTCGTCAACAGTGGCCCGTATGTTTTGGCTTAAAATACTTGGTTTTGGGGCCACAATCCCTGCCGGAAAAGCAGCAATGTCTTAGAAAAAAACAAACACTTTGGTCCACTATTCCTGCTGGAAAAACAGCAATGACTCGTTAAAAACAGTCACTTTTGTTGTTGCAATGTCTTCGTAAAAACCAACTGCTTTAAGGTCAAAGGTCAGTCTGGAGCTCATAGGAATTCAGTTGCTGGTTCGAGGACATTTCAGCTGGGTAGACGTCCTCAGTCACTGAGCCATCCTGTGGCCCTTTTACTTCCTAACAGTGCTCAAGTTCTGCTGCTTCATTTTAGGTTGAGTTCACAGTATTTGCATATAAATTAAAAAAGGAACACAGTGATCAGAGGCGATATACAACTGTAAGTGAAGCACTGAAATGGCAAGAGGCAGAGAGAGGAAAATCAGGACAGAAATCAGAAGCAGAGGTAATTTAGGAGGAGCAGCTCACGACTCAGACTGGAGCACAATCACATAAAATGAGACTATTTCGCTACAGTACTTGTGCTCTCCTGTTCCCTGTGAAGAGAAACAGGAAACTAGACTATGGTGGAGGAAATGTTTGTGGTTTTTATAATGAAAGTTGATAAAGGGCTGAAGATCAAGTCCAACTTTGAGCTTAAAAGGTTGAAACAAATCCAGAAAGAGTGAGCTCGGATCGCAGAGGTTAATAAATGTTATTCTCGGCGGACCAAGTGTTTACCAAAGCGTCTAAAACATAGAAAAGTACAACCGGTGCTTCACAAATCTAATTTTCTACCTGATTGAGAATCCATTCAGCAGGAACGTGGCTCTATCTCCACAATATTCCCCTCATTAAGAGGAAAATCAAACGTACTACTTCTCACAGGAGTCTCGGGGGGTGGGGCTGCACTCCAGCTTCAATAACAAGATGAAAGAACATGTTCACTTATTTAGTCATGAGATTGACTACAGTAAACATCCAGAGGGAGAAATTACACACTTTTCTTTGTGGCGTGTCACAAACAGAGGATGGACAGATGCTCAGAAGATGAGTTAACCTGCTGCCGTTGGTGTGTGTGTGTGTGTGTGTGTGTGTGTGTGTGTGTGTGTGTGCTTTTTCAGGCTTTTCCAGGAAACAGTAACGCAGACAGCGTGGTCCAGCACAAGCTCCAGCATCCGGTGATCGCCCGCTACGTCCGCCTCATCCCTCTGGACTGGAATCCTAATGGTCGGATTGGACTGAGACTGGAGACCTACGGATGTCTTCACAGTCAGTTTGGCTTTTTTTCAAAATTCTGCACTTACAGAAGCTGAACAGATGAAAGTAGGACAGTAAGAAAAAATGATGAAATGATGGAAAAAAAAAAAAACTTAAAAAAAGTGAAAAAATTATGATAGGAAAAAACAAACTCATATACAAGAAAAAAAATATTTCTTTAGATTATAAAGTGACAAATATGTCAAAATAAAAACTATACATTTGGTTTCTTGATCAAAAAAACAAACAAAAATGTGTTTTTCTGATTTTCTTTTCTCAGAATTTTCTAATTAAACAATTTCAAAGAATATTTGAGTTTTCTCAGAATTTTATTTTTTTTTAAATTAAATTTGTGACTGTAGCCCCGGAAATTTTTTGAGTTTTTCTCCCTAATTTATGATTTAATAATCTCAAAGAATAATCCATTTATTTTCCTGGAAATTTGTGATTTTTTTCCATTAATTTATCACTTTAATCTAAGAGAATGTCTATTTTTTTTCTCATAAAACTCAGACCTTAGTCTCAGATATTTGGAAGTTTTTGTTGAAAATGTATGATTTAATAATCTTTAACAATAACCATTTTTTCCCATATATTTGTGATTTTTTTTCCCCCCATGAATTTATGACTGCAATCTCAGAAAATATCCGGTTTTTTTGTACATATTTGAGACTTTAGTCTAAAAAAATCCTGAGTTTTCTTGAAAATTTATGATTCCATAATCTCAACAAATAATGAAATTCCTGGAATTTTGTTCCCATGAATTTATCACTTTAATCTCAGCTAATATCTGGATTCTCAAAAATATATGATTTAATAATCTAAAAGCATATTCAAGTCTTTTTTCTTGTTTATATGAGTTTTTCTTGTACATTTATGACTCTGATCTAGAGAGATTTTTACTTTGAATTTTACTCTACTCCCTGGCCTCTTTTTATTTATTTATTTAGTTTTTGAATACATTTTTCAAACTTCAATGACCCTAATATGCTGTTGTATGAATTGCCTAAAATTTTAGGATGGAAAAAGCCTGATTGGGGGCAGATTGAATGAGCATATGTCTACTTCCTTTTCAGTCTCATAATATCTCTGTTTTGTTTTGCATCCAACAACAGTGAATGGATTTGCCTCATCCACTCGTATCCACCCTTCTGGCAGTCTTATCAGCTGCTACAACACATGTTACTCTATGTTAACTGATGTTCAGTCTTTTCTAAATCTGTTTTGTTTGGGTGAAACATGCACGCTTTGTCTAAAGTACAAGAATGCACCATAATAGCATTATTAATCATTAAAAATCTGTTTCCATCAACTTCATTTGCATCTCCTGTTCATCAAGAAAATTCCATCTTATCCAAGGACTAAAACTTTTTGGTGCATGTCATATTTAAGGTTTAATGTGCAAATTAAAAATGTGCACTTAAACACACCTTATTTGTGAACACAACACTAAAGTGAGATGAGAAGCAGATGGCGGAGGAAGCAGCAGATCAGGTCTGATTCTGAACGAGCCTCCATGGCGCCTGCAAGACAGGTGAGGAATGTGCAGTAAAGCCAGAGACATTACGTGAAGTAAAGAAGTGAGGACAGAGAAGACAGGGGAGGACACAGCAGCCGAGGCTGTGACAGTAATAGACGGCCTCTCCCTGCGTCTGCTGCTTGGAACAGAAAGGTTCATTATGTTACATGAACGCAGGCAGAAGTAATTTGTCTGTGAGAAGTCAAGCCAGTGTGAAAAGTTAATCAGTCCTTCTTTGCCCCCAAACAGGATTTCCTCGCACTCGTCATGCAAATCCATCGATGCAGTTAGATTAAAAACAAACGCCGTCCAACTCTGTGGACAAAGGCGATGAAAAATGAGAAAGCCGCACACTGCACGAGTAAAACCAGGAAATGATGACATCTGTGAAGGAATATAAAATGGCTGTGATATCAAAATGTGAGGGACTGAAACATCTCAGTGCTGTTGTGAAATGTTTTTTTGTAACCTTGCTGCAGGAGTGAATGATCTTTGAGAGAGTGTGTGTCTGCTGAAGACGTGTGTGTGCCGCTCTGTTGGTTCAGTTTGATTTAATAGACGCTCTCAGATAGAAGAAATGAGTTTTGATTGGATTCTGAGGATTCTGGCATCACTTCCTCGTTTGATCCGAAAGGTAAAGAGGAAACTTTTGAATGATTTCGGTTTGATTGTGTCAGCAGTAAAAGGCTCTGATTCATCTGAGCTGACATTTCTAATTTGATGCTTCGATAGAGACACTGTAGGCAGGAGGACGGCGACACTCAGCGTCATGATGGTTAGTGTATCATTTTCTGTAGAGTGATCCACGGTCCATAATCTGCTTCTCATATTCAGACAGCTCATCTGTTAGCTCCTCTGGAAAGTGTCAACATTTTATTTATGCTTTATCACTCACTTGTCCGGCTCTCATAGCCCAGAAGAAAATGTTGGCCTTGTACATCTCTGCAACCACAAATACATTAGAATCATATCAACATTTCTAAAGTGACGCAGAATATGAGCTAACTTTGTCCTGTGGAGGTGGAGGGGATGGTGGATGGCGTCGTTACAGTTCAGTTCAAATGAGGATTCAAATGCAGAGCAGCAGGCAGGCAGATGGTTTTTACAAACAGCGAGCTTTAATGCAGCTCGTTAAACTCCTCCAAAACAGGCAGGCATAGCTCAAAGAACCAAAACTAAACTGAGAACAAACCAGGACGGCATAAAGAACAGGGATGAAATCCAACAGAGAACATGAGACATCAACACAGGCGAGGAAAACATACCAGGGACAGACGCCAACACGAAGACACACAGACTGACACAGGTAGGTGTACATGGAAAACTAATCACAGGAAAAAGACCAGGGTTGCAGCGTGATACAGATTTCAAAGTATATGATATAAAAGTTGTACATTTGCTTATCTATGATACTGGGAAAAATATGTAACTGGACTTAAAATTTCCCCTTAATTTAAGTTATTTTCAAAGGGGAGACCTTTTATACAAACCGCCATTAACAAAATGGTTTCAAGCATCAATTTAAGAAAGTAAACGTTTGTTCAACCAACAATAAACCTTCTGTTTTCACTCCTTTAAGGCTCATTCTAACTGATAATAATATAATTCTGTAATACCGCAATACTTTTTGAGACGTTTATCGTACCGTGAAAATCTCATACCATTGCAACCCTAAACAAGACACAGCTGGAGTGGGTGGGCACAGATGAATGGAGGGAAACACAGGGATTAGCTGACAGTGAGGGTGTGGTCGGGAACACCAGGGTGGAGCAGAGAAGACTCTGGAAACAGGGAAGGACTAACAAAACTGATAGAAGGCAGGTGTGTCAGGAAACAGACAAAGGTAGGAGGTAACACAAGACACGAGGCATGAGGAGAATAGGCCTTTCCCTTTTCCCAGTTCTGCGGCTCCTTGGCTCCTCAATCCTTGGGCTTGTGACTTGGAATCGATCTCAGTGCTCCACCTTGAAGGATGTCTAACTTCCTAAAATGCACCTTGAGGATGGAGGAGGCCGGCTGGAGGAGCTATGAGGGAGGATACACAGGTGTGTCCTTTGTGGAAGTGTTTGTGGCACCTGACGTGAAAAAGAGGCGTGACACACAGCTGAAGGAGAGACAGTGAAAGTATGAGAAAGTATAAACTTTGTATAGACAGATAGACATGAGTGTGTTTGTGTGCATATACTGTATATCACTCAATCATATATATATCCAGTAAGTCACTCTTTATTTATATATTACTTTACATACAAACATTTGTAGTGCTCCACACAGTAAAATATATAGCCTGTACAATATTATAAATACTGGTATGTTGCCTAAAGATCATATTGGCTCTGACGTCATCTGAATCTGTGTGTACGCCACCATGAATGAATTATTATTATTATTGTAAACGTTTCCATGTGCACAGTGATGTCACTGCTGCAAATATCACGGGACATTTAAGCATACAAACTATAAACTGTAGTTTAAACTTGACAGAGGAAACAGAGCTAAACTTTTTAACGTATTCTCATAGAACAGTTTGTGTGATATCCTACGAATTTGCGCCTCATGACTGACGTTACATCCTTAATGTACAGTTAGGTAAATACAGTGATGTCACTGTGGGTAGGTTGAGGAAAATAAACATGGTGAGGATGCACCTTAAAATGACTCAAAGTTCCCTCAAAGTTCACATGTATCTAAACACGCGACTAGATGGTAAAGTCCCAGCCCAGGCAAAAGTTCAGACAAAGAAACAGGCTTTCCCTCTGAGTCACGTGTTCAGATCTATGTGACTTAAGTCAGTTCTTAGATCTATATATTTTCATGGAACAGTTTGTATGATATCCTACGAATTTGCGCTCCATGAACATCATTACGTCCTCGACGTACAGTTACATAATTTATGTAAAGTTACTGAGGCTAGGTTAAGGTAAAGAAATATGACAAGGATGTACCTTAAAGTGACTCAAAGTTCACACATCCACCACCCCAACCTGCCTCCTTACAAGCACCTGGGACTGCCTCCTTGTTTACTGCCGTCAGGCCATTGGCCTTTAAAAATACGAGAGATATGTACAAATTTGGGTGCATGGCTTTTCATAGGAAAAAATATTAAAACTTCTAAATGATCAATTAATTTACGCTGCTTTTCCTTGTGTGTTAAGTGTGCACAGTGTCTCTCTTAACATGGATGCACCTCATGTTTCTGTAGTGATCTCTGTAATATTAAATGAACTTCATCTTATTAGTGAGCGATGATATGGTAACATGTGACACTAGCTGGTTTTTAATACATGAACATTTTAAGTTCTTCTGTTTCAGTCGAATGAAAATGACAACAGGCCGGCCTGTTTAGTATTTCACTCCACTGCTGTGCATGTTTGCATGCGTGCATTTGTGTGTTCTTGTACATGCTACATAGTGAGGACCAAAAACTGTATTTTAGCAACAAAGTGAGGACATTTTTGGAAGGTGAGGACATTTTGGTCGGTTCTCACTTTTTCACTTTTTCATAGGCCTGTTTGGGGGTTAGGACTTGGTTTTAGGGTTCAGGTTAGAATTAGGTTTTGGTAAGGGTTAGGGTTAGGCATTTAGTTGAGATGGTTAAGGTTAGGGTAAGGGGCTAGGAAATACGTTATGACACTGAGGGTCCTCACAAAGATAGAAGTACAAACATGTGTGTGTGTGTGTTTTTGTGTGTGCGGGTTTTGCAGAAACGTACAATGCCACATTTATTCGGGTGACCAATTTAGAAAACCTGCATCTGATTCCTGACTCTGAGCAAACATTAAATAAAACCCAAAGTGCCAGACGCAAACAGAAGTTTGATCATTCTTCTTCTGATATAAACTCTGAACCTGAACACACTGTAGATGAAGCTGGTGCAGAGCGAGCAATAACACCATGCACATGGTTTATCAGGTGACACTTTTTTTTAATTAATTTGTTTGTTAAAGAGTTTATAGAAACTTTTATTGAATTACAGAAGCATGAACACAGGATCACTTCACAGAGGCCGTCTTTAGAAGTTTTGTTTGTTTGTGTATCATCAGCTGAAGGTGCAGAGAAATGATTTATGATGAAATCAGTTTGTTGGATCTCTACAAACAATACGCTGCCAACTCCTCTGGAGAGAGACGGATTAGAGGAGAGATTTAAATAGACGTGTTCTGAGAAACGGCTCTGCTCATCTTCAGGAAGAATCTAAACTTTGTCTCTGCCACACGCTGCATGACTCCTTACGCTTCACTGAGTGTGTATCTGTGGGGTTAAAACTCTGCCAACTGTAACATCGAGCACATAAGTAAATGTGTTTTATTCTCAACTAAAATGTGACTAATGACTGTTTACAGAGTCTCCATCTCTTCAGGGCTGCACTCTCTCAGAGTTAAGATGTTTGCCATCGGCCCTGTGCTCAGCTCTGTGTGTGCGTGTTTGTTTTCTTCCTGCTGACACGTTTAGTCGGACATCCTGAAACATTTAAGGACTGTTTTGACTCATCTTTTGTTCAGAGTCCTCAGAGTAAAGTGTGGTTTTGTTGTTTCTCAGACTCTGACATGGTGAGCTTCGACGGCCGCAGCAGCCTCCTCTACAGGCTGAGTCCCAGGCCGCGGCGGATCACCAGAGAGAGCATCTCTCTGACCTTTAAGACCCTGAGGAACTCTGGGACACTGCTGCACGCAGAGGGACAGAGCGAGCACAGCCTCACCCTGCAGTTAGAGAAAGGAAAGCTTCTGCTGCTCCTCCGAAAAGGTACGACTCTGGTCTCTGATTGGTCAGACTGGTCAGACAGTGCTGCTGTCTGTTTTCAGATATCTGAGTAACTGTAGTATCAGACGTCCTAACAGAGTGACTCTGTGATGGTTCAGTCTCCATGGAGATGAAAGGGATTATGTCACTGAGCCAGGCATTAACTCCTCATGATAACATGCATATCATTAATCTCTCTCTGCAGCTGTGTGTTCAGAAATATTAGTCATGAATGAAGTGGCTGTTTTATTGCTCTGCCACAGATCTATTAGCAGACAGTCTCTTGGTGTTTGTTGACCCTTCTGTTTTTATGCTGGAGCCATCTGCTTATGTGCAATATTTGCTTTGGTATTGTGAATTAAAGGGGCACTTTAAACTGTACTGCTCAGCCTCTGAAAATGTCTGATTTTGTTGAAAAAAAAAAAAAGAAAAAGTCCAAATATGGCTGAAATATTAGTTAAAGTTTTGAAAAAAAAAAGTAAAATGTAGTGAAAATGGCTGGAAAGTGTCAATGTTAATGAAAAAGTTTTAAAATGATTTAAAAAAATACTGGTAAAATATCATAGAAAAATTAATACAATGATCGAAAATAGTTTTTTTTTAATGCCCCAAAAAAACAATAAAATTACTACAAAATATGAGTTACATTTTACAGAAAATATTAATTAAATGTCCCAAAATAATAACAAAAAAGTTCCAAACTTTTTGAGTAAAATGTTAAAAATAAATAAATATATTATATGTATATAAGTAAAATGTCTGAAAAATGGATAGAAGACATTAATGAAATGTCCAAAAAATGTTGTAAAATATCAAAATACAATAAATTAATTGTCTAACAAAATATTCATAATATGAAAACAATAATTCCAGAAAATGTTCTAAAGAATATTAGTAAAATGTCCAGGAAAAGGCTGGAAAATATTCATAAAATGTCTGCAAAAACACTTGAAAATAGTAGTAAAATATCAGAGAAATATTAGTAAACTGTCCGACAAAACATTTGTAAAATATTTTAAAAAATCCCAAACCTGTTCCATAAAAAGCTGGTAAAATGTTCGACTTATATGAGCACAATATTGGAAAAACATTAGTAAAGATGTCAGAAAAAAAAAGAAAATCAGCTCTGGTGGGGACACTTCAGCAGATAAAAACTGTATCTCAGATTGGGCTAAAGGGGATTTTGTGACATATTGAAGGTTTGAGGTCAGAGTGACCGATGTCATCCAAAGAAAAGTAGGATCCAGTGTTTTTGGAGTGCGACCCAGAGCATTTAGCAAAACTGGGGATATCTCAGTGTTCCCATCTTTATGGATGTGCACTATGAAACAGTTGGAGTGGTCCTAAGTCTTCTGCTGTACAACACAGACTGCTGCGTGACTTTCTGTGATATTAATATGAATAATTAAAGGTCTCAGCCTGCTGCCGCCTCAGTTCACTCCTCAGTTTGTTTTTTATGGTCTGAGGAGTGTCACATGAATATGGCGGCTGCTGTCTGACCCACGCAGCTGAATAACTCTGGCGTCTGTATCTGATGTGGCTGTAGGTGAAACGTTATTACTGTAACTCCCAGCTCTCTGCTGGGTGGAGCTTGGAGTTGGTGGTTTTGGGAAATGATGAGGCTTCAGTAACACTTCTCTCTGCCTCTTCGCCCTCTGCTCTCTCTTTCTTCTTTCTTCTTCTGCTTTTATTGTTCTGCACTTGTAATTAATCGCCTCTGTATGAAAATGTCACTGCAGTTCACTGCTTTCTTTTCTTCCTATGTTCTGCTTTCAGACGGGGTTATTTACCTCCCATTAGGTGCTCCATTGTGCTTTGTTTTATTGTGTTATTGTCTCTCCTCCTCTTCCCTCCTCCGTCCCTCCTCGTCCTCAGGCATCCAGTCTGCAGCTCTGTGCATCTTAAACACTGCAGCAGATCGTGTCCTGAGATATAAAAGTTTACATCTCTGTTTCTGTGGATAAAACAAATGTCCTTTGTGCTTCCTGTACGTTCAGTGTTTGAGTGAGATTTTATATTCTGTAGATGTCAGATGGTTTTTAACACAAAGTCACCTGCAACAGCAGAACGCTGCTGAGTGAACTCACATCTTCAATCTTTACACTGTCACATCTTCACAAAGTATGTCAGAGGTGAAGGGTGCAGTTACTACTTTGTTACCGACTGTTTGTTTTGTGCTTTTACAGTTATTGATTTTCTTAAATAATTAAATTATCACCAAAATACGTGGACCTCGAGAAATTTAGATTTGACTTAAATAAAAATAAAGAATGCAAATGCAAGTATTTTGAACAGTCGGCCGGTTTTAACTCACAGGGATTATTTTCACATGCATTTACGTCATTATTTGAAACTTCAGCCACTTTTAATATTAACATCAATCAATGTGACACCATGTGTTTGACTACAAAGAAGAAGTAAAAGTATTAAACGTCTCCTTTAATGAATCATCAGGTGATGATGAGTCCAAAAATACCTGTGAACCAGAATAAAGACCATTTTCTTCCTAAGTCGTTAACTCTGGGCCAGAGTTACTAATTACTGACTCATTAATTAAACCTTGAGGTGCACAAAAGAAAACAGACTGTAAACAGACTGAGGGGAAAATCCATAAAAAAAAAACTAATTTTCTCTGTTTTTGCGCTACAGGCTACATCGTAACGTAAAACTGAAGCTCAGATTTGACTGGATTTATTTCTTTGGGGTATGACAGACATGCTGTTTTCTTGGAAGAGTGACAACAAGGTTAATTGTGTCGCATCATCATCTTTTCTTTTCTGTTGCCAGACAGACGTTTGTGTCACGGCGTCAGAGGCAGCTCGTTGTGATTTGTCTCTGAGTTTTGGCCTGGAGCAGATTTAGTCGCCTTCTCTGACTCGTTCTGTGCACACTGATGGATTTTGGGAGGTTTTAAGTGCCAATGCCAAGTTTGGTTTTTCCTCAAATCTCTCATGTTTTGCATCAAACTCTCTGAGAGGAGTTTGTTTTCATGATCACAGTGATGACATAATCAGTGATGATGAAGTTTTAATTCATTGGAAAATGCTGAGAAATTCTGTTTTCTGGATCAAAGTGTTTGATTCTGTGAAATGTTAAATGATGAAAGTCTGTCGACATTTTCTGAGACTGAACAGGTAGAAAGGAGAAAGGACAATATAACCATATTTTCAACATGCACACATATTTAAAACATGAGCATTTTATGTGTCCCGCCCTTCTTACCATGCTAATAGAAAGCACAACTTAAATATGCAAAAAAAGTTTGTAAAATGTCTGAAATATTTTAAAATGACAGACAATAATTTAAAAAAAAGATGTTCCAAAACATGTTAGTAAAATGAACAGATATTATTAGTAAAATGTCCAAAAATAGCTGAAAGAATATTAGTTAATTACTTGAAAATATTTGTAAAATATCTGAAAATATTTGTAAAATGTCTGAATAAATATTAGTTAAATGTCTGAAAATAATTTCCAAAGAAATGCTTCAAAAATATTAGTAAAATAAACAGATTATATTGGTAAAATTTTAAAAAAAATGGCTGAAATTTTGGTGTAAAATGCTTAAGAAAGATTTGTTAAATATCTAAGAAATAACAGTAAAATGCCCAAAACTAAATTGTAAAATGCTAGAAGAAAAAAAATGTGAAATGCCCAAAAAATAATTTGTATAATGTCAAAAAAATATTAGTGAAATGTCTGAAAAATACCAGTAAAATGTCCAGTATTATTCCAAAATATGTCCCAGAAAATATTGGTAAAATGAACAGATCATATTGTCAAAATAAAATGTCCAAAAATGGCTGAAAAATATTGGTAAACTGCTCAAAAACAATTTGTAAAATATCTGAAAAAAATGGTATAATGAATATAGTTACTAAAATGACTGAGGAATATTAGTAACATGACAACTACCGTGATTTAAGTTTAAGTAACTATGTGTGTTACAGTGTGATAACTGTGTCATGTGATAACTGTGTATGAAACTCAAGATGACTTTTGGTTTCACACAAACGGCAGTCTCTTGAATTAAAGTCCAGTGTGTGTTTGACCCGTCCACCATCCATCCCTCCCACCCGAGCCAGACTTTCTCACCCTCTCTGCTACATTATTGTCACAGACGGAAACTACCTTGAAGCTAGATGACAATCAGGTATGTCTCAGGCGCTGTAAGGTGCCTTGTGCTTTGGTAATAGAAGCCGAGGCCTACTGACCAGGCTGCCACGTTTAACACCTTGGGGATGAGACTGGGTTGGGAAAAAACTGCCCAGAGGTCAGATGCATCACCAACAAGAAGAAATTAACTTGAACTAGTTCAAGGTTAGGACTGTGAACTCAGTTTGAGCTCTTGGGAAGTGTGAGCCTGCACATCACTGCCTATTATGTCTTCAAGAAGGTCAACCGCAGTGCAGCATCCCACGAGCAGCTCTGTCATCTCAGTTCACTAAAACTGTAAAACCAGCCTTTGTAATTCCGCCGCCGCTGCAGCCGTTTAAAACTTTAAATGGTTCAACTTTAAAACCAGAGGTAATGAACTAATTTGGACCTTTAGCTGCATTAAATCCACATCAGTGTGTGCGGGTCTGGCCTCCACCGTAACACCCCATTATGAGAGTGTTGTTCCCCCGTGTACCCGCAGCAGCCTTCAGCAGCACTCAACAGAAGACACTTAGTTCCACTCTGTTTGCCCGCAGCCATCCAAACTGTTTGAATAAATACACCGGCTTATTAAAATTTATGCTCTCTCTTCCAAAAGCATCCCATTCCTCGCCACTATACATTCATCAAAATGTCGGTTTACTGTTCTGTAGCTCACTGGCTCATAATTAAGCTTTGTGCTTTTCTGCCAGTGGAATATTTGTGAGAGTAAATATACCTGGGATCAGTGTTCACTGATCTCATGCCTTCTGGCTGAGCTTTTGTTTGAATGAAGAAGGTTTCAGAAAGGAAGACAAGATTTAAGTTTCTGTTTTTCCCCTATAAAGTCAGAAAAAGCTTAACAATAAAAATACACAAACATTTGGAGTCCTGGCACCGAAGTTTACTGAGATACTGGCTGACACCGCAGGTGATAGTCTGGTCCGTGTTTGATCTTGAAACTGATCTTAAAAAAAATCACCAGAATAATGCTGGCATTGTTAATTGTTAATTTCTGCAAACCATGGACACTCATTTGTTTGTAATTATGTAGTAGATAAGCTGAAACTATATGTTTTAACAATGCTGTGGTTAACATGTGGTTTGGTTTAGGCACAGAAACCACTTTGGTATGGTTAGAAAAAGATTATGTTTTGGCTGAAAATACCTGGTTTTGGGGGCACAATCCCTGCTGGAAAACTAAGTTTGGGGGCTAAAAATCCATAGAACAACAGCCACAAATTACTAAAAAACACCTACATTTAGGGGCTAAATAGCTGAAAAACAGTCACTGGTTGCTAAAAAATATCCAAGTTCAGGGACAAAAAAACACTGGGAAAACTGTCACTGTCCATTGATAAAACTCATGTAAAGGGGCTAAAAATCCACAGACAGAGTAGCCACAGGTTGAAAAAAAAAACACTCATGTTTGGGGGCAAAAAAGACACTGGAAAAACAGCTACTGGTTGCTAATAAACATCCATGTTTAGGAATAAGAGACTGCTGGAAAAACAGCCCCTGGTTGCTAAAAAATGCCCAGGTTTTGGGACTAAAAAGCAGCTGGAGCAACAGCCACAGGTTGTTGAAAAAACAGCCACGTTTGGGGGCTAAAAAACACCAGGAAAACAGCCACTGGCTGCTAAGAAACACCCACTTTCAGGGGCTAAAATGCTGCTTGAAAAACAGCTGGAGGTTGCTAAAAAACACCTTTGTTTGGGGAGTAAAAAGCCACAGGAAGAACAGCCACAGGTTCATAAAAAATGCTTACATTCTGGGGCTAAAAAGCTGCTTCAACAACAGCCACAGGTCGCCTATAAACACCCATATTTAGGAGCTAAAAAGCCACAAGAAAAACAGCCATTGGTTGCTTAAGAACACCCAAGTTCAGGGGCACAGTCCCTGCTGGAAAAACAGTCACAGGTCACTTAAAAACACCTACATTTAGGGGCTAAATAGCCGCTGGAAAAGCAGCCACTGGTTGCGAAAAAATACCCAAGTTCAGGGACAAAAAAACACTGGGAAAACAGCTGCTGTTCATTAATAAAACCTGTGTATAGGGGTTTAAAACTACCCATGTTTCAGGTCTATGACGCTGCTGGAAAATCAGCCACTGGTAGCTGAAAAACACCCTGTAGCTGTCTTGCTACCCCTGTGAGTTCCCCAGCACAGACGCACAGATTCAGCACTCTGTCTATATGCACACTTTTATTGACTACTGCCCAGCACACAACATCATGTCCTCAACATGTGCCTGTGGCTGCCTGGCTCCTCCAGCACAAGTCCATCCAGTCTTGAACCAACACTCAGGCAGTGACCTTCTCCTTGGTCTTAAGGCCAGCACACTACTGCATGACAAAGGGAGACATGTAATCAGAAAAAACCAGCAGCAGCTGTGACAATCAGCTCACCTGGTACTACTCTCATGAGCCATCCCCCCACACCTCTCCCCTGCATCTGACTACTAACTACACCCAAATCCAGACACATGTTCAGGGGCTAAATAACGCTGTAAAACCGTCCGCATTTGGGGGCCAAACAGCCACAGGAAGAACAGCAATGGATCCCTGAAAAATACCAGCATTTGGGAGCTGAACAGCTGCGGGGAAAACAGCCATGGTCGCTAAAAATTCCCGTGTTTCAGGGCTAAAAAGCTGCAGGAAATACAGCAATGGGCCCCTAAAAACACACCCTAAATTAGGCGACAAGTTTGCAGCTCACAAACTGTGTACATATGAGACAGATTCTAATGACACAGAGCAGACATAAGACTAAAGACCAGGTGAATGATCTGTTGAGTTTATTCCTTTGGGTTTAACCTGTGACCCACAGAAAAAGGCTTCCTCCCACAGGAGCTGATGAGAGCTGATGAGAGCTGCCTGTGAAGCTCTGAGTTTAAACAGAAGCTGATGAAACACAGGAGATTGATTTGTGGCTCAGGCTGCAGGCTCAGGTGCTGTTGGAGCGTCCATCATGTCATAACAGACTGATGGGACCGGGATGTGTCTAAGCACCGGTCTGGTCTGATTATTTTCAATGCAAAACTGAGAATGAAGCACGCTATTAACAGAACTCAGACGTTATGTAGCACTCGGCTGTACATAATCAAATGTTACCTGTGAAAAGCACTTGATTTATTCCTGTAGTGTGGTTGTTGTCCCTGGAGCTACAGAACAGATGCTGAGTGGAGGAAGACGATGACTCATTTCGGATAAAGTCTGTCAGCTCAGCTGTCACGCCGAACGGTGGGCTGTGTGTCGTGTATTGACTTACTATTCTACTCCGTCCGAAGTGATTTAAAGGACGGTTCAGTCTTACAGGCTTGTAAATAAACAACTAAGCCTTCATCTGAGAAGCGGCACGCTCGTGTCAGAGAGAGGGAGCCAGCTGTGGATAACTTTACAGCCCACAGCTGACTCATTCCACTAACACAGAGAGGATGTTTGACTCACAGTCTGATTAGCGGCACAGCCTCTGAGGCTCAAACGGCGCTTAGTCGCTCGTTCTGTCTCAAACGAGTCCAACGAATCATCAGCATCAAACCTTATTTCCAAACTTCTTTCTGGAGGTGTTTCTTCACATTGCGTTGGCGGCCACGGTCATGAATATGAAAGGCAGAAAAAATGAAAGGAGAGAAACAATTACAGCGTCTGATTCCAGCAGCACACAGCCAGCTTCTAGAGAATTCGACATCTCACGTACGACAACAGAAGGTTTAAACTTTACTCCTTTTTATGCATCTGAAAGAGACTCACAAAGGCAGGACAGCAGTGGAATATCAATGAAGCAATAACTTTTTCCTCTTCATTCTGCTTTTTGCATCTTTAAAAGTCTTCAGACATCTCTGATCTGCTCTCCTGAAGCTGTTGTTGTGGGAGGGGTCAGAGGTTGCACATTAGTCGTGTCGCCTGCTTGTTCACAGCATCTCAATCATTTAAGATGAATAGAATAAAATGAAAATGCTAAATATATCACTGAGCTGTTAAGAGCCGCTGGTGTCTTCCAACAAAATGAGCTTAAGAGTTGCTGTAATGCAGGAGCAGACAGCAGATGATGAGGTGATGCTGCCTTCAGGGGGCCGTCTGGAATGATCTAACACGCGAACCTGCACTGTAAAAAGTAAAAACGCTTTAAGGAACTTTTAGCAGCTTCTCAGGTCATAAAAACAGGACAGTCCCCTTAAAAAAATCCCTTAAAGGAGGCCACATGAATCCTGAGGATACTCCCTGAAAATTAAGTCGACGTCATTGAGCCAATAGTGATTCAGAAGGAATACCAAAAGTTATTTTGAAGTGTTGCAGACATGAAGGGCGTCTGTCTGACAAACATTATCGTAGTGAAGAGTCTTCTAAGTTTTTAAAGAACAAAAATACACCTGAAGGGTTTTAACTCTTTGCTCATCTGTCAGTTATAAAGAGTTCTGCACCTTATTAAAACTTTATTTTTATAACCTTTTCCTTCCTAAAAGTTTAAAGGTGCCCTGTGGAGTTTCCAGCAAAGCAGTTGTTGTCCAGGCAGAAGTGTTGCCCTGTTATTCCACCTCTCTGCTGTGTGTTAAATGTGCGAACACAGAATGGGAGGGGATTGTTTGCACCGATGTTAAGCCAGCAGTAGGGGGGGGGGGTGTAACAGCGCTGAATCAAGGTCTGTGTAAAATAACACTTTAGTGTAAAAAAGCAAAGCTGGCATAATGGCCGATTCTTTAAACCATGGATGTGTTACATGTATACATTTCATATGTATCATATCAACTTTTCTGAGGTGACATAGCTCAGGGTCAATGTGTATGAGCTGAGTTTCTCTTCAAGGGGAGGAGGGGAGGTGGATGGTGTGAAACTTAGGCGAGACTTTTAAAGTGGACATTTAAACAACACGTTGGGACAGTTGTTATTTTTTAATAAAATCACATATTTTTTAACAATATGTCCAGACATTTCCTGCCTTGTTTGTTGCAACAAAACCGAGGATTTTTTAACAACATGTTGGGATGTTTCCAGCCATGTTTGATGCAACTAAACCAGGGACTTTTCGGCAACATTTTGGAACATTTCCAGCTGTGTTTGTTGTGACTAAATCACATATTTTTAAACAACATGTCACAACATTTCCAGCTGGTCGTTGCAACAAAAGTGGCTATTTGAAAAAACTTGCTGGGACATTTCCATCTGTGTTTGCTGCAACAAAACTGGGGATTTTTAAAGAACGTGTTGTTACGTTTCCAGCTGTGCTTGTTGTGGTAATATTTGGTATTTTTAACGACATATAAGGACATTTCCAGCCATGTTTGTTGCAACAAACCCGGGTAAGTTTAATCAACATGTCATGACATTTCCAGTCGTTTGTTTTTTTGTGCCAAAACCAGGAAATTTTTAACAACAAGTGACATTTCCAGCTGTATTTGATGCAACAAACCTGGGTATAATTGAACAACACATCAGGATGGTTCCAGTTTGTTTTTTTGTGAAGAAATTATTTAACTCTTCTTCAACATCTCTGGCCCTGTTTATTGTGACAAAACCAGGAAATTTTAATGACACATGGGAACATTTCTGCCCGTGCTTGTTGCAACAAAAATGGGTATTTTTACACAACGTGTTGTTTTTCAAGACACATCAAATCATTTCTGTCTGTATTTGTGGCGCCCAAACCTGACACTGTTTGACAACATATCAGGTCATTTCTGTCCTTGTTTGTGGCAACCAAACCACACTTTAAGCCAAAACATGCTTTTTTTCCTGACCCTAACCAAGTGGTTTTTGTGCCTAAACCTAACCTAACAAGTTATCCAAAATGAGGTATTGAATAATATAGAAATGTAAAGTTTCATATCCTAGACATTTTAAACCTACAAATAGAACATATCTGTGGTTTGCAGAAATGCACAAAGCCAACATTTATTCTGGTGATGGGGTTGGTATTTTCTGCTGCAGATTAGCAGTATATTAGCATCATTTCCAGCAGACGGGGTCACAGTGAAAGATCAGTCTGTGTGTAAGTAATGACTAAATACACTTGACTTTGCATTCATTTCCCCGTTTCTCTCTCTCTCTGATGTGCCAGCATCACTCTGCTGATCAATGATGATTGAGTACACTTCACTCTTCCTGCTCTGCCTCTCTCTGCTCGCTCCCTCTGCTTTGCCAAGTATCTGTCTGACAGATCAATGATGATTGATGACTGAACACATTTGACTCGCGTCTCGGTCTGTCTCTCTGTCTCTTGACTTCTGTCCCCACACAGACAACGTTGTCTCCTTTCAAACAATGTCTAATTCATATTTAATGACCGAGTGCATTTCGCTGCGTCCTCACCTCCTTCTCTCAGCAGAAAGTCTGCGCTCTGCCAACACTTGAGGGAGGGCAGAGAATCAGCAGCCTCTCCTTTCATTTATTTATGCCCTTCTGCCTCTTTGTCTGCTCCCTTTAGTCTTAATTATGTGTTATCACCTGTCTTAGATTTGGCGCCGGTTCTGTAGTGAGATCCCCAACAGAAAACTGTGACTACTGTACCAGTTTAAAGACCTCGAATACAGCAGTACCTGCCAGATCATGTGGAGTAAACTGGGATTTGTATTTTCAACAGCAGAGCACGAGACGCAGCTCCTCTTACCTTCTCTATGAACACAGATTTGAGAGTCGCTCTATAAAGAAAAGTTCAAGAACTAACCTCAGATATTGATCGATATCAGTTTTAACCAATTCAAGATATCGACTTTCTCCTCATCCCCTCCTCTATTTTCCACCACCACACCTTCATCTCACTCTTTGTCTTTATCCCGGGATCCAGGCAGGACTTCTGCTCCAGACAGCCAGCATCTGGTGTCTCTGGGCAGCCTGTTGGACGACCAACACTGGCACCACGTCACAGTGGAGCATCACAGCACTCACCTCAACCTCACTGTGGACAAAAGCATGCTGTGGGTGCAGATCCCTCCAAGATTCACCCACTGGGACCACGACCAGGTCTGTGTGTGTTTCATAAGTGAACAGACAAACACCCACTCACAGTCACACCTGCTCATATTTGCTCAAAGTTTGTTCATATGCTCATGTTTTTTCCTGTACAGATGAGTGTTGGAGCAGAACACAGTCTCAGCCCACGGAGGTCGGTCGGGTCAAACAGAAACTTCCACGGCTGTTTGGAAAACCTGGTTTACAACGGTGTGAAACTGGTAGATCTTGCTAAACAGAGAGACCAGCGGGTCACTGTGAAGGTAAACAAGCTCTGATGAGAAGTAGTTTATCACATCTGCAGCGTGTACACACCAGACATCATACACTATACAACATCTTTTACATACCATTGTTTCTCAAACAAAACATGGAGGTGTGGTTAGTAGCCGGATCTAATTCATGACAACCAGACTGCCGTGGTAGCGTACATGTCAAAGCAACTGGATATTAGCATGGATAGTGTTAGCTCTAACATAAGTAGTTACGTTACAAATACGTTACATTTGTATATTTCACACATCTCATATCAACGTTTCTAAAGTGACGTAATATTAGGGGTGTAAAGCACCAGTTTCATCACGATATGATATTTTCCAATATAACAAAGTGTGCCACGATACGATTTCGATTCGATACGATTCAGGGGTCTGCGATCGATATTAGGCGACGTTAAATGCCGATTTAACACAGTCTGTTACAGAAGAAGCTGACACCCCCTTCTTTTTTACTTGTGGCCATAAAACACATAAACACATCAATAATAAGTTCAGTAAAGTGCACTTTAAACTGACTCCACTGACACAAAGGGCTTTCTGACAGAGAGACCTTTCTGGAAGAAAAAAAACATCATGTTTTTCATCAGACTTCAGGAATATCTGGCTTAAAGCCCTGAAGGAAAACTTCTCCCAACAGCCATAAAACAGATTAACAACAGGACCATTCAAGAAAAAGTGTAACATTCAGCTCAGTAATAACTGTCAAGGCTCAGAGACCTGTCAGTTGTTTACTGCTAATCACCCATTATTAGCTTTGGCATGTTTCCATTGCATTAATTAGCCTAGCGGCTAGGGGACATTTTTCCTCTTCTCATAGCTTAACAAATGACACGCAGCAGTAATATTTATCTTACTCACCGTTGGTTTAAGTCACTGCATCTCCCGACAGAACAGCTCGGTTGAATTTCAGCCTGCATGCACGGTTTTGTCAGATGAACATGAACAGAGCGGCTAATGTTGCTAAAGCCAGAAGCTAGCAGAGTGAGATACTCGTCCAGGCAGGTGACGTCACGTTGTGTTTTATCTCGTGACGTCATTGTTTACATGCGCCATGTGCTGTCTGTTGATCCTTCTTTTCTCCGAAATCCATAATATTTCCACTATGCTGATTTATTCCCGAGTAAATAACGTTATCCTCATCGTCTTTCTCTTGGCTGCTAACCATCTGCCTGCCGCTGTTTGACAGTGACACAAACCTTCAAAATAAAAGCCTATGCTAAAGATGACGATGTGATCGATGTTTACACTTTGCATCGATGTGATTTGATTGTTGATCATTAAATCGATGTATCGATCCAGATCGATGGATCGTTACACCCCTACGTAATACATGAGCTGACTTTGTCACCTGAAGGTGGGGGTGTTGGATAGTGTGTCACTTGAGTCCAGTTCAGACCAAGGATTCGCAACAAGACGAAACCGTTTTAGAACGTTGCAGAGAAAAGTTGCAGCGGTGTGAACTGGCTGTTCTGAGCTTGACTCAAGCCGGCTGATGATGTCACCTGCAACTCAGCTGGTCAAATCATAAAGCACATCACCTGTTTCAACAGCCAATCAGCTTGTAGTGAAGTCTGCTGGTCAAGTCAAAATGATGGCAGACTGTGTGTTGGCTTGCTCCGTCCCCACCGATGACGGTGTCAGACAGTGGGTCGCTGCTGCTGCTGCTCGCTATATGTCCTTATGCCCCGCCCACACACACATATTCTGACTGATTAATTGGCGCTGGTTATTTATATTATTGTGGTGTATTGATTATGAATACAGTCCATCTGATGGTGCTTTAGTTTCATCACTGTAGCCAGTATCTCACCATCACTATCAAGTGAAGTCACAAGTCGTTGATGTCAAGTCGAGTCTTTTTTGATTTCGTCTAGAGTCTTACTTCTGACTCGCGTCCACACCTCTGGTATGTATGCATGTGTGTGTGTTTGTAGACTGTGTCACCTCTGAGTCTCTGCGGCACTCTCCTCTTCAGTCTGCATTACTGTGAATGGCTTTAACTGCCCCACAAAGAGCTTTTAGATTTGATCAAGTGTCTGTGTGCTGCGTCCTCCACTGAAAATAGAAACCCAGCAGGGAACCTGGGATGTAACGTATCACTGCTGCCGCCCTGACACTGACTTACTGCTTCAGTAAACTATGAGCCTGCAGAGATGACCGACTGCTCCCTGTCTGGTATTTCCTCTCTTTTTGTGCCGCTCACCTCCTCTGCTCCCTCATACTTCCTCTCTGACCTCAGACAGCTGCTGGGTGACATTGGTGCCTTCAGTTTGATCTGTGTGTGCTTACTCTAAGCCTGGTTATTATCATTATGGTAATACTCTCCTGCTCTTTAAGGAGACTTGCTGATGAGATCTCTGTGCATCAGGGCGCTGCCACGCCGCCCTGGAAATGAATTCAAATTCCTGCGTTATCATGTTTTCCCTCTTCTGCTGTAATAATTCCTCTCGCTCCATACCCCCCTCCTCCTCTCCTCTCCTCCATCTATCTCAGGGCAATGTGACCTTTTCTTGTGCCGAACCCGTTTTTGTTGCCGTGACGTTCACCAGCCCCCAGAGCTTCCTCTGGTTGCCAGGGGTAACAGAGCCGTCATCAGCGGGCACATCAGTGGGGCTTCAGTTCCGGACGTGGAACAAGGCGGGGCTGCTGCTAACCTTTGACCTTCCAAAGCGAGGCGGTGCGGCGTGGCTCTACCTGAGCAAAGCCAGGCTCCATCTGCAGATCCACAAGTCTGGCAGGGCGCCGCTGGAGCTCAGCGCAGGTCAGTCTGAGCCTCAACCTCCAGCTAAGTGTCTCCATTTGTGTGCAGCTACATCACAGCCTAGACACCATTCACACAATCACAGCACAGATGCAACAGAGCGGGTCAGGCGTGTTCTGTTGACTTGTGTTTGTAGTAAAGGAACCTAGAACAGGAATGACTTTATTCTGAAGGATGTAATAATCTCGGCCACACATAAGCCTGGCGGGGATCATGCATTTGGTTGTGAGTGTGTGTACTTGTCTTTCTGCAGCTCATTTCACAAACGACTGAACTAATAAGCCAGATATCTTCAGTGCACATGTATGACTGCATGCTCAAGGACCTGACATTGTTGAAGTGATTCACAATTATTGAGAAACTAGTTTTATTGACTGTTTTATACCGTCACGACTCGTCTGACTCTTCAGTGCTCTTAACCAGCCTATAAGGGGCTGCAAGTTCTCAACAAAATCATGTAGCAAAAGCACAGAGCCAAAGACATCCCTGGAAATCCTCTCAGCTAAAAAAGAGGCCTTGCCATTTGTAACAGGACACAGTTTGCCTTTTGTTGTGGCTCAGAAACTGACATCCATGGAAAGGTTCAGTGAATCATAACATATCAGATACAGAAATAACCTGCAGATGCTCCAGCTCCAGTTTCTGTTTTCTTTGCCGCCATCTTGACTGTAAGGAAGCTGGGAGTTGCAACTGCTAGCCCCTTTTACACTGCCTGTTCAAGGTGGGAATTTTGCAGCTGTTATTCTGCCTTGCTGTTCCTATAAACGGTACGATCAGGAAGTGGGGGGACAGAGTTGTCTCGCTTTTAAGCTGGCAGGGGAGGTTACTGAGCTTACCCAGGGACATCTGTGTAAAAAGGTTGACCAGTAAGACAGGGCTATGGGCAGGACGGGTGTAACGTTGTGATGTCGACCCATCACTGGAGGATTTTAAAAGCAGCTGACAGCACTTAGCAGCTAACTCAAAGAAGAAGAACAGTGGCCAAAAATGTCCATATATTGTGGAAACAATTAGGTCCAGGAGCTTCTTATCCTCTGAGTAGAGGACGAGATCAGCAACCATATAACAGGGATGGTAAATGCTTATCATCATGTGAAGTCATTGTTATTGTTTATAAAGAGCTGCTGATGTGTCTGTTGTATTTCACACAAGAGGCTGACGCTGTTGTGTTAAGCTAATGTTAAGTTAATGTTAAGATTTGCAACAAGACAAAACCATTTTAGAACGTTGAAGAGAAAAGTAGCAGCGGTGTGAACTGGCCGGTCTGACTCAAGCTGGCTGATGGTGTCAGCTGCAACTCAGCTGGTCAAATCACCAGCATCTGATTTTAGAATGTAACTCAACAGCCTGTTGTTCATCAGCTTGGAGTGAAGTCCGCTGGTCAAGTCAAAATGACCACAGACGGTCGCTTGCTCCGTCCCCGCCAAGCCCTCTGTTTCCGTCCTAATGGTGTGCCACGGTGGGTCACTGCTGCTGCTCGCTATATGTGCTTATGCCCCACCCACACACACATTCTCACTGACTGATGAATTGGCGCTGGTTATTGATATTATTGTGGCGTATTGATTATGAATACAGTCCATCTGATGCTGGTTTTGTTCCATCACTGTAGCCAGTATCTCACTATCACTGTCCTCATTCAGATTTTAAGAAGCTACAAATTATATTCAGCCACAAAATAAGTCTGAAAAGCTGCAAATCGGAACGGAAGTACGGAGAGTTGTTGACTAGAGATGATACACCGTCTCATCTAGTTGGATTTTTTTTGTTTTCAGAACCTTGCAGAATGGCACCTTGCTTGTTTCAACTTGTCTCATCGCGAATCTTTGGTCTGAACTGGGATTTAAACATCACATCTGTCATGCTTTGTTTACTTCCTGAACACAGGCATGCTGTATAGAATCACACACTGGAGTGACATGATGCTTCTGTTGTTTGGTTCAGTGTAAGAATAAAAAGGTGGTGTAAAGAAGGGACTGTGTAGCTGCCCTACAGCGCCATTTCCGTATAAAGGAAGCTACTGACCCCTCAGGGTTTTCTTGGCCAGGTTTAGGAAGATAATGGTTTGGGGTAAAAACAAAAGTTTCAAAAACTTCTCCTAACTTCTCCCATGTGCGGGACACTTTCACTGGATGTAGCTGTGCTGCATTTTCAAGAGTGAACACGATGAGCTCCGCTGGCGGACATCTGCACTCTGCTGAGTGCACTTTACAAGTTGATTTTTGTTTCTGTCTGGGGCTTTTTGCAGGCAACTGAACATAAAGCACGATACAAAGGTAACTTCATAAGACATGCAGCTGACAGGACAGATGAACTTGCACACATTTCCAGAGACAAACTATGAAATACCCCAATGTCACTGCCAGCAAGCCTGGAGAGCAGAAAAAGCTTGTCCATCATGCTGTACACTCGTGTTTGACCATTTTCATCAGCATTGATTTGTAGCTGAGCCCGACCTCTGACCTCCTGAGACACCAGGCAATCACACAGAATCTTTTCACAGAGATCAATAAGTGTATGACTGAAATTTTAATCTCAACCTTCAGGAAATTAAAACGAAGACAGTCAATGTATGTGTGTCTTTGTGTGTGTGTGTCCTCAGGTTCAGCCCTGAATGACGGCCAGTGGCACTCTGTGGAGCTGATCTCCAGACGAGGACACCTGACTGTCTCGGTGGACGGAGGTGAAGGAGCCACCGCTCACGCCAGTCCGCCGTTTGTTGTTACCACAGGAAGTCAACTTTTCTTTGGTGGTAAGAGAGGAATAAACAAACAAACACGCATAAACAAGCACATGATACTGAGAGTATTTGATCATATAAAGAAATACAGCTGCAAGTGATTCCCGGGTTGAAAGCTGCAAAGGATAAACTCTGACAGTTCCTGACACCTGTATCAAAGATAATGAGCAGCCTTTATGACTATCGGACAGATGCTTATTCAATTACAATCGAATCAAATCAACCTGGTCTCACTCCGAAATCGTTGAATACCGGCACTTTGTCACTGACTTCCGGCATCAGACACCAGTCTCCCCACAGAAGCATCAGAGTGAAATGCGGTGGGGCAACAACGAAAGTTAAAGGGGCAGAAGTCCCAGTAGAGCTGGTGGGAGGTGAATGAGTCAGACAACCACTGACTTTCATCGAGGAAGCTTGTGTTTGCTTCCTGTAAGACTGTAAAGCCAAACCCTGTTCTTTTTTTCTAAACCGAATCACGTGTGTGTGTTGTTGAACGGAAAAAAAATGTCAATCAGTGGTGTTGTATTGACGTAATACTTTTATTTTGAAAGAGCCTGTGAAAACAGAAGTGTATTTTGAAAACAGACAATGCATGTAACAGGCTGAAGTTGACACGGCGTCCCAGAAAATAAACAACCAACACACCCAGGGTACCTTGGACGTCACATCTCGACTTCTAAAAGTCCATGACCAAATGTCGATATGTGACGAGGTCGGAGTGAGAATGTATTGATCAAATTGTGCCTGGCCACGCCCCTCTTTAGCAAGGCTGCCACCCCCTATCTGTAAATTGTAAAAACATTTTGGTGACACTCTTCAACAGCTTAATTAAAAATATCCTCACAGTTTGGACAAACTGTTCTTGATTTATAATGAAATATTTTGCATCAGGCCAATGCACCTCTTTGTAACTGGTGGCGCCCCCTGTTGAGTGAATTCAAAACCATTCTACACGTGGTTTAACATTGTTACTGATTATAATTGATTTATAGTCTAATTTGTGTTATGCCACACCCTGTTTTTTTGCATTTGTGGTGCCCCGCAAGGGTTGATTTGAATGAAACTTTCAGAGTATGTTTTACATACTTTAGACATTTTCTGCAAATTTTGTCGTAATTGGCTCAACGATTATAGACCTAGGTTTATTAATGTGCTGAGCCATGCCCCCTTTAAAATGCAGTTAAATATCAATAAGCTTTAAGCAACTTTTAATTACCTTTGTCTAATTATGACCCACCCAAAAAAATTGGTATCGAAAGGACAGACAGTTTAGGAGGTGATGTTAAAACTTTGTTTTCAAAAACGTCAAAATAGCAGACTTCTATGGGTCTTGAGGCTTTTTTGTAGAGCACACTGAGCTGGACTTCTGTGTCAAATTTAAAGTCAATCAGATCCATTGTGTGAGGGGCACGGCCTTTACAAACCTGATTCATGTGTCGCTGAGGAGCCATCTCACAGGAATCTGTAAAAACATTTCTGAAGAAAAACAGTGATAGATAAGTACAGAGACAGTAAAGTTTCAGCCCCTGAAGGTTAAAGACTTTTAAAGTTGAGGCTGAGGGTGGAAGTCATGGTTTCCTCTTCTGTGCAGGTTGTCCCTCTGAGGGGAGCAGCCAGGAGTGTATGAACCCCTTCAAGGCTTTCCAAGGCTGCATGCGTCTGCTGACTGTGGACAACCAGCCGGTCGACTTGATCATGGTGCAGCGAAGACTGATGGGAAACTACAGTAACCTGCAGATCGACATGTGTGGCATCATCGACAGGTCAGACCTCAGTTTGATCATGTTTTTCCAGACGATGCTGATCTGAACAAATACAGTTAACTTGGTTCTTACTTTAGTTTATCCAGGAGAGTTTGGCACAATTTATTCTCTGTAAACGATGTGTGTTAGACACCATCGCCAGAAAAGAGGATGTGACGATGTTTAAATCACTCTTCCTTTGTATCCCCCGTTAATCTCCCTGTGAAGGCTCTGCCACTGGTTTCCTGTGAAACGGGGTTACACGTGGATTATTAGACAGCAGTGGATTGGATACAGAGGGAATTATGGCAGCAGAGTCCCGTCTCAGTGTTTCCCAAAATGTCTCCTCGCTCACAAAACAATGCACTTATTGTTTTGTCTGTCGAGCTCATATGAGGCGCAGCTTCTTTTCTCTCAGCTGAAATGTGGTTTTGCTTTTCTTTGTTTCTTTGTTTTTTCAAAATGTGATTTATTTGTGAGAAGCAACAACACACACACACACACACTAACAGAGAACATGTAGAGTCGCCTGGCTCTGTGCCTCAGCATCTGATTGAGTTTGGAGGAATTCTTGGATATTTTGTTTTGAAGTTAGCGTCGGAGGATGGAGAGCGTTGGCAGGTTCGATAAAGATTTCTTGTTCGCCAGGTTTGCTTTCTCTGCTTCAGCTGTTCTTCTTGTTGCCAGATCATCATCATCATTATCACCATCGTCCTAATGTTGATTGTTTTTAGGTTCCAGAAGACTGGGAAAAACTGATTTTATCGATAAAATTTATTTATCAATAAAAGTTAGCACTACTGTGAGTCAGCCTCCTGAACTCAGGTCAGCAACACTAAATGTCCTCATAAAGGTTTTCTAGGAATTCAGTTTCATAAAGGGCTGTTGTAAAAATGTTTGCCAATGTATACCAAATTTTACTGATCAGCAGACACTCCTGAGAGGAAGATAATAGCACCTTGTTCGAACAGCAAACAAGGCCAACCTATCACATTGCATTAAGTCTTGTAAACAAACCAGGTAACCGTCAGGTGTGCGTTGGAGATCAGACTGGAGACGTAGCAACTTAGAGATGACTGAGCAACTTGGTCTCACTCCGATAACGTCAAATCCTGGTGCCTGGTCAGTGGTATCAGACACCAGCGAAAAAGCTGTCTTTTCAGGGTGGCATGATATGTGGCCGGTCGCTGTTATTGCCGCACAACAGCGTGAATTACTGGGGCGAATGGCGATTTGCATTGGAAGGATGGGTGGTGGGCGGGTCCAGCAATCACCGTCTTTCACCCAGGAGGCTGGTGTTCACTTTCCTTGTGATTAGAAATCCAAACACTGTTGTATTTTCTGAAACCCAACCACATGTGTTTGTCGTTGAAGGAAAACAAATGTCGGTTTGCAATGTTGTACCAAGGTAGTGCTTTTATTTTGAAAGGGACTGTATGTAAACTCTACATTTGCTGTGTATTTTGAAAACACACAATGCATGTAATAGGCTGAAGTTGACAAGGCGTCCCAGAACATCAATAACCAACGCACCCAGGGTACGTTTCACATCGTATCTGGGTGTAGAAAGTCCATGACCAAATGTCGAAATGCGATGAGGTCGGAGTGAGAATGTGTTGGAGCATTAATGAATTAATGAAAATAGAGCTAGCGACTTTAGTTTAGCTCTAAACAGCAGCGCTTTGTTGCTTGCAGCCAGTTAGGCTGCTTCTTCCTTCAGCTTCAAATCAAAATTGTTGCCATATTGGTGCAGTTTTTGGCCCCGATGGGAGCGTGGCTCCAGCAGATTCCAGGAACAACATCTGAGATTTCTACTGCGCAGAACCCTCAGACTCCCAGGACTCTGGTAGAGGACCTGAGCTTGAGGAAGACACAAGGACTAAAACCCTGTGAACAAACACAGATCTTGCACAGTGAAAAATTCATTACCATTGTTGGACAGAATCATTATTATAGACATTTCTGTATCATCAAGTCCTGCAAACAGCGTGGCCTCTGATATGTACTGCAGAACATATCAAGTCAAGCTCCACTGTGTCAGTTTAATGTCGTGTTGTGTGTGAGCGCTGACACGCTGCTCTCAGAACATGACATTAGACCTTTTTACGAATCATTAGAGCCCACTGCTGTACGGTGCGCATATTATCCTGTGAGCAGCTTTTGTTTCAATAAAATGCCAACTTGAAAAATTGATTTACACTCCTCCAGCCCCTCACCTCCAACCTGCAGCGTGCCTTCCTGCTCGGCTGATTTAATGCACACTGAATGTAACAGTGCACTCAGGAAAAAGACACATGTTCTTCAAGATGTGTGCGCATGCATATTCGCAGATAAGTGAAGTGACAATGGACTGCCAGAGTTTATAATGCATATATATTTAAAAGCACACAGTAGATACAGTGAATGCTGCACCTGCCTCCATCCTAGCTTACTTTAGATAAAATGAAAGCAAAGAAATTGGTGCTAAACACCAAACTTTACCATCTGTCAAACCTGCTGAGTCAGGCTTTCTCTAACAGTGAATTTCCCTCTGACTAAAAGATTAAAAATACATGCTGCTCTCTCTCTGTCTGTGCAGTCACAATTCGCTGACCTCATTTCCCCCTCCAAATATGTTTACCCAGCCGCCGCTGAGCCCCATTCATCCCAACTTTCATCCCCTTTGTTGCTCCTTCCTCTCCTTCGATCTGTCTCTCAGCCTTAATTCCCTTCCTGAAATTCTCTCTCCTTCTCTCTCTTCAGCATCTCCATCACTCTGTCTCTTTCCTCTCACTGTTCCTTCTGTCCTAGCCCTTTGTTTTCTTTTGTTCTTTCTATCTTGTTTTGCTCGCTGCCTCCGGCTCAGTCCTGACATGAGGCTGACACTGCGAAGGAAAAAGTTAACAGCAGCAGAGTTTGCTCAAACCTGTTCCACTGTGTGGATTTCAGATGCTATAGTCCGAGCTGAAAGTCCTGTGAAGTTGGAGGACAAAATAAAAACACCAGGACTTTTTATCAATCAGATAAATCATTGCAGAGTCCCCAGAAACACAGACAACAGCTACTCTGGAGTCATGTCCACAGAAGACGAGAAAAACAAATGATATTTACCTGAACGTGCGCTGTTAAAATCTGACAGGTTGATTTTACCTCTCTAATAAAGGAAAGTAAATATAACTATTAATCTTAGTTATGCTTACTTCATAATTAATTGTTAACTTACAGTTCAGTTGTATTTACTTAAATATGGCCACTTTATTAGGTACACCTTGCTAGTACCTGGTTGGACACCCTTTTTAATTCTTGGTGTCATAGATTCAACAAGGTGCTGGAAACATTCCTCAGAGATTTTGGTCCATATTGACATGATGACATCACACAGTTGATCCATGATGAGAATCTCCCGTTCCAGCACATCCCAAAGGTGCTCTATTGGACTGAGATCTGGTGACTGTGGAGGCCATTGGAGTACAGTGAACTCATCGTCATGTTTGAGATGATCTGAGCTTTGTGACATGGTGCGTTATCCTGCTGGAAGTAGCCATCAGAAGATGGGTACACTGTGGTCATAAAGGGATGGACACGGTCAGCAACAATACTCAGGTAGGCTGTGGTGTTTAAACCATGCTCAGTTGGTACTAAGAAAATCTCCCCCACACCATGACACCAGCAGCAGCAGCCTGAAGCGTTGATACAAGGCAGGATGGATCCATGCTTCCAAATTCTGAGCCCTACCATCTGAATGTGGTTTTTCCAATCTTCTATTGTCCAGTTTTGGTGAGCCTGTGTGAATTGTAGCCTCAGTTTCCTGTTGTTAGCTGACAGGAGTGGCACCTGGTGTGGTCTTCTGCTGCTGTAGCCCATCTGCTTCAAGGTTGGATGTGTTGTTGCTTCAGAGATGGTCTTCTGCACACCTTGGTTGGAACCAGTGCTTATTTGACCTCCTGTTGCCTTTCTATCATCTTGAACCAGTCTGGCCATTCTCCTCTGACCTCTGACCTCTGGCATCAACACTGGATATTTTCTCTTTCTGGGACCATCCTCTGTAAACCCTAGAGATGGTTGTGGTGAAAATCCCAGTAAATACTCAGACCAGCCCGTCTGGTACCAACAACCATGCCACGTTCAAAGTCACTTAAATCACCTTTCTTCCACATTCTGATGCTCAGTTTGAACTTCAGCAGCTTGTCTTCACCGTGTCTACATGACTACATGCATTGAGCTGCTGCCACGGGATTGGTTGATTAGCTATTTGTGTTAACGAGCAGTTGAACAGGTGTACCTAATTGAGTCTATACTTTCTTTATAGTGATATATGAGGCAGTGGAGCCACAAAGAAACAGTAATTATATACCAAATGCAGTGGAAAGTAAAGATGGTACCCTTACCCTGATACACATGATGACAGTGTGTTAAATTCTGTGCTCTTTTCATCCAATTAAATGTAAACTTTATCCCCCAACACCCTGTGTAACCCCTCAGTCGACACTGTGGCGTCCTTCCACTTTCTAAGCAATGTCCGCTCCCTCATCAAAAAAGCATAACAGGATGTACTTCCTGTGGCAGCTGAAGAAGTTCAACCTGCCAAAGACAATGATCGAACCCATCCTCACCTCCTCCATCACTCCCTGGCACACTGCTGACACCGCCAACAACAAGGGCGGACTCCAGTGTATCATTTGCTCTAATGAGAAGGTGGCTGGCTGCCATTCTCCGTCCCCCCAGGACTTGCACATCTCCAGGTTACCTGAGGCACGCAGGAAAGATTGTGGCCGATGTGTCGCCCTGGACACAAAGTCTTTGAAACGCTTCCCTCTCAAAAGAGGCTGCGATTCATCAGAATCAAAACCTCACGCCACAAGAACAGTTTCTTCACAAGCCGCCAAAGACGATGATGGTGCACTTCTACATTGCCATCATCGAAGCGGTCCTCACCTCCTCCATCATAGCGTGTTACACTGCTGCCACTACCAAGGACAGGGGTGGACCGCAGTTTATCATTCCCTCTGCATAGAGCTGCCATTCTCCATCGCTCCAGGACCTGCACATCTCCAGGTTACCTGAGGCATTCAGGAAAGATTGTGGCTGACATCCCAGCCTGTACACAAACTGTTTGTCACGCTCCCCTTTGGCAGAAAGCTTTGATTTGTCTGGATCATAAAACCTCACGGCACAAGAACAGTTTCTTCACAACTGCAGCTGGTGTCAACAACAAGGACTTTAATCTCCCCCAATCCCTTCTGCATCAGATTTCATACAGACCGTGTGCACTGTGCCACAGGAAGTTAGCATAAAAACAAATTAGCTGGCAGATCGATGAATGTCAGGAAGTCCAGCGAGAATGAGATTCCAAACAGAAGAAGAAGAGGAAAAACAGAAGCAAGGGAAATGAGTGCCGCTGTCAGTTATCATGAATACGGTTTCTCTATGACAAAAAAGTAAACACTAGAGTGACTATATAGTGCATCAGTAGGCTTGTTATTTCGTTATGACGGGTGTACGATAATTTCCCTCAAAATACGATAATATTGAGTCTCTGGTACGATAATCCTACATTTCCCACCTGGCAGCGCTGGACAGTAGAGGATGGAAGCAGACAAACTTGTAATGAGAACGTAGCAAATGTAACCATTCTATTCTACTTCAGTAAAATCTGAGTTAACACAGCATGTTAACCACAGATATTTTATTTTCTTAAGTTACTCTTGGATTTCTAAAATCTTTGGTGGACATAACGTCAGGTAATGTCATGCTTTTGTAGACTATTTGCAACATCAGTACATATACAGTACTGCTTCCTCCCACAGTCCAAAGACATGCAGGTTAATTGGTGACTCTAAATTGTCCGTAGGTGTGAATGTGAGTGTGAATGGTTGTCTGTCTCTATGTGTCAGCCCTGTGATAGTCTGGCGACCTGTCCAGGGTGTACCCTGCCTCTTGCCCAATGTCAGCAGGGATAGGCTCCCCCGCGACCCTCAAGAGGATAAGCGGTAGGAAAATGGATGGATGGATGGATGGATGGATGGAATCCAATCAGCTGAGAGTGGGGGTGGGGTCTGGAGCCCTTCTGATGAGTCAGATGTCTGTATCTGTGTATTTGTAGTGTATGTTTGTCATGATATGCAGTTCTGTCTTGATGTTTTTGTTCTGTATTTTTTTGTAGAGGACCCTTTTGAAAATGAGATGCTATATGTCAAAGGGCTGTCCTTTCAATAAATTCAGATTCAGACTGATGAATGTAATTTAGCTCTATTGTACGGTTTTTCTCTCTGAGGGTTTGACGTCATGTTTGGCTGGCTGTGAGATATAGAGTGCGTTCATAGTGGTTTATTGTGGTTTCCTGCCATTAATGCAGAGGAGTTTCTGTACATCTGTAAAAGAATCCATTTCCACTACGTCTGTACTTTGTACACTGCACAACAATATGGACACAAAGCAAAACAGTGTGGAAGGAGGCATAAATGTGTCTCTTTGTCTCTGTCTGTCTCTCAGGTGTTCTCCGAGTCACTGTGAACATGGCGGCAGTTGCAGTCAATCCTGGAGCACCTTCCACTGTAACTGTTCCAGCACCGGCTACAGCGGAGCCACCTGTCACAGCTGTAAGAGCCTGAAGCTTCGCTGCTTACTGGTGTTTGAAGGTCACACGCACAGGATGCACTCTGCGCATGTGTGTGTACATGTGTATCTGTATGTGTTCATGCGCCTCCTGCAATGAGACGACCCGCTGCTGTTAAGGTGACGTCCCTGCAGACAGCGCTGTGGCAGAAGGTCACACCTCTTTCGAGCGCTCACCCTCATCACTGTTGTGTAAGCGTCGAGAGGTCTCAGTGGACTCAGAAAAGGAGAGGGAGATGTAGACACAAGACAGTGATAGGAAGGAGGAAAGAAAGAACATTGTACTTTAGAAGAGACTCTTCATCAGTGCTCTGATTTCAGCCACAAAGCAGATTCTTCAGAGGAAGACGCTGTTAGTTCTTTACCTCCTCAGATAAACGACTGTCTCTGGTTCCCAAGCAGTCTAATAGCATCGTTACACGTACTTTCATTTTGAGTTTTATTCTGAAATCAGAACTCTTTTGATACATTCTGACCCCAGCAATGAGCCAGCAGGGGGATTATATTGAAATAGCAATGTGTCCAAAAACTATTTTCTTTATTTTCCATTACATAATATAAAAAGTAAATATGAGTGACAGAAATCTTTAATGTCCATGTGGAGACGCTTTGCCCTTGAAACTTTAGTCCGTCATTTAAATTTTTGGAACAGGTTTGATTTTGTGCATGTGTCAGAGCCTTTAGAGACGTTTGACCAAAAATCAGAAAAGAAACCGCAACAAGACAGAGGAACGGGGCGCACAGAATCATTTCATAACTCAGAAAGCTACTTTCAACAGGTCAGATTGTAATATTTAGGTGGATGATGATGAAGAGGAGGAAGATGTAGGCAACATACAGAAGGTGGAGGACAGCCCCGCCCCTTCATGCAGCTGCGGTGCCAAATGAAAGACAGCGAGGGAGTGGTGACAGCCAGATACGTAACACCAGTGGAGAGAGGCAAATGAGGAAATATGTCCTTTTCACAACAAATAAAAACACATCAGAATCAGTGTGCAAGGTTTCTGTGCATAATATTTTTTTCCGTAGGGCAGATTACAAAAAACACATCCGAAAAAAATGAACTCAGTGTGCAAAGGTCTTCAGAGGTGGAGGAGAGCAGGGCACAACCTGACACATTATAGTTCAAACCGATGCCACATTTGAGGCAACAAGACTGTTTTTAAGATGTTATATGGTTGGATTTGGTGACTGCTGCAGACAGCTCAGTTATCGAAAAACAAATATGACAAAGAAATTTACTGGAATCAGTCAAAAACACTCTTCACTGAAACACGTTCAGTCTCTTTGGAGTTTCTTGGGTCACTGTTTGGAGTTTCTGTTGTCAACTGCCTAGAAGCATGAAGGGGTCGACCATGTGTAACCACTGTAAAAGTCTGTGTGACAGTGTCCCCTGCATTAGGAGGGTCCCTGCGCTCCCGTACCTGCAGCCAGAGTCCCTGTATTCAGTAACTGTTATAAACATGTCTTGTAATCAGTCAAAGACCTCAGTTAAAGGAATAGTTCCACATTTTAGGACACACACTTATCAGCTCTCCTCCTGAGTAACATGAAAACACTGATGCCACTCTCACATCTGTCTGTTAAATATGAAGCTATGGCCTGCAGCCAGTTAGCTTAGCTTAGCATAAAGACTGGAAACAGTAAGTCTGGCTCTGTCTGAACATGAGAATATTTTGTGTTGACTTGCTTCATATGCACGAATAACTCGTGGTATATGTTTGTGAAATCCTTGAATTGATGAATGAACTTTCACCTGTACGTCCTCGGCATAATACATCTCAATGCTGATTGGCTATTGCTGCGTGAATTGGTCGCTGAAGTTCAGATTTTTTCAACTCTCTTGAATAAGCGTATGATGCGAAATCGTACTTAATTCGTGCTGCTTAATTTCCGTCAATGTGCGCATCCATTGCATCTATCATGCTGCCTGGCGGGAATTTGCATCTTTACACTGACTTTACATGTGATTCCCCAGCACAAATTGTTTTAGATAAAATGTATTAATATCATTGTTATTCTGGTTAGGATGCCATATTTTGTTTGTTCAATAAATGCCAAAGTATATGATTTTTTTTTTTTTTTTTTGGTCTATAGTTTAAGCGTAAAATTTTAGAAAATCTTTTTTATTTTATTATCATTTTTTTTATTCATCATTTTTAGTTTAAATGCTTTAAAATATAAACGGCAATTTTATGGGAGTATTTGGCAGACTGTATTTTACAGTTTGAAGCACAGTAGCAGAGTTGGTCTTTGAAAATGAAAATGCATATCCCATTAATGAATGTTTTTAAGCCACTGGATGCGTATGGAAATGCAAATAAAATTGCTATTGTGAGATTTCATCTTCATTTTAATTCAGTCCACCAATTGCCTCCATACATTACTGATTCAAATGTATCATGTTGTACAGCACCCTGTACTTTGAATAATAATCATGGAGAGTCGTGTCAGTGTGGATCAGATGGTGATGATGATGATGATGATGATGGTGATGATGCTGTGTCTCTCTCCTCAGCGATATATGAGCAGTCCTGTGAGGCATACAAACACAAAGGCAACACGTCGGGGTATTACTACATTGATGTGGACGGCAGCGGACCCATCAGACCACAGCGGATATACTGCAACATGACGGGTAGCTGACACACACATCAAAACACACACATCAAAACACACCCTGGTGTCCAGTCTGTCTCTTTCATCCTGCCCACACACAAACAGAAAATAAAAAATAAAAGACACGCTTTGCATTTTTCTCTTTCTTCTGTCTCTGTCCGCCAGAGGACGGGACGTGGATGGTGGTCCAGCACAATAACACAGATCTGACGAGAGTCCGACCGTCACCGGGGAAGAATCAGCACTCGGCTCACTTTGAATACACATCTGAGGAGGAGCAGCTGGCGGCCATCATTAGCCAATCAGAGCACTGTGAACAGGAACTGACCTACCACTGCAGGAGGTCACGCCTCCTCAACACACCTGGTAATATCCTGTGATGCCACGTGGAGATTATTAAAAACCTTCAGTATGTAAAATGAATGTAAAGTAGGATATGTGAATCAGTAGGCAGCCCAGTCCCCGGGGAAAGAGGTTGGCATTGTGCGTCTCTGCAAACTACACGTTATATTTGTACAATTCGTAGGTGTCATATCAACGTTTCTAAAGTGATGTAGTTCAGATTCACGTATATGAGCAGTGTTTCTCATCGGGAGGAGGGGATGGTGGATGCCAAGCTGCAGACAGTAGTGCGCCACTGTTCAAGACAAATAAAAGTGGGAATTTTTTAACGAGCAGTCAGGACATTTCCAGCTATGTTTGTAGCAGCAAAAGTGGATATTTTTAATAAGAGTTTGGGACATGTTTGTAGTGGCAAAATAGATAGTTTTAGCTGTGTTCTTAGCAACAAAGGCAGAGTTTGTTTTTTACAAGAGTTTGGGACATTTTAAGTCACGTTCATAGGAACAGAAGTGAATATTTTTTAACAATAGTTTGGGACTTTTGCAGCCATGTTTGTAGCGTCAAACATGAGGACTATTTAATGAGAGTTTGAGACATTTGTAGTTGTGTTTGTAGTGACAGAAGCGGGTATTTTTTGAAAGAGGTCTGGGCACTTGCAGCCATGTTTGTTGTGACATAATGGCTGCTTTTGAACAAGAATTCAGGGTTTTTCTAGCCCCGTTCGCATCAAGTTTGGGGCATTTGCGGACATGTTTGCAGCAACAAAAGCTGGTATTTTTTGACAGGAGTTTAGGATATTTCTAAGCATGTTTGTAGCTACAAAGGAAGAAGGTTTAACTATGCATCTGAGACATTTCCAGCTAGGTTTTAGCAACTAAACAGGTTATTTTAAGCCAAAATATGATGTTTTCTGAACCCTAACCAAGCTGTTTTTGCACCCAGTGATAGCCACATGCTAACACAGTGTTTACATTTAACACAAACAATATTTCAGCATTTCAACAGTTATGGCTGAAGTTAAAGAAAGCCTCGATACAGTGTCCAGACAAGTGACAGAAATGAACGTGTCCCTGTGTTGCAGACGGCCCACCGCTCAGCTGGTGGGTGGGAGGTCCAGGTGAAGGACAGGTGCAGACGTTTTGGGGTGGAGCTCCTCCAGGCAGCCAGCAGTGTTCCTGCGGCCTGCAGGAGAACTGTGTGGACTCCAGACACTACTGCAACTGTGACGCTGACCGCTCTGACTGGTACTGTAAAGCTTATACCAACAAGATTAGGATTAGATGAGGCTCCTGTAAAAAAAAAAAGTGCTTAATTGTTGGCTACTATATCAAATGGACATGTAAGAAGGTAATGATGATGATCCAATGTCTTATGTTCTCTCTTCTCTTTCTTAGTTGTCTTCTTCTGCTGTGATGAAAGGTGGTCATTGTCCCCTCCAGTCGTTGGTTTCCTCTTTAACTTCAGTTTCTTTCTCTTCTCGCCTCCAGGGCCAATGACTCAGGCCTGCTGACCCATAAGGAGAGCCTTCCTGTCAGATCTCTGCTGCTGGGTGATGTCCAGCGGTCAGGTTCAGAAGGCGCCTACAGAGTTGGACCTCTCCGTTGTCATGGAGACAGTAAGTCCAGTCCAGAGCCCCACAGTGTCACCTTGGACATGTTTTTGAAATGACGTGTGTGTGTGTGTGTGTGTGTGTGTGTGTGTGGGTGTGTGTCATGCCTCACTGACCAAACAGTAGTGACATTTAAAGGTAAAGAAATGTACTGACACTGTGTGCTCTGCAGTTGTAACTTTAAAACATAGTAATAATCACAGGTTTTGTGTCTCTGCAGAAAATGTCTGGAACGCTGCATTTTTTGACAAGGAGACATCGTACCTCCACTTTCCCACATTCCACGGAGAGCTGAGCGCAGACATCTCCTTCCTGTTTAAGACCACCTCATCCTCTGGCGTTTTCCTGGAAAACCTGGGCATCAAAGACTTCATTCGGATCGAACTCAGCTGTGAGTAAGACCTTTCAAGTTAGATGTCTAATCTGGACTCCGCTCAGATGTGAGTACGGCCTGAGCAGGGAGGATGATCCTGGGAGTTAAAGTTTCATCTGGGTTGAACTCAGCTGGAGGTGACGGTGCTGCCTCAGGCTCCACCTCACAACTTATCACCTCAAAAAAAAATATCTGTACTTTTGAAGCAACACGGCTGTTTGTTTTTCGTCCTGTGGGAAATCAGCGCGGTGGCATTGTTCTGGTCGGCTGCGATACATTTCCTTTATAAGCACCAGAGTTTATAGTTCTCTGTATCATTGGTGTTGAAATGTCTTTATGGTAGTTCACACAGTGTGTGCTGTTGTCGCTGTCTTTTATGACAGCAGCTCCTGATAAACTGTTTCATTTTATGTGTTTCCAAAGAAAACTAATCTGCTATTGTAGACGGGGAACTCTTTATCATCACTGCAGCGCTCCACATAACTTTCTCCACTAGCACAAAATTTTAGGAGCACCACTTTAATCCATGCAATGCATTCATATTTCCTCCATCTTGACTGTATTACTGACGAATGCTTTGGGGATAAATAGATAATTTACAGAAATAACAATGTGCCGTTTTATTTCAAAGAAAAAACACTCTGAGCTACTTTGCTCTGAAGTTTGCTGGTGTTCACTCAGCACCTTACAGCTCCTCAGGTCTTTGGAGATGGAGCTATTTCAACACATTCTCCCTCCGACCTCGTCACATATTGACGTTTGGTCATGGACTTTCCACGTCCAGATAAGACGTGCAAGGTACCCTGGGTGTGTTGGTTGTTGACGTTCTGGGACGCTGTGTCATCTTCGCCTGTTACATGTGTTGTCTGTTTACAGGAAATGTACAGTTTGCATACAGTCTCTTTCAAAATAAAAGCACTACGCCAGTACAGCACCGCAAACTGACATTTTTTGCTTCATCATCAAACCCTCATGGTTGGTTTGGGGAAAAAGAACAGGGTGTGGCAAACACCAGCCTCACAGGTGAAAGTAAGTGGTTGTTGGACCCATCCACCACCCCTCCCACCTGCCCTACTCGGACTTTTGCCTCCTTCACTTATGTTGTTGTCCCTCTGCGTTTCCACCGTGATGCCGCAGGGCACCTATTAAACAATAACGGCAACTGGCTGTGTATCATGCCGATGTGAAAGGTTGTTAGTGTCTGACGTTGGAAGTCACTGACCAAGCACTGATATTCGACGACTTTAAAGTGAGACCAGGTTGGGTGGAAGCGCAGGCTGGTTGGTTAGATGTCATCAAGGGTTCAAGAGTCCCAAATGGAACCAGTTGAAGAACCAGAGCTAATTTGGAGGATGGGGTGTATGAGAATTAAGAAGTCAGCTTCCTGCAGGATACCAACCGCAGTGTGTTTACTTCCAGCTGATTAACACACTGAATGTAAAGCTGGTCTTTATATCAGAGAGATCTGCGTCCTTACAGCGGCTTGCTAATAAACTTCCATATTATTGTGCTGGTTGTCACAGCTACAGCAGTTTAGATGTTCAGGGGTTATTGTTACTGGTTGCTATGACAACTTTATGATGAGCTGCTAGGGGATACATCACTTCAGTCTGAATATACTTTCTTTTGGTCAAAGTTCCAGTAGAGCTGACGTGTCAGTGCGTCCCTCCACAGATGGTGTAACTGTTACACAGAATATGAGCTTCAGAGAGAAACGGCTCCTTTTGGAAAAAGATTACAAGACAAGAACAAGCGACAAGAGATGGTCTGTGGAGATGAAAGGCCCTTTATAGTCATGCAGTCAATAAATAAACCAGAGATTCAGCTGATTTGAAACAAGGTGATGTGCTTGGTTGGTAACAATTTCTGACATGCAGATGGGCAATGCTGCTGTTCATTTGATCGTGGAGGGTGGGAGGTGGAGGAAGTGAAGAACCTGCTCTAGGTTCGCCAGGAAGGGGCTTTGTCAATAATGACAGTAAATTTAGATTTTCTTTCTTCCCTGACTCAGCCTCCACCGAGGTCCTCTTCTCCTTTGACGTGGGTAACGGTCCGTTGGAGGTTCGTGTGAAGTCTGGCTTCCTGCTGAACGACAACAGGTGGCATCGCATTCGAGCCGAGCGGAACGTTAAAGAGGCTTCGCTTCGCCTCGACGAGCTCCCCGCTGCCACGCAGGAGGCTCCTGCTGATGGGCACATCCACCTGCAGCTGAACAGCCAGTTATTTATAGGTGTGTGTGTGTGTGTGTGTATTTGTGTGTGTGTCTGTCTGTCTCTATTTCCATACATATGATTTTTGTTTGGAAGCTCTGGACACATTTCCATGAACCTTTCCTCCATTTCAGCCTGAGAAACACAGGATATCTCTCATTATCACAGTGTTGATGGTGAATTGTTACATTATTCTCTGTCCCTGCCGTCCTCCTATTTTCTGTCTTTTACTCTGTATCGTCTCTTTCATCCACACAGCACATAAAAACAACTGTGTACTTGTGCGGTACATTTTGACTGACCGCAGGGAGGCTGGCAGAGACAAGAGACCAAAGCCTTCAGCAAAACTCCACACTAAAGCTCTGCTTCCTGTTCATGTTGTACACAGAGCATACTGCAGTGATGTGTCTGGTTATTGAAACTGACAGATTGACACTGAGATCAATCAGTCTTCACAGCCCAGTCAACAGAGAAAAATGTTGGCCTTGTTTCTGCAAAACCACAAATACGTTACATTTGCGTGTTTCATACAAATCATATCAACATTTCTAAACTGATGTAGAATATCCAACATAACCAGTTGTAATTTAGCTAGTTATTGCTGTGTTTCCAGCAGCTTTTTGTCACCCCAAAATCTGGAAGTTTTGTGGCAAACCATCACAGCAACTTTTTTAGCTCCAAATGTAGGTGTTTTGTAGCAACACATAACTGTATTTCCAGCGACATTTTAGGCCCAAAAGTGGTTGTTTGGTAGGGACTTGTCACTGTTTTTCAAGTGGCCTTTTATGCACCAAATGTAGGTGTTTCTTAGCAACCCATCACTGTTTTTCCAGTGACTATTTTGGCTCAGAAGTTAGTGTTTTGTAGTGACTGGTCACTGTTTTTCTTGCAGCTTTTTGAGCACTTAATATGGGCCTTTTGTCGCAACCCATAACTGTCTTTACAGTTACCTTTTGGGCACAAAAATGGATGTTTTGTCGGGACCCTTCACTACTGATTAGCCACTTGTTGGGCACCAAACATGAGTGTTTTGTGGTGACCCATTGCTGTTTTCTGTTTAATATTTTTGACTACAAATGTGGATGTTTCGTAGCAACCTATCACTGTATTTCCAGTGACTATTTGGGCCCCAAAGTGAGTGTTTTGTAGTGACTGGTCACTGTTTTTCCATTGGCTTTTTAGGCATCAAACATAGATGTTTTATATCAAAACCCACAAAAAAGTGGGTGTTATGTATGGCTGGCTCCACTGACTTTTTTCCAACGACATTTTGGGCACCAAATGTGGGTGTTTTGTAGCTACAAATTGCTGTGTTTCCTGCTGGGATTGTGCCCCCCAAACTTGATCTTTTCCCCACCATGACCAACTGGTTTTTGTGCCTAAAGCTGACCAGACATTAACCATAGCGTTGGTACATAAAGTTTCAACATATCACCCACATAATAACGTGCAAATAAAACATATCTGTCATTTGTAGAAACATACAATGCCAACATTTTTCTGGCGACTGGGCTGGGCGGTAACAATTGTTTTTTCCAAACCTTGGCAATAGAAGCTATATACAGGCTGATTTTGTGGAAGTAAAACTTTTATATACACTTAATAGACCGAGATGAAATCCTCCCAGACTGATAGAAATGTCCTCAGGAGGACGCAGTGAAAAGCTGTTTGTAGTGGTCAGTTTCCTTGCAGTCACCTTGGTACAGTATTTGAACCTGGTCCATTAGTTAAGGTAGTCCTTTCCTGACAGCTCCTGATGAAACTGCAGGCCCTGATATGAACCTCATCATCTCTGCAGTCCTGGAAAGCTGTTTATCTCATCATAACAGTCTTGAGGTTGCCAGTTTGGCACTCTGAGACAATTATAAAGTAGCCGAGCCTGAACTCTGAGGACAGTTGGAGGTTGTAATGCGAGGCGTCAGAAAACAATAACTTTTGGAGTTTAAATTCTGCGCTAGAAAGGAGAAAAAAATACTTCCCTGTCACAGTCAGCCAGCCAGGCAGGACAGGGAGACTGTCAGACGGATTGACAGCTCGCCAGCTCTCCAGATATGAACACTCAGCATGGCACTCAGCTGGCAGACAGACAGGAAAAAGTCAACTCCTTGAATTTTTCACCTGCCAGTTTTTGTTTCACTGTGTTTCATCAGCTCATCATTTTAAACATTCAGTATGAAGCTGGTGACAGGTCTTTGTTTCTGGAGGTGCAGAGTATGTTTTTAATAAAATCAGATACCACTCAGTGTCACTCCCCAATCTGATCACAGAGATGATACAGTGCGCTTTCCACTCAGTTCTATATGGTATGAGGAGACTCTTTCTTGCATAATCCAACACAGAGAAAAAGAAATACAGAGCAGCCAAGATGCATGCTGAAGTCGATCCTTTGTGTGTCTTCAGGAGGCACTGCGTCCAGACAGAAGGGCTTCCGGGGTTGTATTCGCTCACTGCAGCTGAATGGCGTCACCCTGGACCTGGAGGAGAGAGCCAAGATCACCCCCGGGGTTCAGGCGGGGTGTCCAGGCCACTGCAGCAGCTATGGCTCACTCTGCCAGAACAAGGGTCGCTGCATGGAAAGGCCCAATAGCTTCTCCTGCGACTGTGGTTCATCTGCTTACACTGGAGCCTTCTGCGACAGAGGTACTAAGGCTTTGTCTCCAATCTCTGCTGGGAAATGTTGCGCATTGTGTGCTAAACATAACACAAGGTACCTGTGTTTGAACTCTTAAAGGGTAACTTTGGTATTTTTCAACCAAGGACCTGCTTTCCAGTGTTTTTATGTCTAAGTGACGAATCAGAACAAGAATTTTAAACATAGTTCGCATCAAGTCTCTTTCAAAATACACACTACATCCTTTACAACACCTTTGATTGACGCTTTTTTCCTTCAACAACAAACACACATGGTTAAGTTTAGCCATCACATGCACATAGATGGGTTTGGGTAAAAGAATAGGACATTATGATCTTACGGGAAAACCAGCCTCCTGGGTGAAAGTCTGAGGTTGTTGGATCCATCCACCGCCCCTCCCATCCATCCTCCTCGGACTTTCACCCTCTTAACTTTCGTCGTCATTCTGTTGTGTTTCCCTCTGACGCTGCTAGGCGCCATTAAACAATAACGATGAGTGCTGAAGGATGGCTTTTTCCTCTATGTCTGATGCCAGAGGTCACTGACCAAGCATCACTTTTCAACGACTTCGGAGTGAGACCGTGTTTAAGTGTTTCCCTGCTGTGAAGAACACAGCACCCTACTCTGCGGTTGCATAAAGGAAAAGGTTTGGTTCATATTTAAGTGAGAGGAAACACAGACAGGAAACAAGTCTTCGACACAAAAGCAGCATGCTGGACGCTGTGAAGCACACTTTGTCCCTTGAAAGAATGGCACTCAAGTTCACATTTATTAGTTGCAAATGGATACGCTCAGTTCACCATTTACCAAAAACATAAACACATGGGCGCAGGTTACATTTCAACATTGAGGTGGACACGTGATGTTGACATGTAGTCGTTGACTTTGGAGTAAGTATGTATAAGCTGGGGGAGCCCTTACCTCTCTGTCCTAAGCCCGTCCCACCAGGCGCCTCATACATTAACCCAGTGTTTCCCATATATTGATTTGTTTAACCTTATTTCATCGTAGAGTTCTATTTTCATCAGACCATGAATGAGATGAAAATTAGCTACCTATCCACCCCACGGTTCCCCCCACCTCACTCTCCACCACTGTGGACTGTTTCCCAGGAAGAGAGCAGGTAGCGGCTCTGAGATTGACCATCAGTAGGCGGCTGTGGCAGCTCAAATTGGGCCAGCACAAACTTCTGAATTGTCAATTCATCTTGTTTGGACCTCATCTTAAAGTTTCAAAATCTTTCTCAGTCATATTGTAGTTTCAAAATATTGATACACTGATGCAGACACCAGGATTAATAAACTGCAATAAAGTTTCCTGAAACCCTCAGTATTTAAGAGTCTGTCCGACATCTGTTTAAGGCAGAAAACAACAGTCAATGATATTTTGGGCTTTATAAATGAGACTAAAATGGAAAGCACCAGCTGCGTGCAGATTTTTTAATCATCGATTCACAATAAATGTTGTTGTTCATTGTCTAAAAATGTTCTGATGGAGACGTTATTGCCCTCAAGTTGTTTTAAGACTGCACACTCAGGAACATTGAGTCATCACGTCAGTGCAGTAACACAGCCTCATATTTGTTCAGTTATTAACCAGCCCAGCTGTGTCACTGTTGGAGCTCCACAGGTATACCTGTGACCGAAATCACAACACTGATTCACGACTGTTATAATAAGCAGACAATTTTTGCATTGTTCTGTTCACCTGTCAGCTGCGTCTTCTGCAGCACCAGCCTACTAATTACCTGTTGTCAGTGCTGCTGAGGTGTCGTACATATGATTCACTGATAATGTCCCCCTGCAAGATTATTACTTAGATACAGAGCGAAGGCATGCAGTATACACTTGTCTAAATTTAAATGTAAATCATACTGTCTCTGCAGAGCAACATAAAGCTGTAAACCAAAGTCCCTCTTCAGTAAAACACAGCTTAATACGGCAAAATTAAAAAATGCACACACAGCTGTAAACCTTACAGACAACTGCTGTAACTCCACTCTGTAATGACACTTTCTGGCATCATCTTCGTCCCTGCAGAAGTTTCCGCCAGCTTCAAGTCGGGAACATCCATCAGCTACACCTTCAAGGAGCCGGCACTAAACGAACAGGTGAACAGAAGCAGCAGCGCCCTGCCCTCCTCCATCTACTCGGACATGACCCTGAGGGCAGAGAACATCTCCCTGAGCTTCAGGACCAGCCAGAGTCCTGCTCTGCTCCTCTACGTTGGCTCGTACCACAGAGAGTATCTGACTCTGCTGCTCAACAAGCACGGTGAGCACTCACATCTTCTTTATACTTAATTCTCTCTGTTGTATCTGATCATTTGACTTAGCCGCTCACTTCCCGTAAGATTTTTTATTGTAAGTGCTTGGACTTGCTTCAGTCTCTTGAAGACGTTTTCCCTCTCATCCAAGAACCTCTTCGTCCAGGTTCACCTAGACCCTAACGACACCCAAGATGGCTGGGTGGGTCAACGACTCACATGTCACCCTAACGACTCTGACCCACCGGCATCTTCCCGTTAGACTGTACAAGCCAAACTCTGTTCCTTTTTCCTAAACCCAACCATGTACGTTTTGTCGTTGAGGGAAAAACTGTCAATTGGAGTGTTGTACAGATGCAGTGCTTTTGTTTTGACTTCTGAGACTGTATGCAAACTGTACATTTCCTGTGAAAACAGAAGTAACAGGCTGAAGTTGACACAGTGTCCCAGAACGTCAACAACCAACGCACCCAGGGTACCTTGTATGTCATATGTGGACAAGAAAAGTCCATGACCGCCCAGACTCAGATTCCAGATTTGCCGGTCCAGCCTGTTACATGCATTGTCTGTTTTCAAAAAAACCCCTCTGTTTTCACAGGAAAAGTACAGTTTGCATACAGTCTCTTTCAAAATAAAAGCACTACATCTTTATGACACCACAAATTGCCCTTTTTTCCCCCCGCAACAACAGACCAAGGTTTGGCTTTACAACCTCACAGGAAGTGAACACTGGCCTCCCAGGTGAAAGTCGGTGGTTGGTGGACCCATCCACCACCCCTCCCAACTGCCATACTTGAACTTTCGCCGCCTTAACTTTCATTGTTGTCCCGCCATGTTTCCCCCTGATGCCGCTGGGCACCATTCAACAAAAGCATCCACCAGCCACATATCATGCCGATGTAAAAGGACGTCTTTTTTTGTCAGTGTCTGACGCTGAAGTCACTGATGAAGCATTGGTTTTCGACGACTTTCAGGTGGCAATAACACAAAAAACACAGATCGAGGCAGTGGTAGACCAGCAGCTTATGTTTTCTGCAAGGTTAAATTACCTTTTTTGTTGATGTAGTCTGGCTTTTAGAGTATAGACAACAGTTTCACTTCCCTGTCACAGATGGCTGTCTGACAGCAAGGTAAAATGGTGAAGATATTCAAATATAACATATTCTTAAATCAATATTGATTCTTTTAGGTGGCTAAAATATATTTTGCTGCTGCTTCCGGCCACAGCAGTACACTGCTTAGCTACCTTGTTGGTACTTCTCCAAACAGGAGATGTGCAGACAGACATCTACTGTATACACTGTATATAAGTGTATATAATACACTGACTATATCTCATTGAACCTGAATGTTCCAGTCAAGGCACATGCTGCTGTCACAATCTGGGTTTTAATTTTAAAAATATAATGTCTTATTGGCTCTGTGGATCCTTTAAATTAACATGAAGGAATTATGATGGATGAAAACTTTGATTTTCTCTGAGTCAGTGTTGCTCTATTGTGATGCTCTGTAGACAGATGATGTAAAGCCTCTTAGCTGTGGGATAACATGCTATATGCTCAGAGTCAACTCACTGTGGCTGTTTGAATCATCCATAACTCCCTCGTCTCCTCCTAAACAAATGCCCCGTCACCTCACTCCCCTTCATCTGATCCCACTTGAGTCTCTCTTTTCTCGCTGTTGGTCCTTTCATCCGTTTCTCCTCTGCCACCATTTACTTCAATGTTTCATCAACTTGTTGTGAGCGCAGCCAGATGAGTGGCAAGTGGGGTCATTTGATTTGGAAAGGACAAAGACGGCTGATAAAGGTAGATTAGCTGTAAACAGACTGTGAATAGGTTGCTTTAATGAGCCAGACTTGAGGAAGCTGATGGGCAGCAGCTCATTAGAGACGATGTGATGACGAGACAGTCGGCAAGAAACTGCATTTACACCGAAGAAAAACCCAGGTTTCTCTTAGTGATAAAACTTTTTTTAAAGACCATCATTGTCAGTGAAAACAGATGGGTTTGGGGCCACGGAAAGTTTTAAAGTTCTTGTCCCTTTTATTCTAGTTTAAGTGGCATTATTGTTGTGTCGCAGCTCGTCTGACATTACAAGATTACAGAGCTGAAAGAAAATCATTCAGACGCTGTGCAATTGAAAGAAGCAAACAAAGCACCAATATGAATGGATATCATAAAACATACAGTGTTATTGTATTGTTTCTTGTATTAAAATGGAGGGATGGAGGTTGTTTTTTAGCAGCTGGCTCAAATCCCATGCATTCACTCATTTCTATGCATTAAATCAGATTTTCCAATTTCCTCCTGTGCCTGAAAATGCGTGTACATTTCGAACTGCTCCTGCCCGGGCATACCAACAAACTCCAACAGGTAGACAGGTATAATCACAGACTTACCCAACAATAAAGTAGACACACAAACTTATGGAAGCCCTGAGACGCAAGTGATGATCCATTTTCTGATTTAAATTGTTTTATCTCCTGTGTTCATGACTTAAGAACGGGCCAAGATCCTTTAAAACTTACGTGTGAAACAGGTGAAAAAAGTTTTGTCAGGTGAAAAAATCAATAATTTGCTGGGTCATTTGTAACTTTTTTCATCTGTGAACACAGGTGGGAAAAAAAAGAGTTTTGACCGGTGATTTCTTTCAGCACTCTTCTGCTGTTAGTGTTAGATTAAAATATGTTTCTAACCAAAATTATATCACAGTATACTGTGTGTACCATGGGTCTCATTCATGACACGTGAGGAGAAAGATTTTCAGTCAGGACCACTTTAGTCAAAGAAAACTTAATTTCCATTTGCAGTTTTATATTTTGTGGTATGGCTCTGTTCTGGGGCCCCTCTGCCTTTCCTTAGGCGTACACAGAAAGCTAAAGGCAGAGAGAGCACACCTCCCTGCCCTTCCATGCGCCTACATGGAAAGCCTAAGGCAGGGAGAGCAGCAGTAAAGACCCCCCAGGACCAGAACAGAGCAGCATCAATGACAAACAGAAATGATATTGATAAGTCAGACACAACGTGAAAAGGAGGAGCTGGGGTGGAGGCGGGTTGCAAAGCAGCTTGCAGAGGAAGCAGCAACAGTAGGCAGGCCAGAGCAGTTTAAATAGGGCGCCCTGAATAAGATTTGCCAACTGGTTGCATAGAGAGGAATCATGTGATCTATCAGCTGACTCCCTTTCATCAATCAGCTAGTCCATCAGTTGATTGGCTGTTTGAGATCAGCTGATGTAGCTGGGATGTGAGCTGAGCTTGACATTGTGTCCTGCCTGAACTAACGCTATGCTCAATATTGCAATCTATTGTTTCTTTATACACACATTTCTCTTTTTATTTGGTAAACATTCATAATTTCTTTAAGAGTAAATGATGCCATCTTGTTTCTGCAGAGCTGCACCACTGAGCACATGTAGATTAGTATAAGAGAATCTGTTAATGACATTATGTTGTAATCAGGCTGTGTTAACTTGTAATGCAGCGTTCTTCTGTTGCAAATGTGTTGAGGGTTTGTGTGTTTTTGACTTTGCACAGTTTCCATATTTGCCTCGTCTTTGCTGTTCATGTATTTGCTTTGTCTTCCTGCAGCTCGTCTCTCCATTTGCAGCATCTTTCCGTTGTAAACTTGTTTTGGAATTGGCATTGTTTCTTAAGCTGCAGCACATTTTTTTCCTACTGGAAATGTTTTCAGCTGTTGTAGTGTGTTTGCCAAGAGCACTTGACAGAACTAGAGATTTGGTTGGTCTGAGTCATGATAAGTAAACTCTCCTGCATTTCAACTCATCAGATGTTATTCCTGTCCCTCAGTAGGAAAACAAAGACGTGGAAATCTGACTTCGGTAACAACCTTTGAAAGGTGAAAACTTCAGCCGTCACCAACTTTTCACCACATACGAGCTTTGTGACGATCTCTGTATCAGTGGTGCGTTCTGGGACTGTCAGCTCTGTAATCACCTCCTGTGACTTGTTAATCATGACCATTACAGCGTGAACACACTGTGAGACTGTCTCTCACTTCTCTCCATCTCTATGTGGCACAAAAAGGCAAACGTCAGGTGTTAAAAGTAATTAACGGTACTTACATCAGACTCAGAAACTCTTTGTTCACCTCACATCACTCTGTGGCCTCAGGATCACATGTTTACAGTTATTTTCCAAGATACACTCAGACACAACATGCTTCATTATGCACCAGTACAATAAGCTTTCCAGTCTTTTCCTTTATCATCCATGCAGCCTGCAGACGTTACATGGTATTCATGTGAATGAGATGATATTATCCATCTTAAATGGCATGAAAATCGTAAATTAACATGATTCTGTGTATTATTGGCCTTACTTTTATTAATATTGATTTGTTTTCTGTTTATTATTGAGCTGCTGACCTCCACTAATACAGAATAATACTCTCTGAAATTAATTTATTTTAAAGCAGACAAGGACAGATTTAACATAGAAAATATTTAAAGAAAGTTTTAGTGGTTTCGTTTTTGCTAGTAAAGTAATTTGGGGAATTTTGGTTATTTATTTTTTAAGTTAAATTCTGCAGTATTGTTAGTGATTGTATAAATAAAGAACCATAATTGGCTGATGATATGTTGCTCATCATTTTTTAATAATACTGCTATATGAGGTAAAAACTATATAAAGTCAAAGAAGAACGTCATTTAATTTATGCATTCTTTATTGTGTAATACAGTAACACTGGGTCTCATGCAAGAAACGGCCTATTAACACAATTACTCTTATGTTTGTTCCTATCCATGACTTTATTATTTAGATAGTACCAATTGATTTCTGGGATTAAATAATGTTTTCTAATTTTTGCTCTTCTCTTAGGTAAAAGGAAATTTAGTGTGGTTGAGAGCTTTTTTTTTCTTTTCTAAATACATATATTGTTCTTCCAATGCAAAAAAAAAAACCCAAACAAAAAAAAATTTAAAAAAACAACAACAAGTAGTTTTCTGTGGTCATAGATCAAAGGTCAAGGTCACTGTGACCTTGCATCTGTACATTTTCATGAACACAATATCCCAAGAACACCTTAAGGGAATTTCTTTAAATTTGATACAAACATTCACTTGGACCGAAGTATGACCTGATTAGAATTTTGTGGTCGATGGTCAAAGGTCAGTGTGACCTCAGAAAATATGATTTTGGCCTTAACTCAATCATTCATATCTTAATTATAAAGCTCAGTTCAGACCGAAAATTCAGGACGAGGCTAGCTGAAACAAACGACGACTGTCAATGTTGTAAAATCCTGCCAGTTCACACCAAGTCACCACTATGAGACGGTGTATCATCTCTAGTCAACAACTCTCTGTCCTTCCGTTCTGATTTGCAGCTTTTCAGACTTATTTTGTGGCTGAATATAATTTGTAGATTCTTAAAATCTGAATGAGGATAGTGATAGTGAGATACTGGCTACAGTGATGAAACCAAACCAGCATCAGATGGACTGTATTCATAATCAATACGCCACAATAATATCAATAACCAGCGCCAATTCATCAGTCAGTGAGAATATGTGTGTGTGGGCGGGGCATAAGCACATACAGCCAGCAGCACACCGTGAGGACAGAAACAGAGGGCTCGGCAGAGACGCCTGAGGCACCTGTCGTTTTGACTTGACCAGCAGACTTCACTACAAGCTGATTGGCTGTTTAAACAAGTGACGTGCTTTAAAACCAGCTGCCGGTGATTTGACCAGCTGAGTTGCAGGTGACACCATCAGCCAGCTTGAGTCGAGCTCAAAGTGGCCGTTCACACTGCTGGGACTTTTCTCTGCAACATTCTTAAAAGGTTTCGTCTAATCAAGAATCTTTGGTCTGAACTGGGCTTAACAAAACTTCGCAAAAAAGTCTGACAGTGTAAAATAATGAAGGGATGACATTTTTTATCTAAGCGGTCAAAGGTCAACTTCACTGTGACATCACAATGTTCTGCATAAAACACTTTTCTGCCCATTATTCAGCATCATATCTCAGGAACAGAAGGGGAGACACTTAATTGATGACACTGATCTTGGATGTCCACCTTGAAACTGTGCTGATTGTATAGATCTTGTGTGTGTGAAGCATCCATGTTTTCACAGACATGGATGGAAACTGTCAGAGAAACTTAACTGGTGTGCAGAGGCATACAACCGCCGGGCGGTAATTCTAGCTTTAAGTTGTTCATTGGTCCTGTCTTTTTGAGCCTCTTGTGTTTGATCATTTGGTTTGTGTGTGCAGACATGTTGGAGGTGCGATACAGACTGGACGGCAGCAAAGACGCAGAGATCCTGAGGAGCAAAGTGAGGAACCTCGCCAATGGACAGCTACACGCTGTCACCATCAGCAGGCTGGCTGATGCTGTCTCTGTGCAGGTAACACACACAAACACACACTGACTCATTCCTCCATGCAGCCTCGCTGTCAGTCGACTTCAGCGACCAGCGGGAGAAGCTACAAGAAGACAGCAGGGACGAGCTGCAGGACACACTCACAGATAATAAAGGCAGAGCTGCAGTGAGACAGTGGACACAAATATTGACTTAGCAGCTTGATTAGCCTCGCCACTTTTACCTTCAAAATAAGACTTCCTCTGCTAGCTTTAGGGAAGTAGAGCCTCCTGCCTAAAACACTCAGTTGAGATGGACGATTCTGGTTTTCTCATCTCAGGCTCTGGAGGCACAATAGCTGGAATTTTTCTTATTTATTGTGTGGTTGAAATGTGGTTTTGAAATGAAACCTTTCATTTCCATTCAGCTTGACCGGAACACCAAAGAGGACTTCAACCTGACATCTGATGTAGAATTCAATGCCGTCAGGTCGCTGGTTCTCGGCAGAGTGCGCGGTAAGTGAGATGGCTACAAAAACCCAGACGAGGCCTTTCAGGCTGCAGAGCACTCAGACAGACTAATCTCACAAACGTTCTGCCTCATCAGACACTGAGGTATTGGAAACTTTCATCACGATGGTCGGATCCACAATACAGCTGCTGTCTAGACGATGAAGCAGAGGGAAGAACAAACAGAGATATAAAACATAAATGTCGGGCACTCTCAGCACAGAGGCAGGTCATTATTTACATCAGCACAGTTTAATAGGTAGTAAAGATGGACGTGACAGAGGTGCAGAGACTTTTAAAAGTTCACCTGTTAAGACGAGTAATAAAACAGGATATTTCTCTTTTTATTAAGAGACTAAACTAAACTTAATCCTTGACTCTTCAGAAAGATTTTTTTTCTTGGTTTGGTTGACAGAAACCAGACAGAGACGTCATAGAATATGAGACTTTACATGATTTTCAACAACAACTTTAATTGTAAAGGAAACAGTAGGAACATGATCGCCTGAAAGAAATGGTTAGGTGCCGACATTGTTTGTCTAATTGTAAGTGGTGTAGTGCACAGCATAATGTGCATAGTGTACGGTGGAGTATAGAGCTCTGATCGAGCCCAAAAAAAAATCCTGCCCCACCCTACATGAACCCGCACAGTTCCTGCCAATCCCAACCCAAACCACAGCAGCAGTTCTGGGCCCGAGCCTGATTAAAAACCCAATTTCCACTAAAATAAATATCATATTTTAGATTTTAATATAAAACATTTATTACTAGCTAAGGGCAGACGCTTCCCTTCTCTTCGTTATTTCAATAGTCTGTCGCCTCATGCGAAACAGCTTCGGCAGAGCGGGCTGCGCCCCACGGTGCATCTGTGCCCGGCGTTCCACGGGAATGTAGTGCACAGATGGCAAACACTGCTCTTTGCTGCAAGTTGCGCACATCTTCCACACTGCCGTGGAGGCAAAAGCACACTCTGCCAACCATGTCACCTTGCAGCCTCACCCCTCTGTCTTTCTGTCATTTTCAATCCCTCTCTCACAGCTCCCAAAATTAGTGTATGATCACTCCCGCTGTTTAAATGAGATCTGCCAGTTTAATAAAAAACAACAAACAAATAAAACAACAGCTAAATTGGTGAGAACCTGACACAATTCAAGGCCGGGTAATAATGAGAGACTATAGTCCAGCCTGAACGCAGTGGTTCTGGTCAGGCCCAGTCGGGCTCAGGCAGAGATTCAGAGCTCTAACATACTGCACATGTTTTGTGATGTAGCGTACGGATTAGTGTTTGGTGTGTGTAGTATAAAGTACATAGCATACGCCATAGTGTACGTACTGTATAGTGTGTAGCGCAGTTTACGATGTAGTGTGTGTAGTGTATGGTGTAGTGTGTGTGTGTGTGTGTGTGTGTGTGTGTAGTGTACATAGTGTCTCTAAAATTGTCGTCTTTATTGACAGTAGCTTGGCTATTCAAAAAAAATGGGAGGTCTGTGCAGGATGTCCTGTGTCATGTAAGATTCTAGTAATGATTCCCTCTGACCAATAAGCTGACTGCAGTGTTTTAACTCCACCTCTGAATCAGCTCAGTTTACTTGGAATATTGACAGGTTTTACCAAAAAAGCACCAGGTACTATCCACAACTGTGGCTTATGGAATCCCAAAAAGAGTGAGTCCACTAGAGCTGCGTCAGAGGAACTTTGGCTGTAGGGCTCTTCAGGTCCAGCGTGGCCATATCACAATATTTCACAAACAAAAAACAAAGCGAAGTGACCACTCAGCAGCTAATCCAGGATGTTATACAGAACACGAGTATTTCCACAACATTGTCCTGTACACTTTACGCCACAGTTATGCCACTTGTACCAAACGCTGCAGTTTTAAGGCCAGTGCTCACTATATCTAGAAAAGCTGTTGGTAAAGGATGCATCCAGAATGCACTGATATCTCCTCTGCTGCTTAGTCTGATGACTCAATACAAAGTGTACCCAACAAGTTATCAAACTTTATACATAGTGTATCTTCTTTGGACGAAGACATTGCAGTAGTATTTGTTCTGGAAACGAAACAGGACTGCTCAGTAAGTTAGTGTTAAACAATGGTGATTTACACGGACAAAAAATACACATCAAGTGGTTTTTAGGTAAAATCACATTAGTAAAAATGTTACATCAAGGTAAAGTCCATGTGATTGTGTCTCCATTGAAAATCCATAGATTTTAAACCTAACAAACCCGATGTTGCGCCTCTCCATCTCTTTCTCTGCAGACTCTGGTGAGTTGGATCCGGAGCTGTCCCGTCTCGTCTCTCTGGGTTTCACAGGCTGTCTCTCTGCTGTCCTCTTCAACTCCATCAGCCCTCTGAAAGCTGCTCTGCTTCACCCGGACACCAGCCCTGTTGTCGTTACCGGCCCACTGGTCCAGTCACACTGTGGTTTCACTTCAGCCAATCCCTATGCTGCAGAGACCACACACCACCTATCAGGTCACTATCTATGACACCATTTACCGACACTTTTTTGTTTACCTTTAGCCACATATTTGCATCTTCATTGGCCAGATCACAAATCTGATAGCAATCGCTCTGCTTTCCTCGACTACATGCAAACCAGGGTGAGCCCGCAGTGTAGTGGGAATTTTTCTGAAGTTTTTAAGTAACTGCCAAAATTACTAGAAGAAGAAAAGGGATCATTTATGCTCAACATTAGATAAGGAGACGGTCGGAGTCTTCTGTCTGTCCTCTGTGTTCATGTCTTCCGTATTAGCTTTTCTGAAAGCCTACAGGTACGGACAAAACAGAGCAGTACCACCAGAGATTGTGGAGGCAGTGCAGCGTAGTTCAAGTTCTGTAGAAGACAATGAAGAAATTTAAATAAGGCAGGAAGGAACGAATCAGTAATATATGGTAAAAACAGTGAAAAGAATTTATGTTGGGATGTATTTAATGGAAACACAGACCACTGCCATCATCAAACTCTTGACTCTGCCCTCAAGTGCCATTTATTGGCTGCATCTATTTCAACGTAAAGGTGCATGGAAGTATGAGAGCAGTGACGTTTACAACATTGGGTAGGTGTGAATGAGCCTTAAGTTAGCACGATACCAATTTACAGTATTTACAACAGTAACAGTAGTCGCGAGAGGAAAATGTTGGCATCGTACATTTCTGCAAATCACAACTATGTTATATTTGTATGAGTTACACGTATCCTATCAACGTTTCTAAAGTGACACACTATATGAGCTTATTTCGTCCACCAAGCTGCAGACCACTGTTCGAGACCAATCAACAATAACACCACTTGTATTTTAGCAACTCAGCAGTGTTTCACTGGGAACAGTTGCATGAAAACTGGATGTTTCTTACTGAGCCATTGCTGCTGTTACAGCTGGGACTTTGCCCCGTCCGCCAGGTATTTATAGCCAAAACATGATCTTTCCTAATCATAACCAAGTGGTTTTTGTGCCTTAACCCAAGCACACATTAACCACAGTGTTGCTGACACGTAAAGTTTCAGTGCATCTGCTGAATAACAACATACAAATGAAACAAATCTGTGGTTTGCAGAATCGTATAATACCAACTTTATTTCCAGTGACTGGATTGTTGTTTCTGAGTGGAAAACAAACCCACATGGAGGCACACGGAGAAGTTATTCTTGAGGGCTTTCTACCACAAAACCTTTTACAGCAGAAATCTTTGAGTGGTAAATCTTGTGAAAGCATGTATTTTAACCCCAACTATGATGTTTTCCTAAACCTAACCAAGTAGTTTTGTCGCCTAAACTTAACCAAGCTGCAACTGGAAATTCAAAATAGTATTAATGATAAAGATAAAGTAAAATAAAATAAATAAATAAGCCGATCTTCCATCAGACACAAACCCCAGTCTCCTGGGTGAAAGTCCTGTTTTAAACCAGTCATCCACCACAACCCTCTGTGTGTACTTTGTCATTCTTTATAGTTGAACCTGAAGACAAACCTTTCCCAACAGCACTGTAAAGGGACAGAGGCCACATACTGTAACCAAAGCTATGATTGTTTGTTTATTGAAAAAGAGGAAAAAATTAATGGCCATCAACATTTATACTCTATAGTATACCCAGATCTCAAATGTCAGTCTCAAATGTCAGTCAACTGATGCTTCCAGAAACCAGAGGCTTGAAACTTGGACTCAAATATGTCTAAATGTGTTGTTATCCTCTTTTTAAAAATGACCGCGAATTAGCAGCAGTCTGAGTTTATTTTGCCACAAACTTCTCACTTTTTGTCACTTCAGACTTAAACACCAGTCAAAAAAAGTTTTTCCAGTACAATGAACAGTTAGATCAAACTGACTGACTCAGTCTCACTCCAAAGTCCTTGAAAACTGGCCCTTGGTCCTCGAATACTGTCCTTTCACATCAACGCAGTCAGTCACTGTTATTGTTAAGCAATGCTTGGCAGCATCCGGGGGTGGGGGCGCAGCCAGACGATAATGTAAGTTAAGGTGGCGGAAGTCAAAGTGGGATGGCGGGAGGGCAGGTAGATGAGCCCAACAACCACTGACTCTTACCTGGTAGGCCAGTGTTCACTTCCTGTAAGATTATAAAGCCAAACCCTGTTCTTTTTTCCTAAACCCAACCACGAGTGTGTGTTGTTGATGGATAATACATTAATTCACAGTGTTGTATCCACATAGTGCTTTTTTTTTTTTTTTTTAGAGAGACTGTATGTAAACTGTACACTTCCTGTGTATTTTGAAAAAAGACAATGTATCTAACAGGCTGAAGTTGACACGACGTACCAGAAGGTCAACAACCAACACACCCAGGGTACCTTGGATGTCATATCTCAATGTTGAAAGTCTGTGATCAAATGTCAATATGGGACGAGATTGGAGTGAGAGTGTATTTCTGCCTGTTTTTAAATGGCCCACAGTGAAATTTTAAAGTAAACTAGAATATGACATCATACTTTTAATAAATTGCACTGTATGTACACATATCACAATGTTGCTTTCTTCTTGAACGCCTACTAGCAGCCCTGCCGGTACACTCCTTCATCTGAACACTAGATATTGCTACTTCATTCACAATACTTTATTAAAGATGACAGATACACTTTTTCTTGCATGATAATTGCCATAATGTCAAATGTTAAACTGTTTGTAGTGCTGCAGGGTAGTTTTGATTGAAATTGAATTCCCTATGCCAAATGGGTGTGCTGGTCTAGAAACATTGATTTTCTTGCTGTGTAACTGCTTGAAAACTGCACTTACTGTTATTTGACCTGTGACTCCTTATATTTTTTGTCTATGGCCCACAAAAAGTTTGGCCACCTCTGGTTTAGCGCATCTTAGACTGAGCCTATTAGCTTGACTCAGCATTCTCCTAAAAGCCAGTGCATGTCTTTTAATGTATTTTTCGTGGATCACTTTGTCAGAAGGACCAAAGTGCTGGTTCTGCATGTTTGGTCCATCAGCTATGATTTTTCGATATCATCATGAATGCAGCGCTCACTCTCCCACTGCAGACTCTCAAATCTATGAGAAGCCGTGGCACTCTTCTATACTCAAACAAATATGCCCGTGCTCAGGCGAGTTTCAAGTCTCTGCACATTGATTTTCACAGTGTATGAATGAATGAGAGAACAGAATCGTTCCTTTGAAGACAGGAAATCAATCTGAAAGTTATCCTTTGCAGACAATAATGTCAGATATACAGACCGGGGGTGTGTTTGGAGGAGTGTTTCCCGTACTGAGGTCTCTCTCAGCTGTGTGTGCAGATTTTCTGCTTTATTAAGTGAGACGACAGCGGACGTCAAGTAGCAAACCCAAACTCCAGGCTCGGTAATGTTTCTTTAAAAACCTGTGGCTGACCTCACAGACACCACAGCTCCACACTGAATCTGTGCTCCAACAGTCAGAGCACCCACTTTCTCAGGGGGCTCAAATTAATGAACACTATCGTAGGCGGTACTGTTTGGATTTCTGTGTGGGTGCTACCTCTCAAACTTACAATGGGGCCTGTGAGTGTCTATTAATGTAATGACACTGGGTTAATGGTCACTAGATGATGCAATTTATTCAGACCAGGGTAGAGTTTCCTTTGCCGTATGTTTCCCCTGTGGTCAGTCATCCAGAGAGCTGTGTGGAGGTGTGCTGTGCTTTCCATTATCTGCTCACACTGATGGAAGGACTGTCTATGAGTCCTGTTATGTCTCTGTTGAGCATCTCTCTGCAGCACCTTCCTTCACTTCTGTTTTTCGTGTCACAAATAACCTCCTTGCTCCTCCTGTTTTTTTTCTTTCATCTGCTCACCCTCATTTCTTCTTTTTCCTCCTCATCACTCTTTTTATTCCCCCGCGATCCCTCCTCTGCATGTGTCCTCTTTTTTCTCTCCCGTCTCTTTCTTCTGTGTCTCTCTGTGCTGCAGGCCAGTCTGGATCAGTGGGAACAGGTCAGCCTCTGGTGAATGCCATCAGGAGTGACTCAGCTCTAATTGGAGGTACTGTAGCAGCAACGCTTTTCACTGTCACACTGTCATTATCCTCAATCATCAGACTGAAACTGTCTGCAAAGCAAGCAGGGATGAAATGATGTACAGTATAAGAGTTCAGTGAAAGCTGCTGTAACTTCTATGAAAAAATAAATTTAAAAAATCACGTTTTTTTATTATCATTTATTGTCAGTCCTATTTGCTGAAACTGTCACTGTATCCTGACAGTGGTACAGGACAGATAATCTGTGAAACACTCTGGTTCCTCTTCCTTTTAGCGGAATTTGCAAGAATCCACCATGCCTGCATGAAAACAACCAATCAGAGCCAGGAGGAGTCGCTAACGCAGCTGTCAATCACTGCTTGTGCACACGATGCGCTGTGAACAACAGCTTACATGGCAAAGACCAGGAAACGAAAGACTGACAACGAAATGCAATGAAAAAGAAAGGGTTAAAGTTAGCCCGAAAAAAAGCTGCATTTACACCATATCCATTGCTGTGGCAAAAACGGTACCCCATATTCACCCACCGCCCCTCCCACCCATCCCTTTAACTTCAGTTGTTGTCGCTCTGTGTTTCCCCCTGACGCCACCAGGAGTAGTTGAACAATAACAGGAACCACCCGCCTGTCATGCCAACATGAAAGGATGACTTTTTGCGTTAGTGTCTGACACCGGAAGTCACTGACCAAGTGCTGGTATTCCACGACTTCAGAGTGAGACCGGGTTGCTGTGGTAGTGGGGCCATGGGGGATGACAAAAAAAAGATTCAACTTTTGGAGAAACGCAACCTGATGTCACCTTGTAGGGGCCAATCATGTAACTGCCAATCACACCAAAAAGTTGCCCGCTGTCCACAGAAACAAGAAATGTCTGTTTTTGTCGTTGAAGGTCCAGTTCGTCCGTCCGTCCGTCCGTCCGTCCGTCCGTCCGTCTAACCATTCATTTTCATCTGCTTATCCAGGGCCAAATGATGTTATGTCCTCAACATACAGTTAATTAGGGAAACGTTACGGAGGTTAGCTTTAGGAACAGAAACATGGCGAGGACATACCTTAAAATGACTCAAAGTTCACACAGATCTGAACACGTGACTCCAGGGGAATGTCCCATCTGTTTTTTTTGTGACCCATCCATCACCCCAACCCCTCCTTACAAGTGCTCTGGACTACTTCTATGTTTACGGCCATAAGCGCGTTGGTCACGTGATCTGAGCCTTTAAAAATATATGGGATATGTCCGAATTTGGGTGCATTGCTTTTTGTAGAAAAACATACAAAAAAGACAAGCCTGGACGTAGTTCTTGTTTGTGACCCATCAGAAAGCATTCATTTTTACACTACAAAAGAAATGCAATTGAATGCATCCAAGACCACCTCAACAGGTGGTTTCAGTGATCGCATCACAATGTGTTTTGGTGATTGTTTACACATGTATTTAGCACTGTCCATTTGCAATTGATCATCCAAAACATGTTAGTAGCACCAGGTCAAAACAGGCTGAATGATGGGGACATTGGCTTTCTCTTCTCCCCCTACAAATGACCCACTTAGGTGACACTACCACACTGCTGCACAACCCTGTGGCAAATTGCTGCATCATTGGATTTGGGGTGAATGCAGACAGAAAATAAGAGTAAACATTGGAGCAGCTTTTCTGAGGTGGAGGAAGTAATGGGACCTGGAGAGATTCAAAACCGATGCCAGCTCTGGCTCAATTTAACAATTTAACCCTTTTTAGCTTACTTCCTGAAGCAGCCGGAGGAACCAGTTTTTTTCCCCACAGAGTAATTGCATGTAATTCCGGGAGCGGTGAGACTGAAAATAGACCAGGGGCTTGAAGTGCCACAGGGTGGCGCATCCAGGAGCACTGACGTGCGTTTAGCCACCACCGGTGGGGTTGCACATTTAAAATAATAGGGGCTTATTTTTTAACGTGAAGCGTTTGCTGCCAGTGTGTTTTAGCTTTAAGACAGAGGGTGAAGTGCAGTCGTTCCAGCACAGATAGGATGTGTAAAATAAGTGTATTTTAAACATTAAAACATGTTAACATGAACAGAATGGGTTTGTTTTAAATTTGTATGCTGTGTAGCGGTTTGAATGAAAGCCCTGAAACTGTGTGACTGTGTCTAAACACACAAAGGAAACCACAGCTAATTGGAATACAAATGACGTTATACTCTGAGTACAGCCACTGTACTTTTCTTATTATTGCTAACATTGGAGCAGAGACCTTCTAATAGCTGACTGCCCTCAGAGCGTGGAGAAAATGAGCCGACTGCACCGCTAATGATGGAGTGGACTCAATGTAACATTTATCTTGCTGCCTGTTGGGCTGCTGATCAGCCACTTTAAGTGGGAGTTTTATTTCCTCATATAATGTTTCATCTCCAGTTTCACTTCTAATCTGTCCCATTTGAAAACAAGCTGATAAAGTCACGGAGCATCCCATTATATTCTGCTACCTGTATAATCAAATATCAACATTTTCATTATGATAATGAGACCAAAGACAACAGTATGTGCATGTAACAGTCCTGAATGAGACTGTCAAATTAGCCAAACACTTCATAAAAGACACCTAAAGAAGAGTTTTAATGTAACAGAGACTTTACAGCTCAGATCACACTACTTTCACATCCACTCACTAAGGTGATGTAGTACATTGTATATTGTGTGTCACCACCATGTAATGCGGTGTTGGAGGAGGTCATGGTCCATTCTGTAAGATCAGGTTGGAATATAGCCCACACTAAAAATGATAGATTTTTTTAAGTGGCTAAAATACATTTCGCTGCTTCCCGTGTCAACAGCGGTTCCGACTGACATCTACTGTGGGCAGTGTTAATTTTGACAGCTATTTCAGATTTAATTTTAGTCTTGAGACTAAAATGTTTTAGTTTTAGTCACATTTCAGTCGTTTTTATCCTTCATAGTTTTAGTTAGTGAAAATTCAAAATGTTTTTGTTGACTTTTAGTCATTATGTTTTCTGTTTTCATCTTTAAATTAATCCACTGAGGCTAATTCATGGACATTAGAGTCAAGGTGACAGGTTGTATAAAAATTTCATCTAGACAAGCTGTCATTTCTCCAGCAGTGTTTGACATGTTTAAGGGCTGATTTACGAGCACACACTTACCGATCATCATTTTGAAAGCTCAACATCTCTATTCATGCTCTCAACAAATAACTAATCTAAAGTCAACTAAGATTTGTCCCCATGTTCACTGTAAACTCTGACTGATCCATCTGACTGTTAAGAAGCAGAAAAATAACTTGATTAAAGCCTGAATATTTTCTTCATCTGCAACATGTTAGTCTGGAGGTTTAAACTTGTGTCCTCTCACAGAGTTGCTGATTCAACTCAGACTGTTTACTTACAGCACAGCTCCACTCACAGATAACTGAGCCTCCTACCTGCCAGACACCATCAACCCAGAAACCCTCTCCAGTCTGGATTGAGTGGAGTCCTGAGGGGTGAAGCTGTGAAGTCCGGCGGCTGCTGGCTGCGAGCGGGGCTAACTGCTAACAGCCACTAACAACTACTGCAACTAACAAACTCCACAAATCCACTCAGCAGCTCCACCATCCACAGTCAGACACATACGGCTGATTATTTACTGCTGAGTTACAGCTCACACCTCACACCAACGGCTGACACTGCTCCGCTCTGACTGTCTCTGCTGGCTACTGAAACATCCTGGTGCAGGATGTTTTTACTGGAGTTTACCAGCCTGTCGCTCATGTGACATTTAAAGATAATTACAAGCACAGCCGTTCTCGGCTTTCACCATCCGATAGTCCACCACTAACATTTTCATCACGTCTCGTCATCAAAAATTAAACTTAGATTTCATGTAATTTTTTATTTTCAAGATCAATTTTTAGCTCCTTATCATCTCATTTTTGTCATGCGAAAAAAGTTGTCGGCAAAAAACCTTTGTCGCAGTTTATATCAGTTAACGTACGTCAGTCAGTCAGTCAGTCTGTGAGGATAAGGATATGAGTACAACCCTGCTTCAGAAATTATGAACTCCCCCTTCAAAAGACACATGTCTACCAAGTGTAAAATATGAGTAAAGAAAGCCCACCTTCCCTCCTCTGAGCCTCTGTAACTTTCACCTCCTCCTCTGCCTTACAGGTGTGATCGCGGTGGTGATCTTTGTGACCGTGTCTGCACTGGCCATAATGGCCCGAGTCCTCTACAGGAGGAAAGGGACGTGTCAGAGCCAGGAAGCAAAGACAGTAAAGGCTGAAGACAGCCCGGAGCTGGCGCTCAGAGGCCACACCAGCTCACAGAACGGCCCGAGCGAGAGCCAGAAGGAATATTTTATTTAGGTGGAGCTTCGACCTGCTGCTGACCCGGCAGCGCTGGAGCTGAGCAGACGGACAGACTGACGGACAGAGACAGAGATGCCTTGTCAAGCCTCAGTGCTTTACACCACAGACTGAGCCCGAGCAGAGGCTCGACAAGAAGACACACACAGAAACACACACTCGTGTTTGGTCTTTCTTGTTCTGGTTTTGCCTCTGTGGTTGTATTTTTGTAAAGACTGTACATAGACACACAAGAACAAAGTGTTAAGTTTATAACATGTCAACACTCTCAGTAGACATGTAAATATTTAATGACGTAATCTTAAAATGATGACTTTACATCAGTCGGTCCTTCCTCTGTCCTGCTGAACTGTTTGAGATGATTACGTGTATTTTTCATGGAGCTGTTGGTGCGACAGTTGAAACAGCTTCGAGGTGATTTTCCGACATGGATGATGAATGTTTGCTGCTGTGAGTGACTGAGCCCAGTTCATTGAACTTCCAGTATTTTGTTTTGTCTTTATTTTTCTGCACCTTCTGGATGAACTGTGGTGAAGCAGAGCGTATCCGTTCACGTTGAACTTTCCTCTTTTTCTCAAAGTGTTCTCACAACAGTTCTCTTTCTGGCATCATGTTGCTGCTCAAAGCAAAACCTTATTCATATTTTTTATGTTCCTTTCGATTTGTTTACTCTCTCTCTTAGTAGTAAAGGTACTCAGACAGACAGTTGGTGCTTGTCAAAGTCAAGGAAGGATCCTGAAACAGCTGATTTTCAAGGAGGATACGTCATTGAATCCGGCCAAAGGACATTTCCAAGTCAAGGATCCTTCAGATTCTATCCTTGAGAAAACTTTCAAGGATACATGTGTATCCTCTGCAGGCACAAAGTACCCACAATTCTTTACACAGAATTTGCCAGAATTGAAGGTGGAGCCTCTTCAGTGAGGCAGAGGTGGGTGTTTGCTACCCTGTTCCAATGTGTGTACAGCGAATGCTACGGAGGAGTCTTCCCTAGCCTCTGTATGACCTGACTTTGATGGACCCGTCCCACCAAGGAAGCATCCTTGACTCTGAGAAGCACCGACAGTTACTGTGGACTCTCTGTCTCCAAGATCTGTTTTTATCACTCAAACTGACACCTTATTTATTTTTTTAAACTAGTGTTTTTCACTGAAAGGCAGATTTAGAGGAGTAACACAAGTGGAGGATTTTCAGGTGTATTCCAATAATATTTTTGTCGAAATTCACCACTGAATGCCAACAAACAAGCCGGTCTCACTCCAAAATCATTGAAATCCAATGCTTAAGCAGTGACTTGTGCCGTCACACCATGACGAAAAATGTTGTCTTTTAACATAGGCATAATATGTGGCCGGTCGCCTTTATAGTTTAAAGGTGCTCAGAAGCCTCAGGGGCAAAAGCAGCGGGACAATAACAAAAGTTAAGGTGGCGAAAGTCCGAGTCAGGCAAACAGGAGGTGGGTGGATGGGTTCAACAAATACCAACTCTCACCTGGGGAGTGGTGTTCGTGTCCCCTATGATTATAAAGTCAAACCATGTTCTTTTTTCCTAAACCCAACCATGTGCGTCAGTTATCGACTGTGGTTTTGCGCTGACGTAGTGTGTTTATTTTGAAAGGGAACTGTATTTTGAAAACAGACAATGCATGTAACAGGCTGAAGTTGTCACGGCGACCAGGCCTTTTGATTGGACGACTGTCCTTGTCCCAGTGTACGAGCACGGGAGGGGAATCCATTGAAGAATGTCCGACTCTGTTATGATAGGTGGCGCTATGCCCTCTTCTAGGCTGTTAATGTTGGGCCTTTTACATCACAGACCAAACAATTGAGCATCACCCAGCTGTTCCACCACTGTTTTTAAACAGGTCACCATTTTGTGTTTTCCTCCCTCCATGTAAGTTAAAATATTTAACTCTTTCAGCTGACACAGTGTCTCTGCGTCCATCCAAAAAGTCATGGTTCTGGATGTAGATTTCTCCATGTTGTGACAGGCTTCTTTTTCTGTTACACATTTAATGCTTTCAACTTCTGGGTCAAAGCCTGGGGCGGAAACTGTGGAGCATGCTCAGAGCACCTCGGCCAGTTTGGGTCTGATTGACTGTATACATGCAGGAGGAATTCAGCTCATTATCTGGGTGTGTTAGTCCAACATTGAGAAATTCACTTTTGTACAATTTTAGTCAGACTAACATGTTTACATGGATTTTAAAAGTCTGACACAATAAATTCACTTTCTCTGATGTCATGTAAACACAGGATATAATACAGGAGATTTTTTTTCTTCTTTGTGCAATGAGCGATTTTAGAGATTTTAAGAACTATTTTGCTTCTACAATCTGTCGTCTTTCAGATTAGTGGAAAGAAAACATCCAAAATACACATTTAAGTTTTTTTTAGTTCAGATTTCTGTTCTGGAGATGTATCCAAAAAGGTGCATATTTAATTAGATAATGTCTTATTTGCATATTTCAACATAAATTTTTTAGAAAATTGTGATACAAAACATTGTTGGGATTTTACAATTCATACCTTTTAAGGCTAATTATTCAAAATGAGTTTTCTATTACACACTGAGCCAAAACTTTAGTAGCACTTTAAAGCCAGTTTTACGTCTACACTGTCCTGGTCCGTCATGCTATGCCATGTGGCCCAAAAGACTTTTCCCCTTTGACTTACACTGGGAAAGAGACACCTGTAAATCAGTGGATACTTTTTTTTTTTTTTTTTGGGCATCACAATCCAGATGAAATTTCACCACTGGGATTTGATCCATCGTTGACATTTGGAATGCTCAGAAGAGCTGTGCAATTAAATGATTTTATCCTCATTCAGCTCAGTGGAGTCCTAAACTGGATGTTAGTGGCTCACCTGTGCTCACCTGTGTCTCTGCTGTTCCTGCTCTATGGAAGATCTGGCTACTTTCAAACCATGTTAATTAGGCTTCATGCGCCACTGAACAGCTTTCATAGCAATGAACTTGGCCCCACCTCCTGTATCCAGGTCTTTTCATACATCCATGACTTGGTTTTCACAGAGGGGTTTATTCATATATCAGTCAGAACCTCATTTATAGAAAACTGTATTCCTAAAAACATGGCAAAAATCTTGTTTTATTTTATTTTTATGTATTTATTTATTTTTAATTTATTGACCATTAACAGTACTGTATGATTAATGGAGTGACAAAAATAAACAAAGAAATCTTAAATTTGACTGTAATATGTCAACAGAGTAAAATCAAGATTCAACCTGAATTTATCCAATGTTTGGATTTCTGTTCTGGAAATGTATGCAAATTGGCACATATTTAACTTGCTGATTCCTCACTTGCATTTTCAAACATAAAAATTTAGACAACTTGCAATACAAAAATTAATCTTAAAGGCCCAGTGCAGGATTCAGGGGGATATATTTATACACTGGCAGAAATGTAAAAGTATAAAATCAGTTTTCTTTAGTGTATAGTGTTTGTCTACTTTGGGAGCAGGTCCTTGTCTACCTCCATGTTTCTACACTAGCCTAAAATGGACAAACCAAAAACTGGCTCTAGGTAGAGCTATTCATGTTTTCATGTTGGCACCGTAGTTAGAAGCCTATCTGCATTGAGCAGCATCTGATAACCACTAATCTGTGACATGAAACGTCTTTGTGTTTTTATTGGTTTAAAACCAGCTGGAGTCTCATTTACAAACATTGCATACACACAAAAGTACAGATCTATAGAAACAAACTTCATGGGAGAAACTTACCCACGCTTACAAATATTTTGGAGACAGGAAATCGGCGATGCAGATGGCGAGGTGGAAAACTGTAGAAACTGTTGAATATTTTTTGTCATGGGACATTTTTGGCTTTTGTCTGTACGTACATTTTTAGTATGGATCCCACACACTGTTTTATAAATGAGACCTCAGGTCTGATTGTTTCAGAGATGAAGAGACCTCTGTGGATAATTCAGCTCCCTGTAAAAAACCTCCTGAACAATGAACACTGAAGGAATTCTAACCAGGAGAAGTTTCAGCTGGTTGCAGTAAGCAGTCCTCACCACTAGAGGCCACTTAATCCCCCTAAATCTGACACACTGAACCTTTAATGTAAAGAATCATCTGGGGAAGGTTCATGGTGATATCTGTTAGTTAAACTTTTGCCCTGTCCACCTGTAGTGTCTTGTTTTGAGGGCTCAGTTTGGGGTTTGGTTTAATGATGCTGAAGGTTATTGTAATTCCAGAGTGTTGGAGTGACTTGCTGTGAACTTTTAATTTGTACAGATATTTTAGTAAAAAACACAATTCTGTTCAGTGAAAATAAAACATTTGGTCTTTTTTCTGAGACTATTTTTCTTTCCAGCTGAATCACAATCCTGCACTGTTATCACACAGCCCAGTCACCAGAAGAAGACAATGGCAATCTGTTTCTGCAAACCAAGAGGGCACATACATTTGTATGTTTATGTTTCATTCCAGCATTTATACAGTGATCAAGACCAAGAGACACCTAAACCAGCTGTGTTTCAGCAAATCATTGCAGCACTTACAGGCACCAAACGTGGGTGTTTTGTAGTGACTTGTAACTTTATTTCCAGCAGGTATAGTGCTGAGACATTTCTACTTTTCCAGATGGGACTATGGCATGAAAATTGGTTGTTTTTCACTCAATAGGTCCATGTTGCTGCATTTCTAGCTGGAATGGGGGCATGAACCGCAACTGTGTTTTACCGAGACATCGCTGTGTTTCCTGCTGGAATGATGGCATAAAAAGCAGTCAGTTTTTCCAGAGACATTGCTGCATTTTGTGCGGGGATAGTGGCACGAAAAGCAGTTGTTTTTTTAGCGAGTCATTGCTGTGTTCCCAGCAGCTTTTAAGGCACCACATACGGGTGTTTTGCAATAACCCATTGCTGTTTTTATGGCAGGGAGAATGCCACAAAATAATTGTATTTTATAAAGACAATGCTATTTATTGCACAAATGTAATGTATCTGTGGTTTGCAGAAACACACGTCAACATTTAATCTGGTGATTGGGTCGTCATTACTGACTCCAGTAGCATCTGTGCTACAGAAGGAGAGTCTTTGTGTTATGATATGAATCAATGAGCAGGAGATTTTGGTCAGTGAGTGGAAACATTTTGTAAAACGCAGCTGGAACACAGAAAATTTAATCACCACATATTTACATCTGTACATGTTTGGCCCATTAAAAGAGGCCATTGAATGAGTCTTTTCTTCACCACTTGACATTTGTGATGGATATTAATATGCATCTGTCTGCAGAGAGGAGATAACTTGAGCGTCTGCTGCTCTGTGAAGCATTCAGGTGCTGGAGACGTCAGGCTAATTCTTGTCACCGGCCCACCGAGCCTGCCCGGGCTGAGATGATAACATGCGGACGGACGCAGAGCTTTTGAGATGTGATGGGGCCCTCCCACCGCCTGCTGTCCACCCCCGACACACACACACAGACACACACACAGGACTCTGTGTGGATGTCAGCAGGTATTATTTACAGAGACTGATGTATCCATGCTTCTAATAACACCTCATTAGGCAGAACAACAAGAGGACGTGTTGTAATGACACACGCTGCAGCGGCACAAGGGGAAAACAATTCAGATCATAAGTCACGATCGTCACCTCAGATATTTGAATCGAAGACAATTATGTGAGTATTATGTTCCTCCAACTAAACCTGAATTATGTGACAATGAGCCGCCATCAATCTGATGATAACAATTAGACTGCAACAAGAAAACTGACACCACAAATGAGGGCCTAATCTATTATTACAAGGAGCTGCAATCATGTTAGGCTATGAACAGATTCTGTTAAAAGCTGGGGTTAAACACAGGCACTGCTAATAGGCTGAGATTTAGGGTAGGTGTTATATTCAGGTTTAAGAGTTTGGGGCAAATTCAAGCTGAGCTGGGCCTGTTTTCACCTTCAAAATTGAGATTTAAGCTAAAATGTGGACTAAATACTACTATTACAGAAGATAAATGTTGCCATATACCATTAAGATTTATTATGATCCCCGCCATAACTTTGTCACATGTGAACTATTTGGCTTCCCCCACCCAACCCCACACCCTACACCCAGTCAAATGCAACAGGGAAAAATGTGTGTGAGTGAAATCACTAAAAACAGAGACGTTTAAAGTTGTTGTTTGAGTGTTTGTAATGGCAGATAAAAGCTAAAGTAGCTCACACCAAAAAGTGTGTTAGTGGTTAGTCAAGCTCCGACCTGAGTTAATTAGGCTGTGGTGGAAGTTTTAGGACTGAGTTCCGAGTCCTGCACTGGGGTGGGTTCAAGTATCTCAAAGGGTAACCTGCAAAAAGCTGTGTAATGGGTTTAAAAAAAGAAGGATGAGGAGGATGAGGTGGCAGCCTGCATGGAGTTCAAGACACTAAAGGACGATCCTTTGGAGGTTTGATGGTGGTGGAAGGAGCATGCTGAAATGTTTCCTAACCTGGCAGTGAGTGAATGTTTTCACCATCCAGTGAAAGAGACGTCTCCTCCTCTGGATTTGGAATTCAAGAACAGAGAACCCAGCTTAAAGTGTTGCAGGACTTTTATTAACGGGTGAGACTTTGATTTAGACATAATGACGGGTAACGGGCCGATTCTGGTAATGAGCTTTATGAGTATGGGTAGGTGTGGGTTTCAAAAACAGACCTCACAGGACTGTGCAGTTCAGGGTTCATTTGGAGAGACAGGCAGCAGCTACCCAGTTACGGAGCACTTGAACTGTGACCTTGGTGTATGAATGAATGGAAGAACCTTGTCGGGGCACAGACTCCTGGTTCACTGAAGATTTAAAAGTGGACATTTACACTAAAGGCTCCTTCAGGACTTTATAAAGTCACTCTTTATAAACATTCTGCCCAGCCAATGCACACTCCAAAAACTAAAAGCTGTGCATAATAAAGACGTGATGAGCTTTTGTGATGTCGTGAACAAACACCACGCGCTCTGGATAATTAACAGCCGCCTGCTCTTTGATAAAGATCCCCTGGGACTGCAGCAGCACAAACAGGAAGTGCTCCGAAAACCACCTGACTCTAACCGACAGCTCAGACCTCTGACTCAGCTCCGCCTGTACATCCATCATCATCACGCAGGGAAATGCACCCAGAATGTGAATGGGACTTTTATTGATGTTAAAAGACTCCTCAGCTCTGCGCCGCTGCCAGCTGTGTCAGTCACGATCCCACTGTCCCCGGTGTCAGCCGGTCCACGCTGTTAAAAAGTCCTTCTGACAGCACATGGACGCTTCTGTGACAGCGCAGTCGTCAGGGGTCAGTGGCGTGAGGGCCGAGGGTTGGACCGCTCGACTGAAACTCCCACTGAGTCAGATTTAGCTTGTGACAACTTTTTTTTCTTCTTCTTGTCTGCAGATGTGTGAAGACATTAGATCCACAGGAACAGTTTTCACTGTTTTAGTTGGAGGTTTTATTTTTATACAAAGACAAACTGTGATGTTACACACCTACAGAACAGCAGCTCCTTGTTACTCCTTTGTCAAACGGTGACCGTGTCCCAGTTTAGAGGAGCTTTGCAATTTGGAAAATAACTGAATTGTGAGGAAAAAGAAACATCATTATCAACTTAAGATTCATTTACGTACTATAGTTTTCATTTTATCATTTATCTTTACACTTTGCTAAACCTCCATCTTTTTACCAACTTTAATAAACTTAACTTTTCATTTCAAGCCTGTTTCTCTTTAATTACTTTCCAAATTATTGTAGGTGTTATCTATGTGTTTCTGGCAGCATTTAGCCACCAATTTTGGGTGGTTTTTTTTGCCGCCCATTGCTGTTTTTCAAGCAGGGATTGTGCTCGAGAAGCAGGTATGCCGTTCTCCAAACCATAACCGAGTGATTTTGTGTCTAAACTCAATCACGTCAGCAACGGCAAAGCAAAGTTTCAACAAATCGCTGCATATTAACATACAATTATAATTTATCTGTGGTGACAGAAGAGTAACTCACAACCCATTCTCACTCCAAAGTCGTCAAATAGTGCCACTCGCTCAGTGATTTCCACATCAGACACAGACGCTGCTTGTCACAACACCACTGGAAAACAACGTAACCCATGTAGTCCCCATTGGGTGGATGGGAGAGGAGGTGGATGGGTCCAACAAACACTGGACCTTCACCCAGGTGCTCGAATGTTGAGTCAAACCATGTTGATGTTGTGAGATTATTTTGAAAAAGACTGTCTGCATCTGACGAGCAGAAACTCTACGCTTCCTGTGAAAACTGGAAATGGTGAGCTTTAATGCAGGTGGTCAAAAACATCCCGTAAAGGCAGTCAACTCAAAATCCAAATGACAGCAGAACAAAAATCAAACTGTAGAACCAACCAGGAATAACACGATAAACAGGGATGAATGCCGGATGAACACAGACGAACTGACAAAGGACAGAAGGAAACACACAGGTATATATACACAGAAAACTAATCACAAGAACTAGACACAGCTAGAGCTCATCTGTTTTCTGTTTCCATCAAATAAAAAAGAGCCTGTCATCAGTTGCTGCATGAAAATATCACTTTGTCACCCTCTGTTTCACGTGATTTCTCTCTGCAGTAGATCACAGTATTTTTATAAATGACTAAATCATCATTATTAGTCGAGGGTGAAAATGTTTGATGTGCCAGATGTCGCTCCTTCTGAGTGTAAGACAGTTTATTGAAATATTTCTCACATGTCGAGCTGCTCCAGGCACAAAAATAAACTCATGTTTGAGTCTAAATTTATTTGGCCTTATTGGGATAATGTTTTAATAAAAATTAAATGAACAAGTCAAGACTTTAATTTTGAACCTGAACGCTGAGGTCGCTTTACAAACCAGCCATCATTAAGTTCTTCAATCAGGGAGATTCACCTCACCTGCCTCAGCTGACACACCTGACTGCCATCACCTGATCACCTCAGTCCTATAAAAGCACCTCTCTGTCAGCGCTGACCTCCTTTGATAGTGTCTCGCTGCTTCGTGTCTCACTCTGCGTCACAAGAAGAACAGAGAAACAGATATTTTGATGAGAGAGCAGCTGCTGCCATTTTATTTTAGTTGTTTCACACAGCAGAGGCAAAAGAAACAACCTTTGTGATTTTAGTGGGGAATTAAAACCCTTTTTTGATCCAAGCAGCCATCTACCTTAGGTCCGCCCACATGTGGCCAGTCCCTGTGCACGTCACTCCTTGTCTCAGGTGTCTGTCCTCTCCAAATAAACTGGTCCCCCAGCTCTTAGTAAAAGTGACAGCCTCTCACATCTGAAGAGTGTCAGTTTTTAGTCAAACACTTTTATATTTTACAAACATTATTTCCCATTTTAACACTTCCTCACATGTCTGCAAAAACGCATCACTCTAGCAACACCAGATAAAGGGCGTCACATGTCGACAACATTCTTCTCAGTTCGGCATCTATATAATCCATAAAGAAACTGTATTTGACACAAACTTTACACTTTGGATTTCGTCGTCTCAACTCTGCCAGCCTGTTGTCCTGTCGCAGTGGCATGATTTGTCACTGGGCAGTGTCAGTTTGAAACGCCACTGGTAACAATGTGATATAAGAAGATAGACAGTCCCTTGAGAGCGGGCAGGAGGGGTGACCAGAGGGATCCAACACCCGGGAGCCTGCTGTTTGCTGTTTAATTTCGTTGTATAGATGCCTGTACAATGACAAAGACCATCTCATCTTATCTGTATGAACGTTGAGCCAAACCACGATGTTTTTCAAACCGAGCCACGTGTGTTTGTCGCGCAAAGAAATTAACATAAATACGAGGTGTTCTGCCAACATACATTTATTTTTAAAATACTGTCTGCATCTAACAAGCAGAAACTGTACATTTCCTGTGAAAACGGAAGTGTGTTTTAAAGACACAATGAATGTAACGTGCATAAACTCACATGGCATACCAGAAAATCAACAACAGACACACCTGGGATGCTGAGTGTGTCGTATGTACATGTGAGAGTTTAGCCCATTCTCATTCTGAAGTCATCAAATACCACTGCTTTGTCAGTTTAAACTGTCGACATTTAAAGAACTTTGTAACTGTTTTCTTCAAAGTGCTTTTTAAATAAAGATTACTGTAATGTGTTTTTCTGTTTTGCAGTGCACAACATCACAGACGAAGAAACCTGATTATAATTTCAGTGACTTTAATCAAATATTATGGACATGTGAGTTGAGATGGACCTTTTGCTGTGTTTCTATCATGTGATGTAACACAGGAAGGAGTTAAATATTAAATCTGACTTCTCAGACAAATCAGGAATATTTCAAACTGAGGGCAAAAACTTGGCTGTATAATGTTAAATGTTTGAATCCAGAGACTCTGTGTTTCTGTTTACGATATCATTTCAAGAAATCTTTTAATTTGGAGTTAAAAGTGGGGAAAAATACATTTTTTAACTTTTTTTTAAGTCTGTCTTAAATGTAAATCTGCAGAAATATCCAAAATGTTTCAGTGAAAATTCATCAGTCATCATTTTACTTGTGTCACGTTAGAATAAAATATGAAATTAAAAAGTCCAAAGGTGGCCTTTATTATGAAGTCTAACCTTAACTTGAGCTGGCTGAGGTGGCGTCACAAAGCAGCCATTGTTAAGTTCTCATCAGGGAGGAACTCACCTCACCTGCCTCGGCTGACACACCTGACTGCCATCACCTGATCACCTCAGTCCTCCTGAGCCTGATGTTTGCTTCCTGCTTCCTGTGTGTTTGTTGCACAAGGAAATAAACATAAATACCTATGGTGTCATTTATTTTGAAAAAGACTATATGCAAACTTTTCCTGTAAAAACGGAAAGTATTTTAGAAAGACTCGATGCATGTGACAGGCGCAAATTGACACAGCATCCCAGAACGTCAACCACATACACACCCATGATACCTGGTGCGTCATATGAAGACGTGAAAGTCCTCCAAACAACAAGCTGCGATCTGTGACGAGTTTGAAGTGAGAATGTGTTGCCCACTTGGTCTGTTTGTCATCTGTTTGGCCTCATTTCATTCATTTACAGTTGCCACTTATAAAAAAATTTTAAAAAATTGCACATGGAGACTCTCTCCTGTATTTGAATGGCTACATGTAATATATTATTACATATTCTCCTAGTTATCCTCCTAATTTATCAAACCCTTGTTTCTAAACGCCCCTCAGCACTCTGCTGTTTTAAAAGCTGCATTAAGAATCCTGCAACATGTTTACTCAAACTTTATCAGCATAAAATGACCATTATATGTTTATCTGACGTGGTTGAAAGGTTGCTACAGTCGACTTTGTCGAGTTTGTCTTTATTTTAAGGCCAGTATCAGAGGCAGTGTGGGAGGAGATCAGCTCTGAAAGTACTGTTGGTTTACTTTGATTTAACTCAGTTCAACTTTACATTTGGACAAAAAAAAAAAATCAAGTGGGTGTTTGGGCCAAAATAACAGACTGATTTCACCCCTGTTATATAATGTATATTTCAAAGCTTGCAATGCACCCATTAAGAGTCTTAAACAGATTTTGTTGGGTCATTTACACAACAACATCACATTGACATTTATTGTCACATTTTCTCCTCCGTTGTTCAATCCTGAAAGTATTTAAAGAGGCAAAATCACTCTGCAAGAGGAGAACATACGAACTCATAAGAAGCAAGAGAATATTATATTATATTATATATTAATATTCACCGAACAGCACTGTGGACTTGAAGTGAACCGAGTTCAGACCACCTCCGGAGGTAGTTTTGAGTTCAGTTCACTTCAGAGGCGTCTGAGTTTTGGATGGAGTGTTCACATACGCACAAAAAATGTGAGTCACCGCTCCTTTGAGCAGCATGTCTGCATTCTGGTGCTAAGTGTGTTATCTCTCCGTCTGAAGAATTCCTTCAGCGGGGGAGGAGCCAGCCCATTGAGAGTTTTGTAGATGAGGCAGCTATTTTTAAAACTTCTAAGATTTTCCAAGTTCAAAAAATTGTGCCTCGCAAGGATTGGACAGTGATGATAAGTAAGATGCTACATTAACTGTACTGAATTAATTAACTGGATCCTTTAAACTACAGGCTGTGTTGATTTGATTTATTTTAATGTGAAATGTGTAAAAAAAATAATAATAATAAGGGCTGTCAATGGATTCAAATATTTAATTGTGATTAATCACACATTCTTTGTGTGGACAAGTATGCTTGCTTTATGCAAATATGTGTTTGTTATTATTGCAACAATCAAACAATGACTAATACTGTCCAGAATATTCTCCAGAATAACCTCAAAGGTACTGACTGCTCACAAAATATGCTGTAATCCCAACAACAGATGGACATATTGACTTGAATGTAACATCACTCAGTGATACCAACACTATGTAATTTCTAACTTTACGCTTATAAGGTTAACTAAACATCCAAACAGCTCGATGTACTCCTGTGGGAACTCACATCAACAGTAAATTAAAGTAACTTCGGTCTTGTGGAGAGAATCGTCTGGTTGGGCTTTAAAAGAGGCCTTTCTTTATCCATTTCTGCTCATGGTTTGTTTCTGCTCACCACCCACAACGTAACTGCTGCATCACTTCCTGATTCCCCAAATTATGAGGTGGGCCAAGGGTAAAAAAAAATTCTTGGCGTTTCAAGGAATTTGTGGTAACTCCTTATCAGCACATTAATTTTGACAGCCTTAACAAAAAAAAAAAAAAAAAAAAACTCTCTGCAGCATCACGTTATTTAAACTTTTAAACAGTTTGTACTCGTGTTTTTACAGTTATATGCAGGTTTTACCTTGTTTTGCCATTACTGTGTCTCATGTATTTTGGCTGTTAGGTTTAGCCAAAAGTCTGATTAGGTTCAGAGGAAAAAAAAAACTAAACATCTTGCTTTGGCTTAAGATAATACATTAATACAAACACCCAACATGTGTGTTTGTTGTTGGAGGAAATAAACATCAATTTGCAGTGTTGAACAGACTTAATGCTTTTATTTTGAAAGAGACTGTATACAAACTGTACATTTCCTGTGAAAACAGAAGTGTATTTTGAAAACAGACAATGCATGTAACAGGCTGAAGTTGACATGGCGTCCCAGAACGTCATCAATCAACATACCCAGGGTACCTTGCACATCATATCTGGATGTGGAAAGTCCATGACCAAACACTGATTACGTAATGAGGTCGGAGTGAGAATGTGTTGTTTTATCAGGTATCCCTGTGTTTAAAAAAAACCTGTGTACGCATGCTACCTTTGGTGGAAAAGGGATATTCATGACCTATTAGTTTAGGTTGTACAGATTTAGGGATATAAAGCATGTGGAGATTCTCCAAGAAATGACATCACAATGAGCAAAATACTGATGTAGGCTCTATTCAAAGTGTTAACACCTCACCTGTCCAGGTTTTGCTGTTGTTTAAACACAAATTTTAGAGACCCCTTCCACAACATGAATCCAAATGTTTCAGACATTTGAGTTGTACTGTAACATTCACAGAGCTCCAGAGTTCAGCTGGAAGAAGTGTACACAGCAGCAATTTACAGGAAATCACAGATCATTAAAAGAAAGCTTTTCAGTGGAGTGTTCCTTACTGTAACCTGTAATGATGGCTCCAGTTTCTCACCTCTTCACCTTTTAAAACTGCGATAAACTTGATGTTAAGTCCGTGAGAGTAAACCCAGGGGAAGCGCCTTGGCCCAAACATAATTCACACATAACAAAGCATCTTACACATTGTTGTACTGTGATACTACGGCAGCACAGTCATCGCTCCTCTGTGTTTCACATATCACATTTACAGCCACGTACATATTCATTAAACACAGATGGGTGGGGGGGGGTTGGGGCGGTCAGAGTGACAGCTCAGCATGGAAGCCACCCGAGCTGCTGTTCCAGCTCAATCACAGCCACCACCCACACAGCGCTTTCCTCTCCGCATGTAATCAGGTTTGCGATGGTTCAAATCACACCTCCCTATCCATATTTATAGCCAGCAGTGAGTGCACCGGGCTGCACGCTAAAGGTCCGCTCCTCTTCTGTGTAATTATTCAGTCTCAGTTGCTGTAATACATCAGTAATGCTGTTTATGGCTGAAGGTCAGAGTCGAGTGTCCACAGAGCCGAGGCAGTGATGGATTACTGTTTTCCAGATCCTTGAACTCTGCAGGACAGTGACAGATTTCAGCAAATCAAGCAAGAGTGTCTCTGAGTCTTTATTGACACCTTAGAGCGCCTCAGAGTTTTCCTGCTCTGACGGGGACGCTCGCCGTCCTGTAGGATAAATGGAGGAAAGTGTGAAAGGAAAACTTCACCCTCCTCTTCACACCATCAGCCTCCATCATCTTCCTCCTCCTCCGCTTCATCTAATGGGTTGTTGCTTTGTGGTAAACACATCTGCCTGTCCTCAGCACTAATGTCTTTCCTGTACATGTTCTCATATATAATCACTACATTGTTTTTACAGTCAAGTGATTATTTTTTTAAGCTGTCAGCACATTCTGCCTCTCATCCCCGACACTTTCATCATAGATACATAAAGATTAACTGTCAGAGTATGGACTGTCATGCTATTATCAAAACTGACTACACAGGGAGGGTTACATATGAGCAGGAAATCCTACGAGGTCAACATGTCACTTGCGGCTCTACAGAATTTTTAGTCCATTTTTGTTCATTGCAATCAGCTTTTAGAAAAGAAAGCATACCCAGTTCTCACTCCAGCCTCATCACATACCAACTTTTGGTCATGGACCACCACATTGATACGATGTGCAAGGTACCCTGGGTGCGTTGGGTGCATTGTCTGTTTTCAAAATACATTTCCGTTTTCACAGGAAATGTACAGTTTGCATGCAGTCTGTGAATTGGAAGTTGTTTTTTCTTCAACACACACGTGGTTGGGTTTAGGAGAAACTCAGGGTTTGGCTGTAGTCTCACAGGAAGCCAACACCAGCCTCCCAGATGACAGTCAGGGGTTACAACCTGCCCACCAGCCCTACTCGGACTTTCATCCTTAACTTGCGTTACCGTTCGGGCCACATTTGCCCCTGAAGCCGCCAGGCGCCATTAAACAATAACGGTGACCAGCTGCATATCATGCCGATGTGAAAGGATGGCTTTTTTTGTCTGTGTCTGATGGAGAAGTCACATGCACTGGTTTTCGACTTTAGAGTGAGACTGGGTTGAGCATACAGCTAAAGACAGATATTTTAGGAGTTGGTGGAGAGCAAAGTGAATATTGGACTGTGAAAATTAAGCATTAGTCAGGTGGACAGAAAAGCCAAAAGGAAACTGGGTTGCAGCTGTCAACGTAGTGTGTTAGTATATGTTGCACGCTACAGTAGTATTGTATGCCACATGATGTGACAGTGTTAGTAAGAACTGTAATTATTTTAAGCCAAACAACCATGTTTTTTTTGTCTAAACCTAATAATGGACTTTTTTTTTTTTTTTTTTTTTTAAATTTTCCTGTGTGGTAAGTTAATTGTTGAAAAAGACTGAATTTACCAAGCAGAGACTGTACATTTCCTGTGAAAATGCAAATTCAAAAAGACACAATGCATAAAATGAATGTCATTTAAGATGCCGTTCCTGAATGTCCAAAACCGAAGCAGGAGGGTACCTATTGCGTCATATTTTAATGTATTCTCACAGAACGGTTCGTATGATATCCCACAAAAAATGCTTGCAGTTTGTACGATATCCTATGAAGTTGTGCCCCACAAATGAAGTTAAACCCTTAAATTATGTAATTAACATAAAGTTATGGAGATTAGGTTTAGGAAAAGAAACAAGGTGAGGATGTAACTTAAAAAGACTAAGTTTACACAGATACGAACATGCAACCTGGGAGTAAAATCCTGGGCGAAGGTCAGGTTCTTGTGACCCATCCAACACCCCAACCTGCCTCCTTGTTTACTGCCATCAACACACTGGTCACAAAATCGTAGCCTTTCAAAGTACGTGGGAGATGTATGAATTTGGGTGCACTGCTTTTTGTGAGGGCAGCCTGTACATTTTGACGTTTAGGTCCACTGACAAAGCGGTGTTCTTTCAGCTGGGATGAGAACAGGTTGCAACATATCTGTCATAAGTATACTAGGTTAAATTGATGCTTCCATTGGATGACATTCATTCGTTCATTCATTTTCCATAACCGCTTATTGTGTTAGGGGTCACGGGGGGGTGGAACCTATCCCAGCTGACATTGGGCAAGAGGCAGGGTTCACCCTGGACAGGTCACCAGACTATCACAGAGCTGACACATAGAAACAGACAACCATTCACACTCACATTCACACCTACGGACAATTTAGAGTCACCAATTAACCTGCATGTCTTTGGACTGTGGGAGGAAGCTGGAGCACCCGGAGAAAACCCACGCTGACATGGGGAGAACATGCAAACTCTGCACACCGTGCCGCTCTATATTAGATGACGTTCTGACATCGGAACCTATATTGAGCCTGAGGGAGATGAAATGGTGAACATGAGATGATCCGTTTTGGTAAGATAATCAACAAAAGCATTTCCAAAAGAACGCTTTAATTTGACAGTTTAAAACTTGAAACTGCTCAGTTTAAAAATATGTTAGCACTGTGCTCCTCACGTGTCTGCTTGTAGATCGGAAAGTTTTCATCGTGTTATATTCATTGTAAGTAAGTTGGGTGAATTCAGTTTTGAATAGAGGTCAGGATACTTTTTATTCTTTCATTTCACATCTATCACCAGTTTCTTTCTTAAATTAAAGCCACCATCCTTCATCCTATAGTTTCATCTTATCTGTGGTTCCTGTTTGTCTTTAAATAATAAACGGTTCCACTGTGACTGTGAAAACAGAGGAGGGGAAATCCCCTTTGGATGCACACTGAGCAGAAAGCAACACTTTGTTTTTTGCTGGAGGGATTTTGTTGTTCATTCACAGTTGAGCCTGAGCACACTGAATGTGTTACATCAACAACCAGCATCCCACACACACTTTGTGCTGTGGCTTGATTTTCTTGATTTTTTTTTTCACTCCAGTCTCCAGGGTTTCTAGCGAGCGCAACCCAGAACTCCGCAGGGCTTCCACAACATCAAGACGGCTTGATATGAACATTAAAGTGCTGCAGATCAGAGGCAGAGGGCTGCCGGCTTCAATACAGCCTGCTTTTTTATTTTATGGGTGAACAGGTTAGTTTTAAAACAAGACTCAGAGATACGATGTGGAAAAGTTGCACTCAGCAAAGATTTTATAAGTCTGCTGCATCACAAGAATTCTTCATTTTTATTGGCTTCTTTGAGGAGGATTTATTCTCTCTGCATGGAGACAAATTCTGTGCCATCCAGCACATACGCATCCAATCCAGCCAGTGAATTACCTTCACTTCGTCCTCTTTTATATCCACCATATGGCCACATTTCATGTTCAGCGATAACACCAATTCTCACCAAACGAGTAACCCTAATTAAATATATCATGTGTTTCCCTCTGAGATCACAACAACATCCTAATTAGTGGGAATAAATTCACTCTGGGCTGAAAGACGGCACCTGCAGCTACGACGAGATCTGAATCGATTCATGTGAGCGTCGTTTGGTTGTTTACTCTCATCCAGAGAGCACTGGGGCTTTTCATTATGCTGAAAAACTTATTTCATTACTTTTTTGGAAAGCAAAAGCAGCAGCTTCATTTTTAGTCTGGAATGAGTTTTGCCGTGTTTGTTAATCAGCGTGTTGAGGACACAGGGGGATGAAGGATAAATAATAACCTCTGTGGGCTCGGTCAGCAAATCAACACGTTCTCACATAAAAAAGAAACAACCCATAAAGCCATTTTCTCAGTTTCACACTGAACAGTTATTACTTCCTCAGAGGAGGTTATGCTTTCACTCCCAAGCTGAGTCCCAGTTGTCCTGTTTGTTTGTTTGTTGGTTGATTAGCAGGAAATCTCAAACTTGTGAACAGATTTTAATGAGATTTGTTGGAAAGTTCAGCTTTAAGTCAAAAAACAAGGGGTCTGTTTTTGGTGCAAATTCTGGGATGTTTTAAAGGATTTCAGTGGGACATACCTGAACATTTGATCCTGAACTTTTACATTTGTTTATCACTGTGTATTTTGATGCCGATATGGATGCAGATCCAATATGCACCCCCTTTACAGCTTCCATTAAAATGCATTTTGGGTGATCGGATAGTACTTGATAACATGAAGGTGCCAAGTCACAAATAAGTCTCGAGTCAAAAGAGGCAAGTCCCAAGTCCTAAACTTTGAGTTTCAAGTCCTCCATCCATCCATCCATTCATTTTTCATTCGTTTCAGGGCCCGTTCAAGGGGGCAGCAGGCTATGCAAAGAAACCCAGACATCCCTCTCTTCAGCAACGCTTTCCAGCTCCTCCTGAGGGAGCCCAAGGCATTCCTGGCCAGATGGCCTATGTAATCCCTCCAGTGTGTTCTGGGTCTGCCCCGGGCCTCCTACCTGTGGGATGTTCCCAGAACACCTCCAATCAGAGGCGTCCAGGAGGATCCTGATTAGATGCTTTAACCACTTTAACTGACTGCAGTCTCACATGTTCTCATCCCATCTCGACAAATATTGCCGCTTCATCAGTGCCGTTCACATCTATGTATGATGCGCTAGGTATCCTCCTGCATCTGTTGACGTTCAGGGATGCCGTGTCAATTTACACCTCTTACGTGCTTCGTGTCTTTTCAAAACGCACTTGCACTTTCACAGGATATATACAGTTTCTGTTCATTAGATGCAAACATATCATGGTTTGACGGTTGGTTTACATTTATAGGACAAGCGACCCGCGGGCTCTCAGGTGAAAGTCCGGGGAGTGCTGGACCCATCCAACCCCCACCCCAGCTGCCCTACATGGACTTTCTAGCTCTTTACATTACGTTGTCAGTGGCAGCGTTTCAACCAATAACCATCCAGAGGTGTATCATTCTGCTGTGATAGATGCTGTCTGGCAGCATTATGAACTGACATCGCCAGTCCAGGTATCATACTGCCATGAAAGATGACTTTTGGTGTCAGTGTCTAACGCTAAAATCACTGACCAAGCATCGATATTTGACGACTTTGGAATGAGAACGGGCTCGAAAGAACCACGCTAGCTGTTTTTTCTCTGTTTCAGTCTTGCTAGCCAAACGCATCCTGGCTTCAGTGCCATTCAATGCACAAACATGATCGTGACATCATCCTTTGCATCAAACTCGCACAAAGTAAGCAAATTTGTGATCAGTCCTTTATATCACTTTCTTCATAGTCTCTCAAGAAAACAAGAACTCAGCACAAGTTTTAGTGAAATAATCCTTTAAATGCAGATGTCAGTGTAAACTATAAGTGTTTGATTCTCTCTACATCCAGTTTACACTGTGATTCCTGCTGTGTGTCCAAGACATGGTTCTGTAAACTTGCAGCTCACAGAGTGTGTGTGTGTGTGTGTGTGTGTGTGTGTGTGTGTGTTCTTGTACATGTTACATAGTGAGGACATTTTGGTCGGTCCTCACTTTTTCATAGGTCTGTTTAAGGGTTAGGACTTGGTTTTAGGGTTCAGGTTAGAATTAGGTTTTGGTTAGGGTAGGGTTGGGGTTATGGGTTTTTGAATTAAAAAAAAAAACTTTGATGGGTAAGAGATAATAAATGAATATATATATATATATATATATATATATATATATATATATATATATATATATATATATATATATATATATATATACACATTCCCTGTTTGTATTTTTTGTTGATAATAGCAAGAGATTTTAAATTTTTTTGGTGATTAGTAAAGTTATTAAAATTAAGTGCTAAGGATAAAAGTGCTTAAGAACATGCAGATAAAATGATGCATAATTACATGAATAAAATGACTGGTAAAAGTAACAAGGGGTTAGTAAGATCATAAATAATACAAAGAAAAAATCTCTTGCTAAAATATATAAAATACGAAGTATGAAGTGTGGGGGGGGCGGGGTTCATTTGGGGGATTAAAACTTATAGAAACAGTTGTAGGAATTTGTCCTAAGTGGGGCTCGAACCCGGGTCTGCCAGGGGACAGGCCAAGGCTCTCACCCCTCCACTATTGTATCCCATGAGAGAGGGTTTTTGGGGGGGGCTACTGCAACCCGGGTCTGCTGTGGGACAGGCCAGGGCTCTAACCACACCACTATTGTGTTTCATGGGGTAGGAAGGCATAAAGTCAAGGAAAGAGGGGAAAAAATAAAAAATAAATTTTGGGGGGGTGATCCGTGCAGCCGGACCCACAGACTGGGGTCTTTTTTTTTCAGCTCTTTGTCTTTGTTTGGTTGTCCAACGGTCATTGTTTTGGAGTCCAGAGATGATCAGGTCAGTGGTAGAGTGTAATTGGAAGTGTTGTATTAGGGGTGTACTGAGTTGTCCTTTCGTGATATTGTATAAATGTTGTGTTAGCCGTGTGTGAATAGAGTGTTGTGTTTCGCCTATATAATGTCTAGAACAGGGGTGCAAGTAATAATATAGACAAAGTTAGTGGTGGAGATGGAGAGGGAGTCCAGGATAGGGAAGGCCGTGTCGGTATGGGGATTGTAAATAAATTTTCTATTTTTATAGTGGTGGCTATATGGTAATGGAACTGTAGGTCTATGATCAAAGAATTTGGATCTGACAAGAATAGAGTGTAAACTCTTATGTTTTTTGTAAGCGGAAATGATATGGTGGTTAGAAAAAGCAGGGTGTTGGGATTGCAATTGGGTACAATTGAGTTTGATGATCCGGTGTAGGGCGGTGGTGCGGTGTGAGAAGGTGGAGACTAAAGGTACCAGTTGTGGTGGTGAAGCGGGATTATGTTGTGTAGAGTGTGTATGTGTATGTGGGCATGAGCCGCCTACTAAGGAGCTAGGATACTGGGTAGAGGGGGGTGGGGGGTTCGGATAGGGAAAAAAAGAGGAGTATGGGTCGGGGCAAGGAGAGGAAACTGTGGAATAGTTGGGGTTGGAGGGGAGAGTGGAAACCCCGTTAAGTTTAGGTAGGGGGTTTGGTGGGTTAGGGTCAGGGGTAAAGGGTCCAGGATAGGGATTTTGGGTAGGAAGTGGTAGGGGACTCTGGTTGGGATAGGGGGGGGAGGGGGGGGAGGGGGTAATGGGGATTGGAGGGGAGAGAGGGTACCGAGTTGTGTTTAGGAAAGGGGTTGGGTGGGTGAGGTTCAGAGGTGGGGAGTAGGGGGTTAGGATTGTGGGTAAAAGGGGGTAAGGGATTAGAGTTAGGATAAGGGGAGAAGTTGGACTTGGGAAGGGAAGTGGGAACAAGGTTGGGTTTAGAAAGGGGGTTAGATAGGTTAGGATCAGGGGTAGGGGTCCAGGGTTGGGGAGAAGAATGAGGATGGGACTGGGTTTGGGAAGGGGGGCGGGGGCTGGGTCGGGATTGGGGGAAGAAGAAGGATATGGGGAGGAAAAGTGAGGGAAGAGAAAAAGAAGGAGTGAGGGGAGGGGGGGAGGCCGGGTCCTAGGGAAGGGAAATAACATAAAAGGCTTGGGAGGAGGGCGGGGGGGAGAAAAAAAAAAAAAAGGCCTGTTTAAGGGTTAGGACTTGGTTTTAGGTTTCAGGTTAGAATTAGGTTTTGGTTAGGGTTAGGGCAGGTTGTGGGCGAGATGCTGTATATAGTCCCACAGAGGGACACAGCAGGCACTGGCACAGGTTGTAACTTAACACAGATCATGCTGAGGTGGATTGGTAGTCCTACATAAATCCAATTTGTAAAAACAAAAGGCAAAAAAGGGGGAAAAAAAGGGGACAAAAAGAAAAGAAAGGGGATATAATGACTTACAACCTAAAAGTTACTCATATAGCTCGAAAATAAATTATTAAAATATTAACTAAACAAAAATGACACTGGAGGAGACTCAGGGAGGGGTCAATAAGAGGTGACATGGATCGAGATTTAGAGCAAATGTGTATAAGCTAAAGTGTAGAGAATGGACTTGGTTTTAGGGTAAAGGTTAGAATTAGGCATTTAGTTGAGCTGGTTAAGGTTAGGGTAAGGGGCTAGGAAATGCATTATGACAATGAGGGTCCTCACAAAGATAGAAGTACAAACGTCTGTGTGTGTGTGTGTGTGTGTGTGTGTGTGTTTGTGGTTTGTGTGTGTGTGTGTGTGTGTGTGTGTGTGTGTGTGTGTGTGTGTGTGTGTGTGTGTGTGTGCGCACGCTATGTTGTCGGTTGCTTTTTGTTTTTTGCCACGTGCATGCGTGTGGTGACGCAAGGTTAATTTTTCTGACAGATGCTCCTCTTTGGTGTCAGATGACTGACAGGAGGCACTGAAACTGAAGGGGGAAAAAAAACTAATTAGGGCTTCATGTTTGCTGTGATGTATCATTTCACTCTGAATTTTCACACTAAACAAAATGAAACACACAAAGCATACAGCTTCTTGTGACGGGAGGAAAACAAACATGATATCTCATGTACCTGCTGAATGTGTGCAGATGGCAGCTGGAGGAATGACGGTTGGAGGGACTGATTAGACGAGTGTTGATGAGCAGCAGCTGTGTGCACAGGTGAGTGGAGTTGGCTTGATGGGGGGGGTGTGGCTGGCAGGGTGCAGGTGAACGGTCCAACAACCACTGACTTTCACCCGGGTGGCCAGTGTCCACTTCCTGTAAGATTATAAAGCCAAACCCTGTTCTTTTTTCCTAAACCCAACCAAGTCGTGTACTGTTGAAGAAAAATTTGTGATGTACTGGCGTGCATTCATTTTGAAAGAGACTGTATACAAACTGTTCATTTCCTGTGAAAACAGAAGTGTATTTTGAAAACAGACAATGCATGTAACAGGTTGAAGGTGACACAGCGTCCCAGAACTTCTTCAACCAACACACCCAGGGTACCTTGCCTGTCATATCTCAACACGCAAAGTCCATGACCAAACGTCTATGTGATGAGGTCAGGGTGAGAATTTGTTGTCTACCTGGTTTAAAGGTTTTTAATTGTTATGTACAGCACAATGTAAAATATGAATAAACAATCAGTCATGTAGTTTTCACTCAGTGTGTAGTCGTGTAATGTCTGCACTCATCAGAGAAGCAGCTGCTCAGTCATCAGTGTTTGAAGTGTTGAGGTGTGTCAGAGTCTCTGCCGACTGAGAGCTTCCTCCTCCTGTCAGATCCACTGACACTGTCTGAACGCCACGGCCTGCTCCCAAAGTCACATGGTTAACCTTCCATCTACTGACTCCATGTAAACACAAGAGTCATGATCTGACTTTTGATGTGTCAGCCTCAGCAGCCTGAACCCTGCTCCTCTCCTGTCTGCACAGAGGAGAGGACCTTTTCTTTGAAGGAACCCTGTTCGTGTCGTTCGCCTGTCACTGGTGGATGTCAAAAGTCACACTGGCAGACATGACCAAAATAACAAGACTTTTTACATGTTTACACAGAGGCATCAGAATCAGCTGCAGAGGTCCCTGTTCCAGATAGTGCTACAGTAATGGGTTCCTTTTTAAGCCTCTGATTGGCTATCATCATCCTCTTGCTTGGCTTTAGGTCATATCCATGCCTATTGTTTTTGCTTGTGTTGACAGATTTCTTCTTTTTTTGAGAGTGAAGGAGGAAAAACCCACTTTAAAATTTTTTTGACATTTGTCACTCTGTCAAATACACAGGCCCAAAATACAGACTTGCACAGACAGGGCCTACATATAGATTAGTCAATGTGATGTATCTTCCGCTGAGTAGAAGACTGTGGATCAGGCAGGAGGAGTTCAGTCGGAGTGAGTTTCTTTGGTTACATTTACGCATGCTCTCACTCTCTGGATTGGAAGCACAAGAAAATGGCACACTACAATATAAGTATCACAGCTCTCATTCCACTCAAATGCTTTGTTTCTACTGAATCTGCATGGGCCACACTGCCTGCGAGAGCAGTGCATGTGCGTCCCAGGAACCATTTTATTTATTTCAGCACCTACGTTAACAGGTTATGGTGCATGCCCACCACACGTTTCTCTACACAACCAAAACTTGCTCCTATTTATTGTGTTTTGGAAGAGACGGATTTGCTGCAGAAAGCATGCTGGGATACCTGCCATACGGACCATACTGGTGGCACATGAGAGGGCGTTACAATTTGAAAAATTCATATGGTGTTCACATCAAGACAATCGGAGCCAATCAGCTGCAGTCACAAGCTACCATCAGTGCAGGGCGGACACAAGGTCAGGCAGAATGGCTGGCGTGTAGTGGTGATGCACTGGTAGACAGCCACACTGCTCACTGAGGCACAGTGTGGCTGCTGCTCAGCTGTGGAACATTCAATGCATGTGATGCACGCAATTTTCAGCAGGATAGTAAAAATTTTCTTTTAATAATCACACTTACATCTTACCACATTTTTCTACAGTCTCAAGATCCAAATAGTTATTTTTAAATCAACGCTTCCTGTTTCTATTTTGAAATAAAAGCCCTCTGCCAATGTTTCTGTGGACAGAATCCCTTCATTTGTTAACACAAGGCTTTTTATCGTGAAATATTTGCAGGAGCATGTGGCCAGTGGCTCACACAGCTCCATAAATGAGTGGAGTACAGGCTTTTGTTAGTGTTGCTGCTGCAGACCTGCCTGCTGCTATGACTACTGCATTTCCACTGTCTGTGTGAACACTGCACTTGTGCAAGCGGCAGCAGTTCAGTGAGGTAACCCTCATGTGCTGCTCACGCAGGCAGTGTAGCCTGTACATTAGGAGAGGGAACAGTAAACAGTGAGGCTGTTATAAAACTGGTAACACTAGAATAGATGCTACATCGTTTCCTGTAAACACCTTTGCATACATGTAGGCAGTCAATTTTAATCCAGTACAGGAACTGACTCCTAAAGATGAAAAATAACATATGGACTGAATACTACTTACTACTTATGCTCTTCGCCCCCTATGGGGCATAAGGCATCAATAATGTTCCTCCACCTATCTCGGTCTTTGGCAACCAGTTGTGCCGTGCCCCACGAGAGACCCATCTCCAGCAGCTCAGCCTCTACAGTTCTGCGCCAGGTGATCTTAGGTAGGCCGCGTCTCCTTTTCCCGGGGGGTGTCCATCTGAGGGCCACTTTGGGGATCCACTCTGGGGGCATTCGAAGTACGTGTCCAAGCCATCTCAGGCGACGGTGTTTAATTTCTGTGATCACGTCCCAGCAGCCAGTCTTCATGTAGAGTTCCTTAACTGAATGGACTGAGTAACGGAGCATAAATACATTTAATGGATGCTGTTGAAGAAATGCCGTTAATGAATGGTATCAAAGCCAGGGTCTGATTTTCTGAAAATCTAATTTAACAAAACACTAACAGCTCTGACCTTGTGAGGGAACAGCTTTCATATTTGCTGTGTCGCCCTGTCTACATATTACCTAACTGCTGTGCAGAAAAAAAGACTGATAAAGCTTTCCTTGCCACAACCAACAGAAACAACTACATGACCCAACAACAAGTGACTACATCACCTGCAGCCAGCAGCACCTATTTCACAACCAGGCATGTCTAAAATTGCGGTGCTGCTCTCTGGTGTGACCAGGCACTTGTAACACTTGACATCTCCTGTGTATGAATGTGTGAAGCGATCAGTATGAAGTAGTGCTCTGCTGAAAAGAAGGACATAGCTCCAATCAGAAGACCTCGAGGCTGACAGGGCAACTAGAGAGCACATGGAGCTGTAAGAGCCACAATTCAGTTTTTGGCATGACAGTCTCTGTCAACATCTCTCACATATTAAAGCAGGAGAATCAAATCAACGCTTTCCATTTTCCCGAGCATGTCTATGCCAGCTGCAGGAGCAGGAGCTGTGTCACTTTGCTGCTCTGACTGCAAATGAATCTGAGCAGCCTGATGTGAACTAGCAGAGTATTTCTGAGCAGAGCGCAGTCCTTACAGAATGCTATAATTAGCAGCAGTTTAAAGCAGGTACATGAGCAGAAATAAACACAGCTATCTGAACTACAGTAAATTTTAGAAAGCCAGAAGAAATACTGCTGATGAGTCAACAATATGTTCGAATTTCTACAAAAGCTCCAGAGTTGTTTTTAACATACAAAGAGTCACATTCAGAGTGATCCTGTAACTGCTGCCTGTGTGGCTCTCAGAACCGATACATTGATCTGATCAATAGATTTAGCAGCCCAGGCCAGCCATCGAACACACGCTGCTTTTTTAACCGGCTGCAGAGCTTCCTTTATCATTTTCACACGCCTCACTTCCCTCAAACAGATGGCTTCTGCGTGGGTACATGTGCACGCACACAATTTGGACAAGATCTTAATTCTCTGCAGCTGTTGTCACTTTGTTTTGATGTTTTTACAATTCAGCACCAGTGTGAACTAATGCTGTGTGTGTGTGTTCCTGGGATATTGTTTTCTCCTAAGATTACAGGATATCATCTTTTATCTGAAACATCATTTCATCCTCACTCTCCTCTCTGATGCTGAACTTAAAAACTAAAATACAGGAAGTTGTATTAATTTGCATTCATGCCTGGAAATGAAGAGAAACCAATATACAGGCTGGATTCCCCACAGATGTGTCTCACGGCTGATTGCTCTTATCCCCTTTTTAATTACCTTTTTAATTACCACGCTAAACTGCACTAAACAGTAACATTAACTTTAGGCAGGTGCACGTGTGTGTTTGTGTGAATACATGCTACATAGTGAGGACCAAAAAATACATATTTTAGCAACAGAGTGAGATGTCTTAGCCGGAGTTCACCTCTCCAGGGCCTGTTGAGCCCCCTTTGGTACAGTACCTTTGGAACCACCAGTAACCCTTCAGACATGGTACCTAGACCCTCGGTCCTTTTAGTGTTTCCTCCACAGACAGTCCTCTTAAACTAATATGTAAAACTTTCCACTGACACTTCTCAGCCCTGAGCAGAGTGACCGTCCTCTACTGATCAATCAGACTGCAGGGTTTCTATGTCCACTTTTTTAGCACCAGATCTGTGTGCTAGGTACCCCAACAGAGGGGGGACCAAACATGGGGACGGTAAGGAACGGTTCTATGGGTACTATCCACAACTTTTCACAGTGGAAACAGAAATAATGAGTACTGAACTGAACTGATTTTAGCATTCAGGTTACAGCTAGGTTTAGGTTAGGGTTAGGGTTAAAACACAGCAGGAGGAGTGCTCCACAGCTCATGGGCTCTTGGCACTGGCAGTATAAAAATGTTTTAAAAACTCCTTGTATGGGCACTGGTAGAGGTTAAGAGCCCCAATAAACATGACAACAATTTACAATTTTGGATAAAACGTAGGGTTTACTGGGCCACTGAACATGTGGGGCAACGGGAACTTTATTATTTATCAACAATGCCCCAGTCACCCAGGGTCTCTGGAGAAATGACCTGTGGACTGCCAATTAGATTTATACAATCAATCAATAAATAAATAATATACAGAATATTTAATTCTAAATTAGCTGAACTATGGTAAAATATATTTTAATAAATGTTGAACTGAATTAAAGAAACTGATAATGATGCAAATGTAGGGCTGTAATAGGTTAAGGAACAGAAGATAAGTGCCTAAAATTAGATATACATAACAAATGGATCAAACACAAAAGTAAGTGCTGTTAAACAAAGATTTAGAGCTTAAAAGGTATAAAAACCTGATTTAAAACAACCCATTTACACACAACCATAATAAAGTAAAATATTAAATATGTGTATAAAGATACAAGCAACCAAGATACTAGAATTAAAAAAAGACGTATTTGTTTATTTATATCAGCTAAAACATTGTAATTCAATTTGATAGGTATAAGATCTTAGGTGAATAAAATAACAAAATAATTAATATGATTACTATCTTAAGGTAAGAGTTGGAGCTAGGCATTTAGTCATGATGGATAAAGTTTGGGTAAGGGGCTAGGGAATGCAATATGTCAACGAGGGTCCTCACAAAAATAGAAGTACAAGAGTGTGAGTGTGTGTAGACAGAGGAATTCACCTGCACATTTGGACACTGCTGAGACGACTGAAAGAGTCTTTGAACTCATGAAGCTGGTGTTTGAATCACAGGTGGTGGTTTTACCAATAAAGTGACTGATTTCCACTGAAAGCCTGGAAACACACTGTTTGTCAGTGTCATCCACAAATCTGTGTAGTTAGCCTCGAAGGCTAATTTCCATCTGTTGTCCCTGATTTAATTGTTCGAGTACAGCCGCACAGAGCCGCTCAAATAGCTGTTTTTGTTACCGCCATTTCCCCCCTAATTTTGAAGCACTCTGCTGTCCTTGTTATTGCTAAAGTGGGATTTATGATTATGTGTTGAAGGGCCATATGTCATCATGAGCTGCTTGTGCTTTCCTCCATGTTTGTGATGCTGTTGAAGACATTTAGGACGCTGATAAGGAATTAAAAATGAGTGTGTGTACGCAGGTCTTTTTTTTTAAACACGGCTAAACCCGCCAAAAACAGGCAATAGACTCCTTTCCCATGGCCAGCAGGGCATAGTTGTGGACACCCTGTCAGGTCTGACTCTGAAGTCATTAAAATCCAGTGCAAAGACTGGGACATCAGACAACAATTTAAAAAAGCCATCCTTTAGCATTGGCATGATATGCGGCTGGTTGCCGTTATCGTTTAGTGGCACTTGGCGACGCTGGGAGAAAGTCAGAGTAGGGCAGGTGGGAGGGGTGGTGGATGGATCCAAGAAACACCAAACATCGCACAGGAAAGTGGTGTTTACATCCCATAAGATTATGAAGTCAAACCCTGCTCTTTTTTCCTAAACCCAACTATGAACGTTAGTAGTTGAAGGCAAAGAAAATTGTCAGGTTGGGGTGTTTTCCCCAAGTAGAGCTTGACACAGCATCCCAGAATGTCAAAAACCAACGCAGCCAGGGTACCTTGCACGTCGTATGCGGATGTGGAGAGTCCTTGACCAAACGTTAATATGTGACGAGGTCAGAGTGAGAATGTGTTGCTACACAGCTCTACAGCAGACTAGTAAGCCTTTCTGTGTGTGGATGGGTTTTTTGGTGTGTTACATTTGACATCACAGTTAGGCCGAAAAACAGGTTAGTAAACAGTATAAAGCACAGAGGCCAATGAAAATGTTAGAAAGGTTCCATCTTTTACATATTTTTTTGAGCCCGGTCACACTTGGAAATCATCAAAGTCCAGGGCTATGGTAGTGACTTGCGGCATCAGCAACCAACGAAAAAAGGCGTCCTTCAACGTCAGCATGATACGCGGCCGGTTGCCATTATACTTTGACAGTGCCCAGAGGCAAGGACAAGGGGCACAAGGACGAAAACTTAAGGTGGCAAAAGTCTGACTAGGGTGGGCAAAATTCTTAAGATTCTTAAGCCAAACCCTATACTTTGTTCCAAAAACTAACCACGTGTTTCTGTTGAAAAAACCTAAATTCTCTGTTGTACCAAAATAGTGCGTTTATTTCTAAAAGAGACTGTATGCAAACGTTAAGTTTCCTGTGAAAACAGAAGTGTATCTAGAATGCGGACAACACAGGTAAAGTGATTGATTTCACATGTAACAGGCAGTCGTAAGACAACGTGGAAAGTACATGACCAAGCACGTCATTATGTGACGAGGTCGGAGTGAGAATGTGTTGATTTCACTTATTTAGTCTTTCTTTCAAACTTGGGATGGACTAATTTGGATCAATGTTTCAGCCAAACGTTGATATGTGACAATGTGTTGAACACTTCATCGCATCTACTGCATGGCGAGTACAACTGGCAATTCAGGCAATGCACCGGTACTGCTGAAGCTAGATCATGTGAATTATTGAAATAATTCCATCCAACCATTTTCATCCGCATACCAAGGGTCGGGTCATGGGGGCAGCAGGCCAAGCAAAGCACCCCAGATGTCCCTCTCCCAGCAACGCTTTCCAGCTCCTCCTGGAGGACTCCAAGGTGTTTCCAGGCCAGACGAGATATATAATTCCTCCAGTGTGTTCTGGGTCTGCCCTGGGGCCTCTCACCAGTGGGACGTGCCCAGAACACCTCCAACAGGAGGCGTCCAGGAGGATCCTGATCAGATGCCTGAACCACCTTAACTGACTCCTCTTGACACTAAGGAGCAGCGGCTGTACTCCGAGCTCCCTTCAGATGTCCGAGCTCCTCACCCTATCTCTAAGGCTGAGCCCAGCTACACCACAGAGTAAACTCACTTCAGTCGCTTGTAGCTGCGATCTCATTCTTCCAGTCACTACCCAGAGCTCATGACCATAGGTAGATGGACCAGTATATCAAAGGCTTTGCCTTCTGGTTCAGCTCCCTCTTGATCACGGCAGTTTGGCGCAGTGCTTGCACCACTTTTTAAAAATAATTTTTGTGAACAAATCAGTGCAAATTCCAACAGAAAAGATCTCACATTTTTATGGAGATTTCCCTGCCGAGCCCGAGAAAACAAGCCCACATATCGGCCATCAACCATAAATTTGAAACCACACATTAAGTTGAAGTCGGATGAAAGAAACATGAACTTATTAGTTGTAATCTGATGGAATTTAACTTTGAGTTAGATCATTGTACTGGATCACACACATCAAATGTGAGTGACAGAACACCACTTGTGCCATTTACACTTTTATTTCTAACCTTCCTTATTTGTTTCTTTAGCCAATATACCACCTTTAATCTGTACCTTTGCAAACACGTTCTTCCCTCGGTTTGTTTGTGTCAGGTATGAGAGGCTAAGTGAGGGTAAATGTCTGATGATACAATTGATGGTGATGAGTTTATCGCTGGTTGTCTTTCTTTTCCACTGATTTGCATCTCATCCTTTGTAAAGACATCACCAAGTTAAAACTGCAGCATCCCATTAATCCCATTAATCATCTGAGAGCTGTTCCTCCAGTGGGGATATGAGTAAGTGAACGGCTGATTAGTTTGGACTAATGTGGTGTTAGTGAGGCTCTGGGGAAACAGACTGCTTCCTCTCTGTGTGAAGCCTGTCTACAGTACGGGCCACTGTTGAGACTGTTTATGCTCTCTGCAGCCTGTGTCTGCTTATGCTACACACTCACACAAACATGTTATCTGAACACACTCTGGCAACATTCATATAAATAGACAAATGCACACACACACTTAATTTCATGTTATCCTATTCCCAGGGCGTCTTTGAATTCTTGGATATGGAAAATAGCCTCCTTACAGTTTCCTGCTGTGTTACATAAACAGAAAAACTACTGTACGCTCATTACTGTACAGATGTACACAGATGTAATGCTGTGGATATGGTGAGGCATCTGCTCTGTATCAAGTGCAAGAGGAATATTAGAGTAAAAAATGGCGACTGATGAGATCTAAATGATCCTTCTGAACAGTTATAAAGTGCATGTCTTAAAAAGAAGTCAAGCAACGGACCTCCTTATCGTCCCAACATACTAAGCTATGGGCCACAAAAAGCTGGTAAGATAAAGTTTTAATTTATTTGCTGTGATCATTGTGTTGATGCTAAGTATTTACTTTCACCGTGAATAAAACTCTTCCAACTTGTCTGGATGTTGTATCACGGCAATACCAGAAATAAAAAATGACACGGAGACAGCTATTAACAACTTTTAGTTAAGTATTAACAGGAACGTAAAGTGTTCACCTATCTGCGTTCAGTCGTGGACTTTCCATGTTGAGATATGATGTCCAAGGTACCCAAGGTGTCCGAGGTAGAGCTTTAAAAATATTAGTGATATTTTCATTTGTGTGTAACGTTACGATGTCCACTGGTCAAAAACAAAACAAATGGGCAATGTGTGAAGTACATTGATGCTTGAAGCAAATCTCTACTGTTCTAAAAAAACCCTGATTGTGTCGTTACAAACAGGACTGGAAGTTTCCAGAACTCCTATCAAATGTCCCGCTTTTTGTTTGTCTCCATCAGTGGTCTAAAGCTTGACGGCTGTCTTGCCGAGGTGTGACGTCATCCCTTATCACCTCCACCTACTGATAAGAAACTCAGCTCATATACATTTAATCTCAAGTACATCACTTTAGAAATGTTGATATGATGCATCTGAAATGTACAAATGTAAAGAATCCTTGGTTTGTAGGAACATAGAATGACAACATTTTATCCTGGCGACTGTGCTGATCATCCTGCAGGCTGAAGAATGAATGAGAGACGGTTTAAAGAAAGACAGGGCTGCCAGAAGGAAGGAGAGCCAGTAGAAGAAATGAACACTTATCCCACTGACACGTATTACAAATGAATCAAAACAACCAAAAGAAGAAATGTGATCCCACATAAAAATGTTTTATATTTTGACCCTAAGTCCTTCAGACATCAAAAACCTAATGAGGAGCTCGGGTTGAAACGGCAGAATATATCTCTGGCACCTTTGAAAGAAGCATCAGCGTTCTGCTTTTTCATGATTTGAGAAGAAAGGGAGGTGTGACGAGAAGGACAGAGACAGACAGTAAAGGTGAAAGAAGAAAAGTTTGTTTGTTCTTCCTTTCCTTTGTCTACCTTGACAACTCTGATCTCCCTCTCTCTCTTTGTCGCTGTCTGCCTGCCTCTTCCTCTCTTCATCGTTCCTTTCTCTTTGTTTTCAGTTCACCACAGAGAGATTCCCCGGTGGTGATTCAGCCACCTGATTCTCTTTAAATTACCTGCCTTTTGTATCACAGCTGAGGACATGCTGCAAAACCTTGTTCACTTTGTCCCGTCGATTTACATTTTTGTGTGTGTGTGTGTGTGTGTGTGTGTGTGTGTGTTCTTGTCATGCTGTTTCCTTCTCATCATCTCTCGCTTTGATCTACAACAACAATTCAATCTGTAATCCCATAAAGTTCATTTCCTTCTCTCTGTCTCATTTTCAGGCTGCTTTACTTTGAAATAATCTGAACACAAAAAACAACACTGTTTAGTGTTTGATACTCCACAGGGGAGTAGATGGAGATGTCTCCTAAAAGAAGCTCAGATAATGCAGACCTGAAATACTGAGCACAGATCACATAATTTTACAATAAAAAGTGGCATGTGAAGAAGAATTTATGATCAAGGCCACAGAGCAGCACATATAACACATAACATTAATAGCAGCAGTGACCAAAACAAAAGCTGTTGGCAGACTGTGGAAATAATGCACAATATGTACACCGATAAGCCAAAACATTAAAACCACTGACAGGTGAAGTGAACAACACTGGTCATCTTGTTACAGTGCAATGTTCTGTTGGGAAACCATGAGGTCTGACATTCCTGTGGATGCCACCTGACACGCTCCGCCCGCAAACACCAGCAAAGACCAGGTATCCCCCCATTATGGCAGCGGTACTCCTCAGAAGCAATGGCCCCCAGCAGGACAATGCACCATGCCACACCACAGAAACTGCTCAGGAATGACCTGAGGAACATGACAAAGACCTCAAGACATCAACCTGGCCTCCAAAGTCCCCAGATCCCATCTGATCAAACATCTGTGGGACATGCTGGTACCCCACCTCACAACCCACAGGACCCAAAAGATCGGAAGCCAACGCCCTGGTGCCAGACACTATAGGACACCTTCTAGAGGTCCTGCGTCCATGCCTTGACAGGTCAGAGCCAAGTGCGGTCCAAAGAGGAGCCACCAAGGATCAGAGGTACCTCTGGAGTACCAGCACGTCCTTCAAATGTTTGATCACATTGGGATCTGGAGTATTTGGATGTCAGGTTGTTGCCTTGAGCTCTTTGTCCCATTCCTCTGGTCATGCCTGAGCAGTTTTAGTAACGTGGCATGGTGCATTGTCCTGCTGGGGGGGCACTGCCATCGACAAGTGCTGTTACCATGAGGGGGTTTATTTTGTCTGCAACTGTGTTAGGATGGGTAGAGTACGTCAAGTAGCATCCACATGAAAGCCAGGACCCAAGGTTTCCCAGGAGAACATTGCACTGTAACAAGATGATCAATGTATGACACGAAACAATTTTGAAGTATTAAAGAGGATCCCAGACAGGTAATGCAATAACAAAAATAATTAGAATTTTAAAGTAATATTTGAAGACGACAAAAAATGGAAACACTACTTAAAATGAAACTTTGTTTAAATGCATACAATATGTGCTGAATTGATTCAAATGTTATGTTTACAGCAGATGTAGCTTACATGTTGTTTAACAGTCACATTGTCTGCTTTGAGAGCTACAATATTCACTCAGGATTTTTTAAAAAAACATTATTGGAGTCAAAGTTTTGAAACTAGTTCCATAAAACTAAAGAAGAGAACTGAAACATTTGCAGCTGTTTTTGTTATATTCACTATGATTATTATAGCAAGTGATTACATGACTTATTTTCTGGAGGCAGTAGATTAAAAGAATCACTTTTTTTTCTCCTGACTTGCAATATTTGTCATTTGCCATAATTTCCCCCCAAAAATCACATAAAAATTTTTAATCGCAATTTTTGACAAAATTGGCCACGAGATCCTGGAGGGACTTATTATAGGAGGGGATTACTGAAATCTGACACATTGGACTTTTAATTATTCAAAGTAAGCACTTAGATTTAAGACTCTTAAGTTTTCCAGTGTAAAGACGACTTGGTGGCCCACTCTGATGAGATTACTTTTTAGGGAGTTTGTGTGCTCCCTGAATCGATACAGGGTAATCTTCATTCCAACTTTGGCTCATTATTTGTTCACAAAAGCAATAAACAATAACTCCTTTTTAGATGTAGGATGGCACCATGTGATTATTTAATTTCAAAATCATAATCTGTAAATCATGCCAGTTATAGAGGGGTAACAGACCTCGGAGTGCACTGACAACTGACCATCAGGACTACTTACCATCATTTGCCCAGATTTTTGCATTACGGTTATGTTTTTTTGTTTTTATTTTAAGAATTGTTGCTTGGTTTAAGGTTAATTATTTTTAGTTACATGGCTCCAACCAAATTCCCACTGGTGGGATGACAAAGTTGGACTTATGTAAGGATTATATGTGATGTTCAGTTCCAAAAAGCTTCCAGAGGGCAGCCATGGAAAGAATCAAGCATTGAAAAATAAGCAGACAACAGTGATCTCCAGCCTCCCATTTAAACATACATAACATCACTACAAAGCAATGGGAGTGTAATGGTGAACCTTCTGTAGATCATGCTGTCACTAACAAACTCTCAGGTGACCGCATAGGGGCAGCAGCAGCAAGAATGCAACCAGCCAATGATGTAAACCTGGTCTGTATTTTGTTTGTATCACTGACAAAGATACAAACACTTCAATCAGTCACATTGACACAGAGACATATATATCTCTTTACAAAATGTTGTCTGCAGACTGTCATCAGGCTCCATTGGCTGCCAGTCATTTTCTGTTCAGCAATAACTCATAGACCATGATGAAGCTTCCCTCAACCTTTATTTATTCAAATCCTTAAATGCCTTTAAGTCACTGTGCTCTTCTCTAAGGGGAAACAAAAAGAAGCAAAGCTGTCATATTTTCAGACACACAGGTATGAGGTTCTGTTGGTGGAGTTGTCACAGCCTGAAAGAGTAACATCTTTTGTTTATCTTCCCACGACATTCTTTTCTGCCATTTTCTCAGATGATTTCTGTTGATTGCCCTGAAACAACTGAGCTGAAACTGCTGGAAAACATGTTGGAAATTCTACTGTAGTCCCTGCTGTGTGCAAGTATCCAAGCCTCTATGACCCAACAGCAGACAGTTATTGTGACTGAAATGTGAAGCTTACTTTGCATAGCTCGGTTCTCATCATCGGTGAAATGGAGCAACAATGGTTAATGTCAAGTGATCATAAGCAGTAAAGCCAAAATGCACTTATACATTATTTAAACACATTCTCACTCCGACCTCGTCACATATCGACGTTTGGTCATGAACTTTCCACATTGAGATATGATGTGCAAGGTACCCTGGGTGGTTGGCTGTTGACGCTCTGGGACGCCTTGTCTCTTTCATAATAAATGCATTACGTTGGTACAACACCACAAATTGAGGGTTTTTACCTTCAACAAATGCACGTGGTTGGCTTTACAGTCTTAAGGGAAGCAAACACTGGCCTCCCAGGTGAAAGTCAGTGGTTGTTGGACTCATCCACCACCCCTCCCATCCGCCCAAGTTGGACTTCTGCCCCCTTAAACCCTAATGGCGACCACCAGCCAATGTGAAAGGACAGCCTTTTTTATTAGTGTCTGAGGCCAGTCACTGACCAATCGCTGGTTTTCGCGATTGGTCATATTTTGTTGTTTGATTTGCTTTGTTGTGAAATGACTTAAAATGAGAGAGCACAGATTAAAATTATCGTACATTATGACACTTTGGCTTCATTGCTCGTACAGACTGCAAAGCTATCGTACATCTAGCAATGCCATCATAGCAACCTTAGTTGATTATGATGTTACATTCTGTTGTGGGCACAGTGCTGCAGAGGTTTCACGCTGCGTCCCTACCTCATGTATTTCAGCTGTAATTCAGTCCAGCTGCAACAATTTTCATCACCTGGATGTCACCTTGTGCTTTTGATTAGTTTGCATACTTTCTGATGTTTCCTTTAACCTGTTATCATGAACTGAGTCCATAATCTGACCTGCGTTAAAGTCCCATTCAGCTTGATATTCAATCCCTTCAACTGCAGGGTCTCTGCTTTGTACTGAGCCTGACCTCTCACCTCCTGCAATGAATTATCACGCCATTATCACACACTGTAACCATGAACCTTTCCTTACCACTCATCACCATGGCACTATCTAAATGATATAGATATCACAGCTGATATAATTTATTTCCAGACAGTCTGAATGACCTACAGGCCTCTTTATCTCAGACCAACAGCCGTCTATCTTCTCCTGAAGCTGCTCAGCTGTCAGTCAAACAGAAAGAGGAAAAACAAAGTTATCAATGCAGGTGAGCAAAACTCCCACTCAGCCTTTTGAAATTTAAATGTTCCCACAAAGCAGTGAGATAGATTGGCCTTAATTGCCGGCTTCTGTAACGATAATAGGAGTGGGAACTTTTGATGAGATGATTCAGACAGAAACATTAGAGGATGGTGTTTTTGTTTTGTTTTGTTACTAGCCGTGTTGGGTTTTGTCCAATGGAAACAATCGCAGCAGCTCATCTTGTTCTGTCAGCCAAATGCAAAACCACACAGTGACTCATCAGGAAACAAAAGAGCCCATTTTGACGCAAATAAATGCCGATGAAGCAAACAAACAAATTCAAAAGGGCCGTTATTATTTGGTTTCATCTCCATTGAGAGGGCTGGAAAAAACGATTTGTCATGTTAATACGTCCAAGCCTTGAAAATGTAGTCGGTAAATATCAAAATACCTCAAATGCACAGAGGGACAAAAGCAGAATTTTAGTAACATTAACTAGATTATTTTTCACTTTCTATGAACAGTGAAGCACAAAAACATTATTTTTATCTCCAGAAAATCTCTCCACTTGACCTGCGGTGCTGTGGGTCAGCTGTGGAGATTGTTTCGTGGCCACAGAGAGGAGGTAATAAAAACAGAGCTGAGAAGTTTAGGGAGCAGGTCTCTGCTTTACTATCAGACACTAATTGGTTTTGCTGCCTGAGGCGAGGTGATGGGTAAGCTGAGGCAGTGGAGGGTCAGACAGCTGGAGCCGCAACCAGAGCTGGAGGTGATTGACAGGTAGGAGGGAGAAGAGAAGTCTGCAGGACGGGTCTGTGTCTGGGTGAGATGAAAGCTGAGCACCACTTTAAAGATGAACAGAGTAGCAACATGACTGCCAATCAGCAGTGTCTTAATAGAGTTTATTAAACTGCCTCTAATCTTCTCTTGTGCTCCATCTTGCTCCGAGGAAACTCCAAGGTCAAACCCTGGATTGTCCTGCATACTTTTCCTTGCTTAAGGGTGTGTGTTTACTTTTGTACTTGTATCTTTGTGAGGCCCATTTACAGGTTTAGAGTTTGAGTGAGGACATTATTGGCCCAGTACAAATGGAAAACTGACCACATACCAGAAAAGAATATTTCACTCGTCCCGTGCACAGAAACGCCAGCGCAGTCTCACTCCTGGCTCATCACTTACCAAAGCTTGATCACTGGCCCATCAGACACCACTCTCACCACTCTTCAAAATAAATTTACAACATAGGTAAAACACTTTATTTTAAGACTTATTTTGTCAGGTTTTAGCAACAAAAGCACTTAGCTAGGTTTCAAAAAAAACATCATGGATTGGCTTAAAATTTACACAGAAACCACTCAGCAGACTCCCGAGTGAAAGTACAGACAAAATCACTTTGTGTTTTGATTAACTTTTTTGGTCTTGTTTTTTTAAGTTAGGAGCTCCGTCTAGGGACTTTTCATTAGTTTTGCATTTGTTTTTAGCATTAGCATTTGTTTTGGGCCTGACATATGTAAAGTTTTACATGAGCTGCTGTCTCTGATATACTACAGTGTAGCTGGCCTTTCTCTGCAGTGAACATGGAGAGTGACACGTCATGTTTAATATCTACGAGCCCCTTGATTGGGGACATAACGATGTGTATGGAAAGGTAAAAGTGGTCTGCAGTAAATACCATTCTGTTAAAGCAACACATTCTCACTCCCACAAGGTTAAGTTTAGAATAAACACCATGGTTTGGCTTTACATACATACAGTGAACACCAGGCTCCTTGGTGAAAGTCCGGTGTTTTTTGGACCCATCAACCCATCATATTGCCACAAAAGGTGGCTTTTGGTGTTGATGTCAGACGCCAAAACCACTGACAAAGCAGCAATATTTGAAGACTTCAGAATCAGAATTGGCTAGACTTCATATGACATGCAAGGTATCCCTGGTGCATCTCTTGTTGACGTTCTGGGATGCTGTGTCATTTTACGTCTGTTACACGCGTTGGTGTCTTTTCAAAATACACTTTCATTTCACAGGAAATGTACAGTTTCTGCTTGTTAGATGCAGAAAGTCTTTTCAAATAAACGTACAATGCTGGTAAAACACCTTGTATTTAAGCTTATTTCCTTGTGCAACAAATGCACATGGTTAGGTTTAGAAAAAACCATCAAGGTTTGGCTACACTCACACAGGGAGTGGATAGTGGGCTCCTGGGTGAAAGTCTGGGGTATGTTGGACCCATCCACCACCGCTCCCACCCCAGGAACTTTCAAGCACCTAAATCACGTGGTTGTCCTGCAGTGTTTTGAACTGATGGCACCTGGTTGCGTATTATACTGCCACAAAGGATGCCTCTCTTCTGTCGGTGTCAGACACAGACATCGACAAGCAGAGGTGTTTTACGACTTTGGAATGAGAATGGGTTGAGGCACTTATGAATGTGTATCGAATTTTTTTGCAGTGATAGGAATGTGAATTCACCCCTTGTCCCTACCACTTGTTCACTAAACTTGCCATGTCTGTTTATAGAATCCATCCAAGCATACTAATGACGTTTCGGGGTCTTGAAGGGTTGTCCCATTTCATAGAGGAAGATTTCAACTACTATCTCTTGTAACTCTGTTCCCAGTGGCAGAGGGGCACTTGAAATAGGATTGGGCCGTAGTAGATGGCAGTCCTTTGAGGCTACCGTTTCTCTCCTTGATTTTAACTATGTTTTTTATTCCATCTGCTCCTGCTCATGATGTTGCTTCTTCTTAGCATCCCCTTTAAGTTTTCCAGCAGCCAACCAGCCTTAACTAGCCATTTTTATATGGGCTCTACAGTGCTGTATGCTGAGCAAAAATTAATGAGAAACGGTGAAGAGCAAGATTTAACACGTAAACATACCTGCTGAGAAACCATCCAGATAATAATAAAAACATACACTGGACTTAATCACACACAAAGAGGGGAATGACATAATAGCTGAAAAGGAGATTAGCATGCTTACTCACAACCATACCAACAGAAGAAGTTATTTGATGTTCGCCCTTTTAACACACGCTGAATATGCTCCAACAGCTGTCACTCAGGAGCTCTGTTTGTTCATTCTAACACACTAATATGAAGCTGTGATGAACAGCTGACGGGGCTCAATGTTCAGACTATCTGGTGTTTACCAGAACAAATTAAATCAGTCCTAAACTTGGTTAATAAAGAAGAAAACTTCCCAACATGGACACTGGTGTGTGATCTGCTTTCATTTCTCCACACTGTCACACTTTAAAACATGTACAAAGGTATTGCAGCTCTTTAAGTGTGATCATACTGACATTGTTGGTATTAAATAAAATGAGTCCTGGGGGGCATTCAACAAGTTTTAAGAAGCAGAAGGCCTCATTTGTTGATAAAACCCTCAACATGTGTGCCGTCAGTGTGAAGAAACACGAAGCTTTGCTGACATCTTGTGGCAGCAAACACTCATGTTTTTAAATGTTGAAAATGTCCTGTCAGCTTTGTTCTTCAGGTCATATGCCAGTTAACTTTACTTCTATCATGGACCATTTTAACTGTCATTATACAGACAGAGTTATGTTGTGTTTCATTTCCACTCAGGCCACACTGGCAGTGGCTGAGAGGGTGCGGTTCATAAAATCCAAAATGTTTTCCCATAGTATTAAATTTATAGTTTAGGGACACTTGAGAGGCTGTGGACTGTAGAGGACTGTTGGGAGAATACAAGGAGAAGTCTCAATTAAAGCAAACTTTGACTTGACAATCTGTACAGGACAGATGTCTGCAATGCCAGGGTTTGCCACATCCAGGGCCCCGCCCCTGCCTGCCACCTCGCATACAATGCACTGAACCCTGAATCCTGTCCGTGCTGGTGGTGGGCCCACAGAGCGACAGCTCGACCACCAGATACTCAATGGTGAGCACCCCCTCCCCAGGTCTGGTTCCAAGGGGGCCCTGGTGTCCCCAAACCCTCCAGGGGCTGTTAGACCTGGACAACACCGCTACCAGGATCACAGGGACAAGCAAAACCCTCCAGTGTGTTAAGGTGGGGATTCTCGGAGGACAATGGTAGGAGGCCCTGGGGCAGACCCCGAACACAGGGGAGGGATTACATACTGTATCTTATCTGGCCAGGGAACACCTTGGGGGCCCCCAGGAGGAGCCGGAAAGTGCCACTGAGGAGAGGGATGTCTGGAGTGCTTTACTTGGCCTGCTCCCCCCGCAACCCTGCCCCAAATTAGCAGAAGAAATGAATGGATGGAGGACAGATTGTGTCCAGCAGTTCCACAGCAGTAACTACAACACCAAAAATACTGTACCACAACAATCTCACATTTCACAAAGTACAACTTGTGGAACCTCCTGATGGCACACCATCCTTCCTGTGTGCCATTTATCACTGCATTACTTTGGACTATAAGACTGCAGAGGAGACAACAGAGACTCTGGTGAAATGGAAGCTCATTCAGGTTGTGGTCCTGCAGCATGATGTGTTATTTCTCTCATTCTATAATGTAAAACATAAAAACAAAAAATGCACTGATACAAAACAAAGAGAGCAGCAATGCAAATGAACATGCAAACTGTGTCCTGCAGGCCAGCTGGTTACAGTTAGTGTCCCCACTCTTTCCTCTTGCTTTCCTTCAATTCAAATGTGATGTGTGAGAAACATGAATATGTGACTGTGTAACAAACAAGTATAATATAAATAACTTAAGATGAAGCTAAAGATATACAGTATTATAAACAGCAAAAATTAGGTAAAGAAAGAAGGATGTGTAAGCATGGAATTAGTAGAATTAATGTTACTATGCACAGAAATTACAAATTGGCAGATGTCATCAGAGGAGTATACAGGTGTCTCTCCTGTTGATTAAATCTGCCCCTCTGGTGTACTTTGCATACGCTGTGTTCATAACTGCCCATCTTTCTAGAAGCACACGTGGATTATCATGAAATTATTAGGCATGACATCATCCACGATATAGACTGTAGACTGTTTGGATGCGAGGGACAAAACAGCAAACTTGGCGAAGGGAACTCATCCAGGTCACTGTGGTCTCGGAGCTGTCAAAGGTACATTTTCTTACATCACTTTGTTTCTTCTAAAATTAGTGTAATGCAAACAGTTTGTAAACAGTCTTCAAGATGAATATGCAGCTTTTAACAGAGTGTACAGTTTACTGCCGTTATATTTTACTTATTTGTTTTTTTTTTTTTTCTCTCCTGTTAAACAATTACTTTCTCCACAAGATGACCCATTGTATATAAATTACTCACCCTGTGTTTCCTTGAATTTGTAAAAGCTTTTCTCGCATGCCTCCAGTGTTACCTGTCCAGGTGCGCATCAGATTGTTTATTCAGAAGTGTTTTAATTCGTAACATTTTGGTGAAAAAGCATGTGTAAGGCTGGATAAATGAGACTTGGATTATACTGCAGGAGTTTGTTGTTTTTAATCACCCCCCCCCCCCCGTGACTTTAAATCACTGAGCTTATTCTTTTTTTCTCACATCTCCACAGTGAAAGGAGAATCCATAAACAGAGTTTTCATCATGAATTAATAAGATGTCTTTAGTGATATACAAATGGTCATTTTGTGGATGAATAATTCCTTTAAATATAATTTGGACATTTAAGAAATGTATGGGGTTTTTGTGTGTGTAACGAAGAGACAGCTTTAGAACTTTAACAACTTATTTTGGGCCAGAGTGTGGATACCCAACCCGAGCCCGACAAGACCCGACTGGACCCAGTGGAACCCGACGGTTCGGGCCAGGTTTGGATAACAAAGGTCATTTACAAACTGTCTCTGTGTGACTATGGTAAACGGACAAGCTATAACCATGGTAACAATAACTATGTCAGGTAACAAACTGCGTCGGGCTCGGGTCAGGTTCGCATTTAAAAATCATAAAGGCTGCCGGGTTCGAGCCGGGTCCAGTCAGGAAAATGTGGAATCTGTATATTTAGAAAATGCTTACTAAAAACTAGAGAGGTATTTTCGATGATGTTTGCAGTTTTCCAGGAAATGATGACAGTTGAGATATGCAAATGACTTGTGTGTGACGTGACAATATGTCTGTTGATGACATGACAGGAACCCAAGACACTGCACAGTCATTAATGATACTTCAGTGCAAAATAAGAACATTTATTGGGCGGAGACAGCAGAGACGGACAGGACATGAGGACAGACTGAGATGTACATGACAAAGGTCCCTGAAACATTGTCATAATAAATATTGGTAGACATCAACAAGTCAGAGGCACAATCTGTAGCTACACAAAAGATAATACAGACGGTTCATCAAGTGGATTCATCAGTCATGTAGGCCTAAACCTCAAAATCAGAGGGCTGAGGTTCATTCAACAAGTAGTGAGGCGTCGAGTACAGAAGACGGGCCACTACTCCTAAACCAACGTCCCTTAATATTAAACATTACAACGAATTACTGAAACAACTGGTCGATGTTCTGTGGCTGCAGTAAAGACCTCACAGCAGCATGAACGTCACCAGAACTTGTTGTATTATCTGAAACTGTATTATTTGATTTAATATTATTATCAGGTAGTTTGATTTGATTTGATTGTGGATATAACATATGTATACTATATGTGTGTGTGAAGTTGCAGCTCACAGCTTTTGTGATGTCACTGAACAATTTTAGGTAGATATTAAACAACATGCTGCCTTTCTGTAACCTGATCTCTTCAACTACAGGTTTCACTCTGAAGAATGGAAGATTTCTACATGAACAACACCTCGCAGAACAATAATGACCATTACAGCAACATCACCTTCTACAACTACAACTACAACTACAGCTACTACAGCTACTACAGCTACTTTGTATTCCCTGAGTTTGTGGTGACATGCACAATCATAACCATCGGCGTTCCTTTGACCCTCATGGCCATCTATGCTCTTTTTTCTCAGGTATGAACTTAATGACTGAGATTTATCCATTTCCTGTCTGTGTCATGTGTTTCCTGTCCGTGTCTCCCTGTAAGGTATCTCGATCGGGGTTGGGGGGCAGGTGTCAGGAGGCTCGGTTGAAGTTTTGTAATAAATTTACAGCAATAATTTAGTCCATCATTTAAATGCTCATGAGCTGATTGGACCCTGAACACATGCAGTTCACATATGTGATTCCATGTAAGCCCTTTCCTACACTGTAGAGGTTAATGTCACCATTTTGCTAGAACTAAAAAGAGAAAAAAGACATTCATGGTGCCCACAGGTTAAATCATCATAACTTTTGTGATGACTTTTTATTCAGCGCCACCATTACATAAAAAAAATTAGACCATTGCTTTGGATAACCGCAAATGTAATGACATTCCCATCATACATCAGTGGAATACATGATGATCCTCTGATAACATGTCTCCAAGCTGCTGCACATCTGGTCCTTAGTCTTGTTACTACAGTGATTGGCCAGTGTGTCTTATAAGATATTTCTGACAGCACAAAATGGAGCGTGATGACAAATTTATAAATGGCTCTGACTGCAATCAATCAATCAATCCATTTTATTTATGAAGCCCAATATCACAAACCACAATTTGCCTCAGAGGGCTTTACAGCATGCAACATCCCTCTGTCCTTAGGACCCTCACAGCAGATAAGGAAAAACTCCGCAAAAAAACCCTTTAACGGGGGAAAAAAAAATGGTAGAAACCTCAGGAAGAGCAGCTGAAGGAGGGATCCCTCTTCCAGGACGGACGGACGTGCAATATATGTTGTACAGAACAGATCAACATAATAAATTAACAGTAATCCATATGACACAATAAGACATAAAGAGAGATAGATATTATATTAATAACATGATTATATATGTATGTGACAATAATGATATGTGCATTATAGTACAGGTATGACTAATAGTAGCAGAGTTTTTAGGCACTTATTAGAGCTACCTGTTGCAGCTGCTGGGCAGAGGAGGATGACATATTTTGGAGGAGGTGGAGTTCAGAACATGTTTACAACTGCTTGATTACTTTTCTTTTTTCTGCAGGTCAGAAATGATCATGTTGCTCCGATTTACGTCATCAACCTTCTCATCTCTGACCTCATTCAGTTCTGCTGCATGATTGTTAAGGTGGTACGTCCTGAGGATTTCGCAACATACTTAATCTTCTCTGTAATTTACGTCTATAGTCTGCTGGCCAGTGTTTGCTTCATGGTGTGTGTCGCCCTGGAAAGGTAACTCTCTGTCTATCCAGTGTGTGTGGAGCTCCATCTATCTGACCTTTGTTGTACTGCAGAATTCTGAAGCTGTGTCTGTCTTGTATTTCAGGTATTTGGTCATCGCCTGGCCACTGTGGTACCGCTTCAGACGAACCATCAAGATCTCTGTGTTGGTCTGTGTCGTGGTCTGGGTCGTTCCTCTTGTCTATATCTTCCCTTCTGTATTAGGAGTTCAGCATGAGGTGTTCCATTACATCTTTGCTGTCTTTTGCCTTCTTCCCTTCCCACTGCTCATATTCTTCCTGGGTGGGACCCTCAGAGCTCTGTCTGCCACCACCTCAGTCCCCACTGATGAAAAACGACGAATTGTAGGAATGTTGGTCCTGGTGCTGCTTATTTACACACTGCTGTTCCTGCCAGGCATCATTTGGCTCCTCATAGAGCATGAAGATAATGAAATTCTTTACTACCTCTCTTCTGTGTTTTTTAAATTGAGTCCTCTTGCAGATTTAGTTCTGTATGTTTTCATGAGGAAAGGTGCCATAGACAGACTCTTGGCCTCTGTGTGTTGCTGCAGAATGGACAGCAATGACAGCAGAAGTCCAGCTGTATCCGTGGTGACAACATGTCCACAGTCAGCTTGATGTTGAGACAGAGGAGGAAACAGAAGGAAACATGCAGGCAGATAGAAATAATAGAGACAAGACAGACTCTGTCCTCTACTGAAATTATTTCCACCTAACTGTAGATACAAGGAAGTCTTGTCTTGACTCTGCTGTGGGAGTTCTGCTTGCTGGGAAATTTGAGATGACTTCAACAAATGTAAATCATATGTTGTTGTTGTTGTTGTTGTTGTTGTTGTTGTTGTTGTTGTTGTTTTATAATACGTTTAACTGTAAGTTGATGTCTATCATTATTATCCTTAAATATAGAAACAAACCAGATATTATTTTGGATTCATTGAGCTCATTGAAGCTTAAGTTTAACTGTTTTTTGTATGTTTAACACAGAAAGATCACCTTAACAAGTCTGTAGGGATTTTGTACCACTTTGTCCCTCATACACATTTTAATTAAGTTGTTTACTAAATTTACAGTTATAACTCATATCATGACCCAGGTCATTATTTTGCAAGGCAGGTGGTGTTTGCTAATTGGACCATTCAAAGAGATTGCTGTCACTGGATTGGTCCAGAGCTTGACAGAAGATTTTTAAACCACCAGCTGATAGACAGCTGTTCCTTCCTGTTGAGGAGTATTACAGTTACAAGTACAGGAAGTACAGAGGTTACATTCAGTTTTTTTTTTTTTTTTTTTTTACAGATGGGTAAAAGGATCCACTAACAGAGGCAACAGGGGCAGCAGTGGTGATTCCTAGTCACCAGACTGGGATCAGTAAAAGGCTATCAGAGTACCTGAGTGTGTATGCTGCTGAGCTATTTATAGCACTGTTAGCAGTAGAGTGGGTGGAGGATTTGGCAACAAGTAAAATTCTCATTTGTAGTGACTCAGTATCAGCACTGTCAAGTATTAAACCAGGAACAAGATCAGGATGTAGTGTTTGAAATACTGTTAACAAATTCAAGGTTAACCAATCAAGGGAGAGACCAACGTTCATGTAGGTGCCAGCGCACTCAGGAACCCTGGGAAATTAAAAAGTAGACAAGTTGGCAAAAGAGGCAGTTAAGAGAGGAAATGTGGAAATTGATATCAAACTTTCAAAATCAGAGGGGAAAGGGGAGGCAGCAGTACTGGGTTAATGGGACAAAGGGAAAGCATTTATATGAAGTTCAAAACAAAGTAGGGGAGACAGCAGGAAAGAGCATGTGATTATTAGCAGATTAAGAATACATCACAGCAACTTCAATAGCCCACTTCTTTGTATTGGGGAAACACCCAACAGGTTATTGTGATCAGTGTAGAGTAAAGGAGTCAGTGGAGCATATTCTTATTTCTTGCAGGAAGTATGAGGAAGAAAGAAGGGTGACGATGGCAGGATTCGGAGGGGATGATGAAGGGAGGCCAGGATTAAGGATGCGCTTGAGAGTGGAGACATGGTGGAGGCGACAGGACTTATCAGAAGACTGTAGAAGAGTAGTATGGCAGTGAGAGGCAGTAATGCAACTTGAAGGATGCCAACTGCTGTAAAACACCAAAGGAGAAGAAGAAGCTCTTCCCTCCTTTCACCACTACCACTTACAACAAAGCTTAATCCAAATTTACACACTTCGCCGCACTTGCAGACTCGCAGACTTTGCAGGCGCATTCCCAGGAAGTCAATTCATCCAGTCCACTAGGGTCCTCAAGTGGACTTTCTGCAGACTTCCAGAGAGTCCACTTGGGGTGCAGACTTCAGTAGACTTCACTGACTTAATAGCCCACAATTAATTGCAATACAGACGTGACGTGGGTTCTTCAGCTGCCAAAAAAACAACCCGACCCGCTCTGCCTCTGAGCTGTGGCTCAGAGGTAGAGCGGGTCGTCCACCAATCGGAAGATCAGCGGTTCGATCCCCGGCTCCTACAGTCCACATGTCGAAGTATCCTTGAGCAAGATACTAAACCCTAAATTGCTCCTGATGATGCTTCCATCAGTGTGCGAGTGTGTTAAAAAACTGAGTAGCAGGTGGCACCTTGTACGGTAGCCTCGACCACTAGTGTATGAATGTGTGTGTGAATGGGTGAATGTGACTCGTAGTGTAAGAAGCGCTTTGAGTAGTCAGACGACTAGAAAGGTGCTATACAAATGCAGGTCCATTTACCATTACCAAAAAAAAAAAAAAAAAAACATATGCATTTGAAAAAATTCGTTATTGATCTTTAGGCCTATTAAAATGTTACTTAAATTGTGTGGGTCACAAATAATATTCAACCACATCATGATACAGAGATATGTTTAAGTCCAGGCTGTAGAGACTGAAAATTCATTTTATTATTGAGGCCTATCAGGCTGTGCAGTGGAAAAAAAAAAAAAAAAAAAGCCTGAAAAATAACAAAAGAAGGTCTTCTAATGTAAGTAATGCCCAATTTATTGAGATATTGTCCTGTCCTTTTTGAATGCATGTAGCCTGTTATACAGAGATGTATTAATACATTTTTATTTCGTCACAAAAAAGGCTGTACATGGGATTAATATCTTGTGTCCTGCAAGAACAGATGAGCAGGCACTATTCATCAACATATGACATATATGTGAATATGACAGCAGCAGTAGTTGAACGTTTCCATGGCAATGAGTAAAACAGTCGAGCGCTGTCTATCAGCCGCTTGCAGTCTCTGCCCTCGCAGACTTTGCGTGATGACAGTAAATACGTCACACTATGTACAGCTGAAGTCGGCGAGGGGTCAGTCTCCAGAGGGTGGACATTTGAATTCAGCCTTAGACTATGAAAGTAGATTTGTTTGCGAGTACCTGCAGGAAAAAAACTTTTGATTTTGTAAAGTAGTGTGTATGCTTATAACTTTGTTATTTAGGAAAGCTTTACTTTTGATCAGTTTTGATTAGGTGAGTTGAGTTTTGTTCAGTAGTAGTAGTAGTAGTAGTAGTAGTAGTAGTAGTAGTAGTAGTAGTAGTAGTAGTAGTATTAGTTGTAGTAGTATAGTTATTAGTTGTAGTAGATAGTAGTTCTTGTATTCTGTTTGAGCACTGTGAATAGAGCAGATTTAGTAAGAGAGAGAAGCCCTTTGTGTTTGGTATTGCCATTTTCTTTTCTCTTGTTTTGTATGGTAGGAGTTTAGGTTGTAGGAAATTGTCTTTTGTTTCACATTTGTTTTTTGCAAGGTAAGTTTAGGGTCCGTGAGTATACTTTTATTTATTGTTTTGGACTCTGCTCAACTCTAAAGACAAATAAACTGCATACTTTGTTGTGTGAGACACTGTGTAACTGGACCTCCTTGGGAGTGGGAGAGTGAGGACTCGCACCGGGGATAGAACACTAATGTATGTCTGTCCCAAACTGTGTTTGATTTGCTTTTTGTTATATTTTGTACAGATCATACACTTAACAACATTCTGTTTGTTTTCTTTTTTTAAATCTAATTTTTATTTTGGGCAGTGGGAGACATGCTTGTTTTTAGGATGTGATTCAGTGCAGATATTTTTCAGCTTTTGACTGATTGCCAATATGGATAAAATATTATATCACAGTTTATGTAATGTTGTTTGAAATTGTATATATTCTGAAAATTAAAAAATCTGGTTCTTGACAGAATTGTAAATGTCTTCATTTGGCTTACTCACTGCATTAAAACACTGCAACTTAATGTATAAAGCTCATCTCAAACACAGAGACAATTCACAGTGCTTTACAAAGACTAAGAAAAGCATCAGAGTGACATTTTAAAGCAATAAGTAATAAAAATGAGAATAATATCAATTCTAATAGAAGTGATTTTTTTTAATAGATGAAATGAATAATAAGAAACACAGGTACAGTGCAGTAATAAGTTGCTTCAAAAGGAAGAGACACAGATCAATCAAAGGCACAGGAGAAGCAGCTGAGTTTTTAGACTTCCATCTGTGTGCAGCATATTAAAAGCAGCTTCACCCTGTTTCGTTCTGACTCGAGATTCTTCTCCCTGAAGATCTAAGGGCTCCACTGGGTTTGGATACTAGGGAGAAAACTTCAACATGGATGCTGGTGTGTGAACTGCTTTCTTTTCTCCACACTATCACATTTTGAAACATGCACACATATATTATGGCTCTTCGGGATCATATCTGATCATACTGACACTGTTGACATTAAAAGAAGTGAAGAAGAAGAAGAGTCCTGAGGGTTATTCAACAAGTATTAAGAGGCAGAAGTCCTCATTTGTTGATGAAATCCTCGTCATGTGTGACGTCAGTGTGAAGCGACGGGAAGCTTTGCTGACATCTTGTGGCAGCAAAGCTTCATGTTTTTTGATGTTGCAAACGTCCTGTCAGCTTGGTTCTTCTGTGCTTTCAGGTGTTCTCGTGTCAGTTAACGTTGTCTCCATGATGGCAGTTATCTGGTATGAGATGTATCAGATTAAGTACCATTATATAGACAAAGTTTTGTTCCTTTTCAGAGTATTAACCCTTCCATACAGTTTGAGTCAAATTTGAACAGTTCTGACATTTGACAGCAATAAAATCACCCTAAATCTTCATTCTTTTAGCCTGAAATTTGATGACTTCTTTAAAAGTGACCCCAAAATGCACAAAATTCGAAGATATTTTGTTCAGGTGCTGTAAAATTTTTGCACATGATGCTGCTTTAGCTCATGTTTGACCCAAATCTATTGAAACAGATTTTAGGTCCACTTGTACCAGTCCATTCATGAAAAAAAAAAATGAATCTTGACATTTCTGTGCATATTTCTTTTGCAAGACAGTAGTGACAAGGTTCAAGGGGAACTTTGATGTCTGCTTTGATTGTCCCAGGTTCCAACAGAGACACTTTGATGACCAACAAGCATCTGTCATGAGAGAATCTTAAAACAGTGAGAGAGTAAAACTATATACACTTGATCACGACGCACATGAGGAACAGAGCACCTGCAATGTTACAAGGTAACGTTCAAATAAACAAATGACACCCACTAATTCCCAGCTAATTATCAGAGATCAAAAGAGGGGTTGGTGGTTCATAAGACGATAAAGGTACCTAAGCTGATATTTCAGTGACTAAAGAAGTGGAAAAATAGAGACAATTGGATGCAAATGTGGTGAACACACATGCAAACTATATAACCACGTACAACCATCAAACACTGTACTCATTCATCCATTTTTCATAACCACATATCCTGCCAGGGGTTGTGGGGGGGCTGGAGCCTATGCCAGCTGACACTGGGTGAGAGGCAGGGTACACTCTGGACAGGTCTCCAGACTATCACAGGGCTGACACATAGAGACAGACAACCATTCACACGCATATTCACACCTACGGACAATTTAGAGTCACCAATTAACCTGCATGTCTTTGGACTGTGGGAGGAAGCTGGAGCACCTGGAGACAAATGGGGAGAACATGTCAGAGCACCCAGAGGAAACCCAGGCTGACACGGGGAGAACATGTCAGAGCATGCGGAGGAAACCCAGGCTGACATGGGGAGAACATTTAGGAGCACCCGGAGGAAACCCAGGCTGACATGGGGAGAACATGTGGGAGCACCTGGAGGAAACCCAGGCTGACATGGGGAGAACATGTCGGAGCACCCAGAGGAAACCCAGGCTGACACGGGGAGAACATGTAAACTCCACATAGAAGGGCTCCAACCTGCCAGCAGGTTCAAACCAGAAATGCTCTTGTTGTGAGGCAACAATGCTAACAACTGCACCACCGTGCCGCCTTTCAAAAGTTCAGTTGTAAAAAAATAAAATTACATTTTTCTGGATTTGATTTAATAGGTATAATAGAAAATAATATTATGTAATGGTGGATGCTTTTTTTCTCCAAGACCAAGAGGTGTAAAAACATTTATGAAGAAAACATTAAAAAACATGTTTTATTATATATAAAAAAACATTAATGAAAAATGAATTGTTCCTTTGCGAATGTCAGTGTGGACCCTACTGTCGACTAACCTGTGGCTTTGAGCTTCCACTGCAGCTACTTTCTCATGGACATGCATGACTGCACCTCTGAGAGTCTGCAGCCCAACCTCTGCATGAATAAATATCTCTCTATAACTAGTCTCAAGTAATGGCAGCTTTAAGACCATTTAAACACTCTACACATAGAGACACGGCAGCATCAACCATTGTTATCAGTGCAAAGGTTCAATAAATGTTATGTTTCTATTGCCTGTGCAATTACACAAGAAAAATACCCACACTGAACATTTTTTTTTAACCTTCCAAAAAGATAAAGACCAATGATCACTGAGATTACCAGCGGCATGTTTCCTGTCACATCCAGCAAGCACCAAATGTCACTCTTGTGTGTGTGTGTGTGTTAAATTGTGCAATACACATCAGATCTTATCTGTCTTTGAGGACATGTTTGTATATTTTATTTAGACAGTGGTGTGTAAGGTTAAGTTTGTTTTCATCGAATTGCATTGAGAGTTAAAAAGAAAAGTGTCTCTATATTTATGGCCAATGAAAAGAACATTAAGCACTAAGACAAACATCAAACTCAACATTTTATATGTAGAGTCTAACACAACTATGCATCTTACTTTCGTGACCTCTTATACGCAAAGTATACTTGTCACAAGTTGACTGAATGTGCCGAAAAGGAAGTTCACACCAGATATAAATAATAACATTAATGACTGTTTCCTTCCTCTCTGGGTGTCACTGGCTTTTCTGGAGAACTTTGTCAACCCCAGCCCACTAACACACCTCATTATACCCTGTATATAAAACAGTTCCTATTTCTGCTGTTCTGCTGTCAGTCATCATTACAGGGATAATTCATGAAACTTGTTAACAGTGTTCAAAATTAGGAAACAGATTCAAAAGTATGTGAATGAACAGAGAAAACAGAATAAGGAGAAGGACATTTCAGAGCTGTAGAGAAAATGTTGCTAATAATTGAGCCTTCAGCTAACTTGAGCCAAAGGCTACAAGTAACAGGAGAGAGTACTGTAGTGTTCCTGGTATGTAACCTATTGAAGTAATCTATTGAAGTTGTTGGTGTCCCTCCAAATTTTAATACATAAAAACAACACTGGTATTAACTCAACATGATAATGCTAATTTCCAACCAGCAGTGATGGGATTAATGCCAGCCAGGCAGAATAAACCTCTGTCTGTGCTATACTGAACGCCTTTCCTTTACATTGGTGACTGCCCTTACAGCCATCTGAAGGCAGCAGGTATGTGCTCCATCTGCAGTCCTTCATTGGATTGATGTTGTGCACTGTCAAGCCACAATTACACACAGCAGATCCACTGGTCCACATTTTTAATCAAAGAGCAGGTAGGTCTGTGACATCAGACAAATTGTTCACAGTGAAACTTAAAAAAAAAATATCTCCATCCCATGTCCCAGACAAGTTTCCTTTAAGGAAATCTCTCAACAGGATTCCTAAACTGTTCCTAAGTGTGTCATAACAGGGAGAGCTCAGTGATTAAGTGTTGTGAACATAACGAATGTGATAAGCCATATTTGTCCAGCCTTGTGTCATTCCATAGTCGTCAAATACCACTGCTTTGGTAGTGATTTCAGTGTCAGACACCAACGCCAAAGCCACCTTTTGCAGTGGTATGATATGCTGCCATTCAGCTGGGCCGCACCTGTCATGAAAGTATGATACCCTAGTGGACAGCAGAAATACTGCCTGTAACAACATAATATAAGGGGCTGATAGCCTTTTAGGGTAAGTGGGATGGGTGGTGGATAGGTCCAACAAACTCAAGACTTTCACATGGGAAGCCAGGGATTTGATTCCTGTATGAATGTAGAGCCACACCTTGTTGTTTTTTGCAAAACCTAACCACGTGCTTTTGTTGTCTAAACCTAACTATGCACTTTTATTGATGTCCCAGTGTTGGTTGCAGAGTCCCGAGATGTAAACAGCAGAGGCAGAAGGATACCTAGCTTGTAATATATAGACATGAAAGGTGACTGAAAAACCGGCGCTATGTGACAACTTTGGAATTAAAAGGGGTTGGATTGTCACACTGTGCAATCTGGTGCTCATGCATATTCATGCCTGACTATTTTTTTCTCTCTTCCTCAGAAGAGGGGGTGTAGATTATTATCAACCTATTACATGTGAACGCAGAGGACAAAACATTAGACACTGGTGTTGGGGACTCATTCAGGCTGGGTCTTGCAGCTTTTGAAGGTAAATTTGTAACATTACTTTATCTTATACAGATATATTTGTAACAAGGACAAAAGAACTGCAAACGGACATGAAAATGAATAAACTGTAAGAAAGGGACAGTTTGGGACGGTACCTGTACAGAATACTGCGTTTAAAACAATAATGTTTAATAATAATGTTTTTCCTTAAAATGTGAGAATTTTAAGTGTAATTGTGTAACAAGTACAAAAAAACAGTATGAAAAAAGCTAAGGAGGTAAAAACAAGCCAAAAACTATGCAGTATCTTATATAGTATAAAATTGGGTTAAGACCGTAAAACAGTCTTACTACTGTTATGACATTTCAGGAGTGCAGTCTACCTACAACATGCAGACCTTTTTATGAATTCTTGTCATTATTTTTATTGATCATAACAACAATGACGACAGGACGACGATGATGAGAAGATTAAGAATAATAAATATAACAAGAATAGATTTTCTGTCTTGTATTTAATAACAATATGATTATTAATGATGATAAATGTTATGTAACCCAGGACTTGTTGCAGTCAGGGTATGCTGTTTGGTGAAATAAGAATATGATTCATTAAAGAAAGAGAAGTGGATTCATCAGTCATGTAAACCTCCTCAGAATCAGAGAGCAGAGGTTCATTCAACAAGTAGTGAGGCATCGAGTACAGAAGACAGACAACACGTCCTATACCAACCTACATTAATATTAAACATTACAATGAATTACTGAAACAACTGGACAATGTTCTGTGGCTACAGTAAAGACCTCACAGCAGCACGTACATCACCAGAACTTGTCGCACTATCTGAAAATATATTATTTGATTCAACATCATTAGCAGATCATTTGATTTGATTGTGGGTATAATACATATAAACTGTATGTTTATGAAGTTGCAGCTCACAGCTGTAGTTATGTCACTGAGCAATGTTAAGAAGAGATTAAACAACATGCTGCCCTTCTTTAAACTGATCTCTATCATATCAAGACTATCTCCACTTTGTTACATATTCCATATGTACGGGGGAATGATCCAGCAGCAGTCAGGGTACATGGATACTTCTTTAAGACACACTGGCTTGCCCAGCCACACCCTGTGGTTCATCTGTAAAGCACCTGTGCTGTTGTTGAATCACTGATTGTTTATTTGATATCTGCCTGAGTCAGGGTGCAGTACATGAAAATCTGTGTTGTATCTTGAAAGACAGAGACAATGTGTGTGGGGTAGCAGCATTGGCATTACTAGGCTATTAGAAAGTAGCCATAAGCAGGAGTTGTTAGGGCATCATTTTAGTGAAGAGGGGTGCCCCTCTCTCTCTCTCTGAAGTGCTCAGGGAAAATGTAGAGCTGTTCCTAACAGTTTTTGTAAAGACTCAGTGCTTATCATTTTGGTGTCAGGACAGACAGCACAGTCGTGCCTGCATACATCTACAGGCAGGACGGCCCAAGCTTCCCACCCCATGCACACCAGTAAACTGTATCAGTGGGATCAAGCCCTCTTCTGCTCACTCAGAGCTTTGCATGTGCCAGGGCCATCAGATATGGCAGCAGGGGGGTCCAAGGCCCAGCGGAGTGGAGACCCCATCTCGAGGTGGTAGAAGAGGTCCGGTGTTGCTTTGGCAGGGCAATTGATTTGCTCACTTCCAGAGAGTCAGCACATCGTTGATAAGTTGCCTTGTCCAAAGGGTTCAGGTATAGAGGGGTGCGGTTGGTTTCTGCTCTGTTGTCTCCCATGGTAAGCTTAGCTACCTACAGGCTAACCTGAGTGGCCACTCCATTCATAGATTAGGTCTTTGAATAGTAAGATGCTTTATGAGTTTCTTGGGTCAGTCTTACGATTTGCAGATTGACCTTAGCAGCCCCTCTGCCCCTCATGCTTGGCCTTGCATCTTGAAGGCCTTGTCCTAGCCACTGTATTAATAGCGTACACAGATTTTACTGTGGGCAGCTCTGTCTCCTCACTGGGTGTGTTAAAGTTGCCCAGCATATATATAGAATAAGTAACAGAGTGGAGAGATAGTCTCGATATGACAGAGAACTTGTGGTTACATTATAACCCCGGTTCTCTGACTGAAGACACCATTTCTCCAGCTCTTAGGCAGCTCGGTGAAAGTTCCGATCAAACTATCAGTGATTTAATGCCAGCACCGCTGGTTTATAAAACCATAGGCTGTGGCCAGGTAAGCCAGTGTATCCATGTACCCTGACTGCTGGGGGATCATTCCACCGTACATATGGAATATGTACCTGAATGGGGAGATGGTATTTTCATTCACAGAATAGGTTACAGTGTAACCACATGATCTTTTAAACTGCAGGTTTCACTCTGAAGAATGGAAGATGTCTACATTAACACCACTTCACAGGCCAAGAGCAGCGATAACAGCATCCTCAAATTCAATGACAGTGTTTACACTGGAGATGCTGGATTCATCTTCAAAGTGGTGACATGCATAATCATTGGTATCGGCCTTCCTTTGACTCTCACTGCCATCTATGCTCTTTTTTCGCTGGTATGAACATATTGACTGAGATTTATTGATTTACTGTATGTGTCACATGTCTTTCTATTAAGGCCCTGATGCACCAAGGCAACAGTAGGCAAATGTTGCTCTAGTTTTTGCGGTGATGTGTTCTGCACTGTTGGCTCTAGTCAGCCCTTGTCGACTGTCTTTTGGCCGATTCAGCATGTTGAATTGGCATCTGAGTAAGTGGAGCCTGTTGGTGAAAGAAATCACTTTGACAGAACAGCTCAGTGCAGAATAAGAAACAGAAGTGAGGACAGTGAACAAACAGCTAAAGTCAAAGGGGTGTTAATTAAAAAATAACTTGTTATATATAGAGGCGGTAGTAGCTCAGTCCATAGGGACTTGGCTTAGGAACTGGAGGGTCACTGGTTCAAGTCCCCATCCGGACCAAAAATATGGAGCGTGGACTGGTAGCTAGAGAGGTGCCAGTTAACCTCCTGGGCACTGCCGAGGTGCCCTTGAGCAAGGCACCGAACCCCCCCAGCCGCTCACTCTGACATCTCTCCATTTAATGCATGTATAGGTCCCATTTGTGCATGTGTGTGTTCTGACCTGTGTGTATATGTGAAACAACAACAACAGAGTGTAAACACTGAATTTCCCCTTGCAGGATTAATAGAGTATATAAAATTTAAAAAAATATATTTGTTTAGTATTATTATTTATTTTAGCCATTTGGTTTGGCAGCAGAAACAATTCATAATTTATTATTTTTAGTATTCACTGGTGCACGGTAAACATTTGTTCTTTCGAAACCGAACCATGTTGCTAATGAGCTAACTGGCTAACTAGCATCTTGCATCTGTCCTGGTGTGTCTGGGCCTTAAACGATCTTGACCATGTGTGTGTGTGTGTGTGTGTGTGTGTGTGTGTGTGTGTGTGTTGGGGGGGGGGTTATGAAATGTTATAACCTTACAGCAATACTGCACTCCATAACAGAGTGGCAGTAGCTGAGCAAGGCATCAAACTCCCCAACCGCTTGGGGCACCTGTCCATGGGCAGCCAGCTCACTCTGACATCTCTCCATTTAATGCATTTAATGCATGTATCGGTTTATGTGTGTGTGTTTCGGGCCAGTGTGTATATGTATATGACAACTGAGTGAAAAAAATTGAATTTCCCCTTAGGGATTAATAAAGTATATAAAATTAAAAAAAACAAAAAACCTAAAAGGTACTGATTGGGCTTTGAACACATGCAGTTCACATGTTTGCATCTATCCCATCTTTCTCTTAAACTACAGGTTAATGTCACCATTTAGTTACAACTCAAAGAAGAATGTCATTGTTTTGTTTTGTTTTCTTTTTTCTTGTTTTTTTTTTGTTGTTGTTTTTTTTTTAAGATCAGTCAAGTAATGTGTAAAATTTTATATCTATTCATGGTCCCCAGAGGATGAAGCTTACTGACCTTGCTCATCCCTTAACTTTTCCTTTACATTGGTACATCATATCTGTGTCTTACAAAAAAGGCTGCAAAAGCTGCAGTACATGTGGTTCTTATGCTGTGTTTACACTAATGGTGACAAAGCAACCAGCAACAAGTCATTTTCAATGAAAGACGGTGACATGAGGCTATAAACTAACATTCCTGTCACTTCGTGTTGGGCATGATGCACTACAAATCAAAGTTGAGCTGCCCTCACCTTTTTCAGCACTCTGATAACGCAGTAAAGCATCAACCAATCGTATAGTTTCGTGTCATCATTTTGGGTCCCTTTCTAACTTCTAAAACTCCTGTTCTGCTCCATCTGAAAAATAAAAGAAAATCACTGATTAGCTCTAATGCTACATTCACTTAACTACACCAACCAGCACTTTCTCAATACGTCAATTGCAACTTGGTGAAAATGTAGCTGGCCATACTGCTGCTTTGCTGCTCATAGTGTGAACAGGGCATTAGTCTTGTTACTTCAGTGACGCCCCCAGTGTGTCATATCTGATAATTCTGACAGCAAAAAAGTGAGATTTGGAGGAGGCGGAGTTCAGAACATGTTTACAACTGCTTGGTTACGTTTCTTTTTTCTGCAGGTCAGAAAGGATCATGTTGCTCCGATCTACGTCATCAACCTTCTCATCTCAGACCTCATTCAGTTCTGCTGCATGATTGTTGAGGGTGGCACAGCCTGAGGACAATAAGATTAATATTCTCTTCATATTTACATCTATAGTCTGGGGGACCTAGTATTGGCTTCATGGTGTGTGTCGCCCTGGAGAGGTAACTATCTGTCTAGTCTAGTGTGTGTGGAGCTCCCTCTGTCTGACCTTTGTTGTACTGCAGAATTCTGAAGCTGTGCCTGTCTTGTATTTCAGGTATTGGGTCATCGCTTGCCCACTGTGGTACCGCTTCAGACGAACCATCAAGATCTCTGTGTCGGTCTGTGTCGTGGTCTGGGTCCTTCCTGCTCTCTGTCTCCTCACTGTCTCTTTTTGCTCATACTATCGTATCAGAGACATCACCTTCGCCATCTTTTGCCTTCTTCCCCTCCCACTGCTCATATTCTTCCTGGGTGGGACCCTCAGAGCTCTGTCTGCCTCCATCTCAGTCCCCACTGATGAAAAACGACGAATTGTAGGAATGTTGGTCCTGGTGCTGCTTATTTACACGCTGCTGTTCCTGCCCATGATCATTTGGCTTGTGACAAAGGGAGCAAGAACGAACATGTTCCTCACCAAAATGTCATTCACATTTGTCAAGTTGAGTCCTCTTGCAGACTTAGTTCTGTATGTTTTCATGAAAAAAGGGGCTATAGATAAGCTTTTGGCCTCTGTGTGTTGTTGCAGAATGGACAACAATGAAATCAGCATTGCAGCATTATGAATAATAACAACAACAACAGGAAAGAATCAAGACAGATTCTTTCATTTACTGATATGATTTCCAATAAGACACCTAACTGTAGATACAAGGACGCCTTTTCTTGACTCTGCTTTGGGAGTTGTGTTAGCTGGGAAATGTTTTGTTAAATTTACTCTGGTTCAATGGGATGGCTTCAACAAATCTAAATCAAATATGTTTTTTATAAGGTTGGCTGTAAGTTGATGTCTGTCATTATTATCCTTTAATCACAGAAGCAAACCACGTATTATTTTTGATTCACTGAGCTCATTAAAGCTGCCTCACCGTGTTATTCCGAAAGCTTTATTTTGACTGTTATCTGTGGGTTTCTGTACAAGTCTGCAAGACTGTGTGTGTGTGTGTGTGTGTGTGTGTGTGTGTGTGTGTGTGTGTGTGTGTGTGTGTGTTACTATTACTATGTAATTCATAGTTATTTAGCAACTTCGGTTTTTGATTGATGTTGCCATATAAAAGTTAATATACTTTGTGGTCTTTGAGGTTTACTGTTTACTCATTGATGGATTACTGAAAGGGCCTAGCGGGCACAAGCCCAGGGGCAAACAGTGTCAGAGGGCACCTTGGCCTTCCCCTGGAACTGCAAAGAGACTCAATAATAACTTCTAAAATAGGCAAAACATCCATAAGGAGACACAAAACGACAACTAAATGATCAAAATAGAAACAAAATTACTTCAAAGAGACAAAATCACCTCAATAACACAAAAAATACCTCAAAGAGAAACTAATTAATCTCAAACAGACACAGAACAGCTTCAAGAAGACACCATATGACCAACAAAGACACAAAATGACCACAAAGAGACACAAAACCACAAAGATGTGCAACACCTACAGAGAGAAGCAAAAGTCAGTGTGTCCTGCGTCTATTTCAGAGAGGTGGCGGGTCTTTTTTGCATATCTGTGCCCAGTATTTGTTCGATACAATGTTTTTTTGTCTCCCTTATTAAAGATGGAAAAACAGTTAAGATAGCCTGTTTGTCTTTTTAAACAACGTAAACAGAGTTTTATGGTTAAGTCTACATCAGCGTCACACATCTCTGCCATCTTTTTCCTCCTTCCCCTCCCAGTGCTCTTATTCTTCTTGAGTAGGACCCTCAAAGCACTATCTGCATTCATCTTGGTTCCTTCTGACAAAAAACAATGAATTGTGGGTATGTTATTCCTGGTGCTATTTACACACTTTTATTCCTGCCCAACATCATTTGAACCCTGGCACAGGGAGCCAGAAATAACAATATGTTCAGCAACCTGTTTATATTTCTTAGGTTTTGTCCTATTTCAGACTTAGTTCTGTTTTTTGTTTTTTTTTTTTCATGAGAAAAGGGACTAAAAACAAGGTTCTGGCCTCTGTGTGTTATTGCTCATTGCTTGTTTCAAGACATGTGTCCGATGCCTATTAATCTTGGTAAAGAAGTGTTGGATAAATATTACTTTAATACTATTTAATACTATAATAGTACAGTGAATCTGGCCTCAGCAGGGGGGAACAGTTTTGTGAAACTGCTGTCAGATATTTCCAACAAAGCTAATTGCTTTCCTGTATTGTTTCCAAAAAGACATTGCATCTACCTGTCACAGCCTCTGCTGCAGCATCTTCTCCCTCCTAGCCAGGAGCTTCTCTCCTCTCCTCTCTTTCTCTGATTTAGGAGTGGTATCTAGTGTGCAGGAGTGACCGCAGCTGCAAATCATCGTCAATCTACTCTGCTTCAGACTGTGCTTACCACATTATTCCGGTTTGACTCCTGCCTCCTGCTCCACTCCTTCACCTGGTAACCATCCGGAATCACATCAGCTCTCCCCTGCACTGAAACTCCTGCTCAACCAAAAAAAAAAAACACCTGGATCTCATCTGCTCCATTCACCTCACCGCTCTGGCACCTTTTGGCCAGCTCCCACAGACCAGTTCTTGTGCTCAAGTTCCCAAACTCAGACTTCTGCCTCTCAGTACTCCTCCACTCATTTATTTATTACTAAATTACCTACTTGGTCCTGCTCCCAGTCTGTCTTTGTCTGCATTTGGGTTCACTTGATTAGTTCCGTAACACAACCATGATTATAGGCAGCAGAGATTAACATTATCCTGGTATGTAAACATCCGACTTTTGAATGTATATGTCAGATTTGTGCAGACTGTAGAATACATCTTTTATGCACAGTGCAGTATTAGAGGTTAATCAAGTTGTTTTAAATGTTTCTATAGCCTTATGGAAAGTAAAAGTAGATTTCAGATCTGTGACAATTGATGTTGACAGATGAGGAACCTTTAAAATTATTGTTTCAGCATGGTGATGGCTTTTGTTTTTTTGTTTTTCAGAACTATTAGAGGTACCCCAGCATTTTGGCAGGGGGCACAACGTGACCCCCTTAGCTTGTGTCTTTCATCTTTGTGTTCTTTCAATTTCAATTTCAGTTTTCAATTTTATTTATAAAGCCCAATATCACAAATCACAATTTGCCCAGAGGGCTTTTTTATTATTATTATTTTTTTTATTTAACCTTTATTTAACCAGATAAGTCCCATTGAGATCAGGATCTCATTTACAAGGGCGACCTGGCCAAAAGGTCAGCAGCACACATCATAATAAATACAAAATTCAAGAAGGGTTAAGGCAATAAATTACAAACAAAAGTGTTGCACTTCCACTGCAAAATTGTTGAATTTTTGCCATATTTATTAAGGACAATAACAATTAAAAACACAAGCATTGCTCATAGGTTTCTCACTGCCTAGTGTGTAAAGTGGAACGAAAAGCTTTAACTGAGACCAGTTCTGACATTTTCAGTTCAGTCTGTATAGTGTTCCAAGCGGTGGGGGCAGCATAACAAAAAGCATACCACATCCCTTTGTCCTTTGGATGCTCACAGCGGATAAGGAAAAACTCCCCCAAAAAAATCCTTTAACGGGGTAAAAAAAGGTAGAAATCTCAGAAAGAGCAACTGAGGAGGGATCCCTCTTCCAGGATGGACAGACACTTTAAAGTCTAATGATGAACCCGTCTGTCTGTCTGTCTGTCTGTCTTGTCTTCATCAGGAGGCTACAGGTTATCACCAATATGAAAAGGTATCACACTCAACACTTGACATCACATTTGATCCTGTTTCACCTTCAACATGTTCATCAACTCTGTTTCCTGTTTCTCTGCTCTCTCACCTCAACACTGACTCATAATAAACCTGTAAATGTACTGAAAGAGCCACAATGTGTGAATAGAAGTTCATTTAAATATCATACAAGAGTCATTTCCAGACGTTGTATAAAACACATACAGTTGATACTGGACTTCAGTCTGGACTCTGATACTTGAATTATTTTATGAAGGCTCATATTTCATGTTTATTGAGGCCTCTGTTGGTCAAAGTGCTCTCATAGATCAGAGGATCATTTCTACTCTGTTCATTAATAACTGAATCAACTCAATAACAATGTTTTATTATGATGAAATAACCAGTCTATGAAGGAAGGACCACTGTAGTTACTTGACATGATCTGAGGGTTGAACTCTGATCATCTGGATTTGTGTGTTATCTGCAGTCACAGAGACAAAAGTTTTCAAACTGAATCCAACAGAAACAAATGAGAGCATCTGTGAGTGTGAGGACGATCAGCCCAGGGTTTCATGTCAGAATAATATGAGCCGTGTTCACAGTTTATTCTTTGTATGTATGTATTTGTGTTGTATATATAGTGAACGTTACATGATGTGTCTCTGTGAAACTGTCTGAAGCAGCAGACTGAACACATGCTGCAGAAAGTGCTGATACAAAAACTGTTGGAGACAAACTCTGAGATAAATCACAGGTTCAACTGTTTGTCATATGTCATGCTGTATCCATGGCAACGACTGTAGTCCTCATGTTAACCCTGTGGACTCAGCAGTGTCACAGTGTTAACAGTGAGTATTAAAACACATGACAGAGTGAGTGAAGTGTGGGAGGGCTCAGTGTGCAGGTCCACAGGGTGGAGGTTTGGATTGTGAGCTCCCCCTGGTGGTCAGTAAGGTTTACAGCTGCTCTCAGTGTTCCTGTCAATCTGATGTGATCCTGTAGGATTCTACTAGAGTCCACAGGATGGGACTGCTGCAGAGGTCTGGGGAGTAGCTCCAGAGTTTTGGGGACTACCTGCAGGGGTTTTGGGACTAGTTTCAGAGGGTTTGTGAAGAAGCTTCAGAGCTCTTGGAACAAGTCGTTGTAAAGGTTTGGGGACTCATGGTAGATGTTTGTAGCTTAGTTGTTTGAGTGTCAGAGTGACACTGTGAGACAAAGTAGGAGTTGGGCGTGTGGTGGGATCAAAAGAACACAGTATAGATGCTGAGAACATCGTTGCCTGTTACAGGGTAGCCCTTGTACTGTTGCAGGAACCTCCAGAAAAATCATTTGATTAAAGACAAAGCCCCAGACTCTGCCTTTTCTCCATTTTGCATCAAATTTAAACTGGATATATTTGGGTTGTGGACTGAACTGAACTGGACAATAGTTCATTTTTCTTTGGACATTTGTGAACTGTTACTCAAGAATATAAACAGTTGCTTTACTGACAATGAAATAATCTTTTGTTGCAGCCTAAAGTCATGTATATATGTATCTCACTATCGGGCATCAGCTTCCTTGCTGCAGTGTGCACCTCACCAATTAAATGTTTAAATCCCAGGTGTGCAAGAAAATATACAGTATTGAGTCATCATGTGATGCACAATTACATCTTCCAACATACAGTAAAACACCATAAATATTCATGTTTTTTCAAGCCAAAACCAACAGTTTATATAAACAGTAGACCGCTGTATGGTTTGATGGTATAACACATTATTTTCTGTTTTGTTATTGTTGTTTGCTAATTTAAGTAACCTCTGCTTTAGTCTCTTTCAGGCTTTAATGTGAATAATGATCTGTTTCATTCCAGACTGGAGTTGCTGAAAGTTTTTCGTGTACTACTGTCTTAAATTACTATTAATACTTACTCTCTTGGCACCCTCTGTTTTCGATTTATTCATGTAGCCATATAAACGTTAATATTTCTTGTAGTCTCTGTGAGGTTGGACTGTGTACCCATGGATGGATTACTGAAAAGGCCTACTGGGCACAGGCTCAGGGGACCAAAGTGTCAAGTGGCCCCCTGGCCCTCCCCTGGAACTGCAAAGAGACACAAAGTTACTCCAAAGTGACACAAAATGACCAACAAAGACATCAAATTACTTTAAGGAGACTCAGAATTACCTCAGTAAGGCAAAAAAAAAAAAAACCTCCAAAGAGAAATAAAATTATCTCAAAAAGGCACAGAATGGCTACAGTGAGACACATTATAATCAACAAAGACCCAAAACTACAAAACAAAAAGTGGTTTTTTTTTTTTGAGGAAAGGGACTATAGACAAGGTTCTGGCCTCTGTGTGTTATTGTTCATTGCATTTTTTTAGGCATGTCTGATGCCTGTTGATGTTGGTAAGAAAGTGATCAGTATTTTGATGAGACAATGAATGTGACTCTGGGAAATTAGTCCTGTGGAACTGCTGTCAGATATTTTCAACGAAGCTAAATGCTTTCCTGTATTGTTTCCAAAAGGACATAATACCTACCATGATTATAGGCAGCAGAGATTAACAGTATCCTGGTATGTAAACTTAAGACTTTTAAATACAGGTGGTAGATTTGCACAGAATGTAGAATACATCTTTTATGCTCTGTATCATATCAGAGGTGTTTTTAAATGTTTCTATAGCCTTATGAAAAAGAAAAGCAGGTTCCAGATCTGAGTCAGTCGATGATGATTGATGAGGAATCTACTGAAAAATTGTTTCAGTTTTATTATTGATTCCATTTATTTATTTTTTCTCAATGTATTAGAGGTACCCCAGCTTTTTGGCAGGGAGCACAGCGTGACCGCTTGCCTTGTGTCCATCAGCTTGGTGTCCCTATATGGTTGCGTTCATTTTCTTCTGCAGTATTGTGTTGGACAAGTCTCTTCAAGTCTCTTCTCCTTAGCAGGAAGGCAGAATACAGACAGCTGAAGATTTAGAATGGGAAGGGAGGTATGAACTGTTGGGACATTATACTGTCACTGTGGCAAGGATGATTGATTTTAAATGACATTGTTTTTTGGGGAAATTCTCATGTCTCCGTGACAGGAAAAATATTACTTAACTACTTGTGGGATTTCAACAGTGTGGTTTACCTTATGTCCATTGCTTGTTTTGGATTGAGAATGCACCACAAATTGATAAAAGCACAGGTGAAAAGGTCATTTTTTTGTTGATCAATAAGATTAGCCTTTAAAGGACATTGTGACATCATTGCAACACCGTTCTAAAGCCTATTTCAAAACGTGCAAAACAAAAAACACAGCTTGTTGGTTTAATTTTCCCAGGTCAGCATCCACTCACACATTTTTATGTTGCAGCCGTGAAGAGGAATGTAGATAAAAAAGACAATGTAGCTGATAAAATGCAAGTTGAGAGGGCATTGAAGATTATGAAAGCCATCAAATTGACTCTTGAATGATAATAATACTTACAGTAGTGTGGAGCAATTGTTTGCTACTGTAAGGATAGATCAAGCTAACTTTGAGGCTGCATGTGAGTATTCTGGCAGTGTTCATTTTGTATTAAGAGGATAAGGTAATGAAGTTTGGATTAATCAATACAGCAAGACACTTTTCAAATGCTAGAATGCAAACATGGACGTTCAGTGTGTGGGTAATGCATATGCATGTGTAATATCATTCTATACATTTCAGTATATGTCCTGTGAGGGACAAAATTATTTCTTCTTCATGTAATGATTTGTGTAGGGAAAAAAAGGTTGTAAACAGTCCTAAAAATAATTGAGTGAATTGAATGTGTACAGTTTACTGCAGTTAAATTTTACTGATTTGCTTTTTTATGTCTCCTTCTTTTACTCTAGAAGATTACTTTACCCACAAAATGACCATTTGTATATTAATAAGTGACCCTTTACAAAGGCAACAAATCATCAGAATCAGAATGACACATAAAACAACAAGTAATATAAAAAAAACAGAACAAAATCATTTGAGATAGTATCCTATTTAAATTAGATTAAGTTAATTACAAGTTAGATAGGATTTACCAGAAATACAGTTACAGTGCAGTAATAATTTGCCTCAAATGCACCAAAGTAAGGTGCAGTAGAGACACCAATCAATCAAAGGCACAGGAGAACAGCTGAATTTTTAGACTACAGATGTCAAAGTGGTTATGAATATAGCCCAGTGGAAAATACAGTGTTCACACTGAAGCCACTAGAGGACACTGTTCTCCTGGGTGTCCCCAAATTAAGAGATGATCTGGAGGAAATACTATAAGAGGAAAACAGGACTCATCTGTTGTCGTCTGGGGCATTTTGCTATTCTTCCAGTAAATAAAATGTTTAAAATGTGAAAGATGTACATCAATATGATTGTATCGAAGGTGGGGATTCAGTCAGTCCAGTATTTACAGATTGTTTCCACACAGACCAGAGTAAATCATGAGAGGACTGCCATGTTCCTACCTTCTCAGAGTATTGTAAGTTCATTTTACAGACATATATTTTGTTATCGTTCATGTTTGAGAATGTTCATTGTGTGTACGGTACCCGAAAATGATGTTTATTTTCGTCATGTACTGCTGCATGAGGTTGATGTCTGCTGCCACTGATGCCACCACATGTGTACTTGAGTTAGTGCAGAAAGACAGAATAGAGAGAGTATACTGGGAAATACTGCGCCACTTCACTTGATGTTTATTCACAGAATGTTTTGTATTTTATTGAAATTGACTACATGTGTTTTTGTTTATTTTCTTTTATTTTGAACAAACAGAAGAGCTACTGCCACAGTTGTTAATAAACTGAACTGAACTGGACTGATTTATTGAAGTAGTTATATATGAGGTACTTTAAATTACAAAATCTAAGGGCTCCACTGGGCTTATGCTCTTCCACATAAAGGATGGAAATACTTTGACTTTTAGCTTTACACAGGACACCAAAAGTGGTCTTCTGAAGGAAGGTCCTGTGTTTGTGTAACATTTTGTAAATGAGGGAGAAAACTTCAACATGGATGCTGGTGTGTGAACAGCTTTCTTTTCTCCACACTGTCACACTTTGAAATATGTACACATGTATTATGGCTCTTCGGGATCATACATGATGATCATATGATCAAGAGTCCTGAGGGGCATTCAACAAGTATTAAGAAGCAGAAGTCCTCATTTGTTAACAAAACCCTCATCATGTGTGATGTCAGAGTGAAGCAACAGGAAGCTCTGCTGACATCTTGTGACATCATGTTTTTTGATGGTGCAGATGTCCCATCACCTTGGTTTCTCTGTGCTTTCAGTTGTTCTCATGTCAGTTAACGTTGTCTCTGTGATGGTAGTTAGCTGGTATGACATGTACCAGTTTAAGTACCATTATACAGACAAAGTTTTGTTCCTTTTCAGAGTATTAACCCTTACATACTGTTTGAGTCAAATTTGAATAAAAATATTTAAATTCATATTACAACTTTTTGTATATTGAAATTGTTCCAGGTCAAATTTATTGAAATGGATCGCACACGACATGTCAGTGTATATATTTTATAAGACAGGAGCAACAGGGTTCAAGGGGAACCTTTATGCAGTTGCCCAGTATCAAGGTTCATTTTCCCAGGTTCAAGGTGAGAGGTACCTGTTGGTCATCAAAGTGTCATGGGAGAATCTTTAAACAGTGAAAAAGTAAAACTGCAGAAGTCATCAGGTGTTTTGACATGGTTCGCACCAGGTGGTGACAGTTGTTGATGCAGTGGAAAACAACCCACCTTATCAAATACTGCCACTTTGTAAGTGGACGTTGGCATCAATCACTGCAGCACAGAGGCACCCTTCACAGTGGTATGAAACACACCAGCCAGCAGCAGTTTGTAACACCGCTGCTAACTACTGTAATATAAAGAACGAAAAAAAGTCCATATAGAGAGGGAGGGAAGGGTGATGGATGTGTCAAACAACCTCCAGGCTGTTTGCCCATGTGAAACCAAAAGTCAGTGTAGTAATTTATATAACAACATAGTGTGCTAGAAATTAACACACCTTGTTATTTTTGCTCCCCTCAAGAACCCTCTCATCAAGACACTGTTCAGCAACATGTACCATTTTCTTCTGCAGTATTGTGTTGGACAAGTCTCTTCAAGTCTCTTCTCCTTAGCAGGAAGGCAGAATACAGACAGCTGAAGATTTAGAATGGGAAGGGAGGTATGAACTGTTGGGACATTATACTGTCACTGTGGCAAGGATGATTGATTTTAAATGACATTGTTTTTTGGGGAAATTCTCATGTCTCCGTGACAGGAAAAATATTACTTAACTACTTGTGGGATTTCAACAGTGTGGTTTACCTTATGTCCATTGCTTGTTTTGGATTGAGAATGCACCACAAATTGATAAAAGCACAGGTGAAAAGGTCATTTTTTTGTTGATCAATAAGATTAGCCTTTAAAGGACATTGTGACATCATTGCAACACCGTTCTAAAGCCTATTTCAAAACGTGCAAAACAAAAAACACAGCTTGTTGGTTTACTTTTCCCAGGTCAGCATCCACTCACACATTTTTATGTTGCAGCCGTGAAGAGGAATGTAGATAAAAAAGACAATGTAGCTGATAAAATGCAAGTTGAGAAGGCATTGAAGATTATGAAAGCCATCAAATTGACTCTTGAATGATAATAATACTTACAGTAGTGTGGAGCAATTGTTTGCTACTGTAAGGATAGATCAGGCTAACTTTGAGGCTGCATGTGAGTATTCTGGCAGTGTTCATTTTGTATTAAGAGGATAAGGTAATGAAGTTTGGATTAATCAATACAGCAAGACACTTTTCAAATGCTAGAATGCAAACATGGACGTTCAGTGTGTGGGTAATGCATATGCATGTGTAATATCATTCTATACATTTCAGTATATGTCCTGTGAGGGACAAAATTATTTCTTCTTCATGTAATGATTTGTGTAGGGAAAAAAAGGTTGTAAACAGTCCTAAAAATAATTGAGTGAATTGAATGTGTACAGTTTACTGCAGTTAAATTTTACTGATTTGCTTTTTTATGTCTCCTTCTTTTACTCTAGAAGATTATTTTACCCACAAAATGACCATTTGTATATTAATAAGTGACCCTTTACAAAGGCAACAAATCATCAGAATCAGAATGACACATAAAACAACAAGTAATATAAAAAAAACAGAACAAAATCATTTGAGATAGTATCCTATTTAAATTAGATTAAGTTAATTACAAGTTAGATAGGATTTACCAGAAATACAGTTACAGTGCAGTAATAATTTGCCTCAAATGCACCAAAGTAAGGTGCAGTAGAGACACCGATCAATCAAAGGCACAGGAGAACAGCTGAATTTTTAGACTACAGATGTCAAAGTGGTTATGAATATTGCCCAGTGGAAAATACAGTGTTCACACTGAAGCCACTAGAGGACACTGTTCTCCTGGGTGTCCCAAATTAAGAGATGATCTGGAGGAAATACTATAAGAGGAAAACAGGACTCATCTGTTGTCGTCTGGGGCATTTTGCTATTCTTCCAGTAAATAAAATGTTTAAAATGTGAAAGATGTACATCAATATGATTGTATCGAAGGTGGGGATTCAGTCAGTCCAGTATTTACAGATTGTTTCCACACAGACCAGAGTAAATCATGAGAGGACTGCCATGTTCCTACCTTCTCAGAGTATTGTAAGTTCATTTTACAGACATATATTTTGTTATCGTTCATGTTTGAGAATGTTCATTGTGTGTACGGTACCCGAAAATGATGTTTATTTTCGTCATGTACTGCTGCATGAGGTTGATGTCTGCTGCCACTGATGCCACCACATGTGTACTTGAGTTAGTGCAGAAAGACAGAATAGAGAGAGTATACTGGGAAATACTGCGCCACTTCACTTGATGTTTATTCACAGAATGTTTTGTATTTTATTGAAATTGACTACATGTGTTTTTGTTTATTTTCTTTTATTTTGAACAAACAGAAGAGCTACTGCCACAGTTGTTAATAAACTGAACTGAACTGGACTGATTTATTGAAGTAGTTATATATGAGGTACTTAAATTACAAAATCTAAGGGCTCCACTGGGCTTATGCTCTTCCACATAAAGGATGGAAATACTTTGACTTTTAGCTTTACACAGGACACCAAAAGTGGTCTTCTGAAGGAAGGTCCTGTGTTTGTGTAACATTTTGTAAATGAGGGAGAAAACTTCAACATGGATGCTGGTGTGTGAACAGCTTTCTTTTCTCCACACTGTCACACTTTGAAATATGTACACATGTATTATGGCTCTTCGGGATCATACATGATGATCATATGATCAAGAGTCCTGAGGGGCATTCAACAAGTATTAAGAAGCAGAAGTCCTCATTTGTTAACAAAACCCTCATCATGTGTGATGTCAGAGTGAAGCAACAGGAAGCTCTGCTGACATCTTGTGACATCATGTTTTTGATGGTGCAGATGTCCCATCACCTTGGTTTCTCTGTGCTTTCAGTTGTTCTCATGTCAGTTAACGTTGTCTCTGTGATGGTAGTTAGCTGGTATGACATGTACCAGTTTAAGTACCATTATACAGACAAAGTTTTGTTCCTTTTCAGAGTATTAACCCTTACATACTGTTTGAGTCAAATTTGAATAAAAATATTTAAATTCATATTACAACTTTTTGTATATTGAAATTGTTCCAGGTCAAATTTATTGAAATGGATCGCACACGACATGTCGGTGTATATATTTTATAAGACAGGAGCAACAGGGTTCAAGGGGAACCTTTATGCAGTTGCCCAGTATCAAGGTTCATTTTCCCAGGTTCAAGGTGAGAGGTACCTGTTGGTCATCAAAGTGTCATGGGAGAATCTTTAAACAGTGAAAAAGTAAAACTGCAGAAGTCATCAGGTGTTTTGACATGGTTCGCACCAGGTGGTGACAGTTGTTGATGCAGTGGAAAACAACCCACCTTATCAAATACTGCCACTTTGTAAGTGGACGTTGGCATCAATCACTGCAGCACAGAGGCACCCTTCACAGTGGTATGAAACACACCAGCCAGCAGCAGTTTGTAACACCGCTGCTAACTACTGTAATGTAAAGAACGAAAAAGTCCATATAGAGAGGGAGGGAAGGGTGATGGATGTGTCAAACAACCTCCAGGCTGTTTGCCCATGTGAAACCAAAAGTCAGTGTAGTAATTTATATAACAACATAGTGTGCTAGAAATTAACACACCTTGTTATTTTTGCTCCCCTCCAGAACCCTCTCATCAAGACACTGTTCAGCATGTGTGTACCTGGACATATACCACAAGACATCTCACCTTCCTGACCAGTGGCAGCTGCTGGTCTTTTCAAGTTAAGTTTACATCATAAAATTTGTCATATTGTAGCGAGGCAGTAACTTATAAAAGGAACATGTAATTGAAGCCGTTTTTCAACCACACGCATGTCATAGAACCACAGCAAAACACACCTCAAAGATTTTCAGATGGGTTTAAACACCTGAATGGCACTCTGTCAGAAGACTCCACTCACAAACAGCCGCATGGACTTGAGCTTGAAATGCAATGTTGCCGATGTGTATTTCAAAAGCACTGTCACTTACAAGGGGGTTCAGCCTTTTAGACAATTCCTCCAATCATCATGCAGACACAGAGCGTCCTCTCCCGCCTATCGCTCTATTAGGTCCCTCGGAAGCTGAGCCTCCCTGGAAGTGATGATTTTGTCGCATTTATCCAATGACCATCTCTCTTTGCTGCATGAAAAAAACCTGCTCAGCTCTGTCTCATAGGCACGGACGTAATTTTAGGGGGGGACGCAGGGGACATGTCCCCTGCACTTTTTCTAAACGCCGTTTCTGTCCCCTGCAGTTTTTACCATCCAAAAAAAATGTTACGCTATATTAAACAGAGACACGTCAGGCACTAGGACCAAGCGGAAAATGGCCGCTAAAGCTGAAGCCTGTTTAGACCGCCCACACGCTCCTCGATTGGCTCTGCCGTTTCTGTGTGATTGGCCGTCCCCCCCGTCACTCAATGAGGTTGTAAACCGCCAAGATTTGTATACCGGTCTGCTCGTTGTCCTGGAGAGAGGAGTTCCCGACTCGAGCTTCCCGGTAATCTGCCGCTGCCTGTAGGCTAAGTTGTTGAACATCATGTTGGACGTTTGTTCTGCCTGGGTCATGTCAGCAAGATGCAGTGGTGTAGTCGAGGGTATACGGCGTATACCCACTTATTTTTCAGTCAGCCTTGCGTATACCCCCTTCTAACGGTTCTTTTGAACGACTCGTTAGCATGAACGATGGGAACCGAGTCGCGCTACAGCGCACTGTGTTCTGCTCGTTGGGATGGGTACTGAAATGCGGTATTAGGTATTAAACGGGTGAATTATTAAGACTAGAGTATTGATAAGCTCCGACGTTTAAGTTTTGATATCATCACGGCTGCAGCGTCTCTCCTCTGTGTCAATGCAGGTCGTCCACCACACACACAAACACACACACACACACACACACAGTACACACACAGCGAGGTGTATAAGGAGGCCTTTACATTAAACAGGGGAGTCTGTTTCTGTCAGAAACTGTCAGAGCTTCACAGCAGAGCGAACAGGTGAGGGAGGATGAGGGCAGATTGATCACTAATACTGCCTTCCTCTCGGATTAAAAAAATTAAAAATGCCCAAATTTGTCACAAACTTTACCTGAATGTCCAAATAAAAGATTCAAATAAAATCTCTGTTTGTGAAACGCAGCAGAGTGTAACATCATGCTGTTCACAGACAGCCTGCTGAGTTTGACAGAAAGACAGAGAGGTTCGTGTATAGAAGGGAACCCAGGATCGGCGAAAGATCGCGCGAGTTTGATTGTTTTAAGAGAAACAACTGATATAAATCTCGCGAGAGTTTTGCAAATCAAGAGTTCCCTTCTGGACGCGTTGAGAAAGGTGTGCAGCTCCAAAAATAGAAAATCGTGTTGTTTTAATGTGGCGGGCCGCCATAAGTAAAACACTGTATTCACTGAGCCATAGAGAGTCACTGAGGCACTGATCACTGACCTGTGATGGAAAAAATACTCAGATCCTTTACTTCAGCAAAAGCATACCAGTATGCAAAAAGACTTAATTACAAATAACAATCTGGCATGTAAATATTTCCCTTTTGGAAAAATCAACATTTTTATTGCAGGTGTGTATCTAAACTATTGAAAATGCATCTGAATGTTTCTGAATGGTAGTTGCTTATTTGGGCTTGTTCCCAGCTCCGTAATTAGTTGTCAAGCAGGTCATTTCAATATGTCATTTAAATGTAGGATAGTTTGTTCTCCCTGTTATTCTGCCTGTTCCCTCTGCCCCCAACCCCCGCCACACACAGGCACAGGCACACACACACACGCACGCACACACACACACGCACGCACGCACGCACGCACGCACACACACACACACACACACACGCGCACACACACACAAACGCACACACACACACAGAGGACACAGCAGAGGAGCCACTGTATTGCTGCAGACTAAGATGATCTGTAATTGCTTCTGTTTCTGGGATTTGAAAATGGGATCTTCTGTAGTCCCTGTTGCACTGTTGTCCTGGTGTAAGTGTCAGCACCTTAGTTGTACTATATGACACAAACGATGTAAATCTAAACTATTTCTTTATTTGTTCATTGTCACATATTATTTTGTTGAATGATCTGAATTGAATCTATCTGATTGGTTTTGATGTTTGGAAGAGAATGATTTGTCTTTTATTTAAGGTTAAATATGAACAAGAATGCATTGTCAACTTCAGATTTAAGTATTTTATTTAAATAAATGTTCAAAAAATAACCGAAACACCATGTTTGCCTCATATTTTTTTGCTTGTGTGACCAGTAGCAACTACAAAGTTTTATTAAAAATACTTGTGTCCCCCCCACCTCTAAAATCAAAATTTCGTCCATGCTCATAGGAATACTTAGAGGCTTCGCATCCACTGTGCTGACATGAGAACGTATGACAGGGAGGTCACGTTTGAAGACCGGTGATAAAAAGCTGACATTTGAACATCACAGTCATGATGTAAAACACATCCTAGTGCACATTTAATGCAATGTAAATTCTTATTTTAATGTAAATTCAATAGTGCATATTTGACCATTTCTTCCATGAAATTTTAGGGTAAGTTCAGCCTCCCTTGTTGTCTCAGAGCAATCGCCCCTGTTCCTGACTGTTCTCCCACTGTTTAGCATGTGATATTCTATCAAGTTTATGGTCATGTGTTTGTGTCCACTTCCTGTTTTATTTTGAAATTTGTTCTCATTGTGTTTAGTGCGTCTTTTAATTCCTGAGTTTTTCTGCCTTTGTTTATTACCCTTACGTGTTTCACCTGTGTCTTGTTCCACGCACTTGTGTGTAGTTAGTAATCAACCCTTGTATATTTAAAGCCAAGTGATTCCCCCATTCAGTTGTCAGATTGTCATTGTTGCCTTGGTGTGTTCATGCTTTCCAGCCTTTTCTTCATGTTTGATTTCTTGTTTTTTTTTTACCCTGCTTGCAGCCCAACTTGTGCATGAATGACATGCCTTTCTACTACTAGTCTGGAGTAATAGCAGCGTGAAGCACATTAAAACACACTATACATATAGAAACTGTCCTAACTTTTAGAATCAGCTGTCATAAATAAAAACTGTTACATTTACCACTGCAAAAAAGGTGAATGAAAATTATTATGTCCTGTGCAATTACAAGGGAAAAATGACCACAATAAATATATATTGAAACTTTATTTACCCCAAAGGAAGTTCTTGTGCTAAAGAATGCTTCGGATTACAGTAACACAAGTTATAGCAACAACACTTAACATTCACAAACCAGTGTTAAAGGGGTAAAAAAGGTAAGTAACATACAAGAGTAAACTAAAAATGAACTAAAATGGAGGGATCAACATTATATTGTGTATAACAATGAGAAATAGAATTGCACATATTGACAAGTGATTATGAAATTGAAAAGTAATATTTCACATGATGCTGAGAAAATATTACACAAGATATTGAAGAGTAGTAAAGTTTATTGTGTAACAGTAATACTGCACTTCGTTGTCAGTGTTCTTTGTTTCAGCTCCTCTCCATCCATAAAGATAAAGACTGTTAATCACTGGGATTATCAACCACACGTCACATCCAGCACGCACCACACAAAGAAAGATTAAAAAAAGAAAAGAGTGTCTCGATATGGCCAGTTAAAAGAATGAAAGCATTCACAAAAACATCAAACTATACAATTTTTATTTAGCGTCTCACACTTACATATCTATGCATCATATCTTCTTGACCTTTTATACACATGATTTATACTTGTCACAAACTGACTGAATGTGACGAAAAGGAAGTTAACACCATTTATAACTAATCACTTCAATGTCTGCTTCCTGCCTCTATGGGTGTCACTGGCTTTTCTTGAGAACTTTGTCAACCCCAGCCCACTAACACACCGCATCATGCCATGTCTATAAATCAGCTCCTATTTGTGCTGTACTGCTGTCAGTCAGCAATACAGGGATGATTCATCAAACTTGTTTTCAGTGTTCAAAATTTGGAAACAGATTCAAAAGCATGTAGATGAACATAATACCAGGAAGAAAATGAGCAGAGGAAACAGGATAAGGAGGAAGATGAAGCGGAAAATGAGTGGATGCAACTCAGATGTTAGCAGTGCAATCAGTAGGTCTATAAAAGGTAAGGCCTAGACCATAATGGAGACCAACACAGAGAGCTTGATGCTTCATCTGAAGTGGCACCACAGCAGGCAGGCAATGACCAAATACCCGGAAACGGCACGCTAGCCAGTCGGAATATTTGTTATATATCTGGCTTTCACAATGTTTCTTTTACCAGTGCTCATGCACACACCACCTACCTTTCCAGGCTGACACACAACAAGAAGCAAATACTGGCCATCACACCAATGTAGTAGATAAATGTAGTGACATCAAAGACCGCAAATTTTCTGGGTTTTGCCAACCAGATTACTAAGCAGCACATCTGGATGAGGCCAGGAAAGATGGGATACTTTAGCCAATCACTGGTAATTTCAGAGAGGCCGTTCAAGTGTAGGTTCAATCTGGAAGACTTTCTTTATGTAAATTCATTCACAGTTATCTCTCTATCCCTCTCCCACCTCCTCCTCCTGATTATGGACGTTCTCCTTCAGCCATTCATGTTGCCACTGCCAAAGTTTAAATCTGTTCTCCTCTCTGCTCCTGTCAGCTGTCATTTTCAGTGGAATCGTCACACCCTCCTCCACCCCATTCACCTCCAGTCACCTTATCCAGAACCCAGGACAAGCTCATCAAAAGCCCACTCCTCTTCACATCCTGGTCTCAGCTCCTCTTCATCTCATGTCATCACCACCACCAGTGTCCAGTCTCCAGAGGCGGCATTTTATAATCTGCTACGTGTTTACCACCCTCCTGGAATATATGACATCATACTAGGGTCTAATCGCCAAAGATTTTTTTTACGTTTCTCATACTTACATGCAAATTAGATAAATAAATATTATTTTTTCTCAGAATGAGTCCCTCTTAATCAAACTGACCACACTGCAAAGCAACCCAGAAAAGGAAGAGGTGGTTTAAAAGAGTCTAAAAGACAGTCTGACAATAAACAATAGAAAACACGTGTCAATATTGGCAAAGCATTTCAGAGATGGAGAGGAAATGTTGCTTCTAGTTTACCCCTCTGCTAACCAGAAACAAAGGTTACAAGTAGCAGGAGAGAGTAGTGTAGTGTTCCTGGTACATAACCTATCTATTGAAGTGGTTAGTGCCCCACCTATTTTTATGCCTCCATGTCGACAATAACCATGGCAGGGGGCATTATGTTCTTTGGTTGTCTGTCATTGTTGTCATGAACACAGTATCTCAAGAACACCTTGAAGAAATTTCTTCAAATTTGGCACATACGTTAACTTGATCTCAGTGATGCACTGAGTAGATTCTGGTGCTCGTAGTTCAAAGTCACTGTGACCTTGCATCAAAGGATGCAAGTAATATCTGGAAAGCGTGAGGGAATTCATTCAAATTTGGTACAAACATCCACTTTGAGTCAAGAATGAACTGATTAGAATTTGATGGTCAAAGGTCAGTGGGACATTACGTCCATCTCATTCCTGTGGACGTGGTATGTCAAGAATGCCTTGAGAGAAATGAACTTAAATTTGGCAAAAACGTTCACTTGGACTGAAAAATAAACTGATTACAATTTGGTGTGCAAAGGTCAAGGGCACTATGATCTTACAAAACATGTTGGGCCATAACTCAAGAATTCATATGATAATTATGACAACATTTTACAAAAAAAATATAAAAGGCTATAATGACATTACATTTTTTAACCAAAAGGTTAAAGGGCAACTTCACTGTGACATCATAATATTCTTCAAAGAACACTTTTCTGGACATTACTCAACGCCATATCTCAGGAACAGAAGCAACAGAAGACATGTGGTCAGATACTGAATTGGTGACTCTAATCTTGGGTGTCCACTTTGAAACTGCTGATTGTATAGATCTTCTGTGCTGCTGGGGTAAGATGTTTGCGAAGCATCCATAGACATGCTTTACTAGACATGGATGTGAACTTAAACTACAACTTGACTAGTAGACTGAGGCATACTCCCAGCCAGCATTTGTATGTGGGGCCCATGTGGGAAGTAGATGCGTTGCAAAAATGGGCCCCATATGTGATTGTCCATGTGTTCCATATCGGCCCCATGCCATTTGCCTGCATGTGTGGATTTACCCAAGATATTTTGGGCCCATATCCACTTGGTACCCAGGTAGCCCTAGCATAACCATGTGGGGCCCACTTGGGTAAAGCCAGTGATGTGGGCAACTGGCATGGGGCCAATATGGAACCCATGGACAATCCCAGATGGGGCCCATTTTTGCAACCCATCTACTTCCCACATGGGCCCCACATACAAATGCTGGCTGGGCTGCCGCAAGGGGGCTATTCTACTTTACATATATAAAACTCAATCAGTAATAATGCTGATTTTCCAACCAACAGAAATGGGATTAATGCCAGCCAGGCAGAATAAAGCTCTGTCTGTGCTATACTGAATGCCTTTCCTTTACACTGTTGACTGCCTTTACAGCCATATGAAGGCAGCAAGTATGTGCTCCATCTGCAGTCCCTCACTGGAGTGATGTTGTGCACTGTCAAGCTACAATTACACACAGCAGATCCACTGCTCCGCATTTTTTAATCATAGTAGAGATAGATGTGTGACATCCGAGACACTATTTGGGTTCAAAACTAAACTTAAAAAAAATCTCTGTCCCAGGTAAAAAATTTTTTCTCTGTAAATCTCTCTATGGAATACTCAAACTGTCAGTGAAGTAATTAATGTTATTTTCCAGGATTTTAACAGCCTTTAATAGACTTATCTACAACACTGTTTTCTCTCTGATCACAACCTGTAGCCCAGTGTGCCACAGATGCGTCGAGGCAGCCTCGCCACCAAATTACCAAAAGTGCGTTTGACAGGCTCCCAACATACTCAGCAGGGTGCACCTAACTGCAGTTCTAAACATTGACAACACACAGGCATGTGCACATTAGCTGGAAACTATGTGAGTCTAATGGTCAGTGAAGAAATTGGAGCCCTGGTAACAAACACACTGTGCAATAGGGTGCTCATGCATATTTATGTCAGACCCTTTTTTGTCTCTTCCTCAGAAGAGGAAGTGAAGATATCAACCTACTGCATGCGAACACTTAATTTACTGTAGACTGTTGGTCCACAGAGGACAAAACATCAGACACTGGTGTAGGTGACTCAATCAGGCTGGATCTTGCAGCTTTTGAAGGTAAATTTGTGACATTACTTTATCTTATACAGATAGATTTGTAACAAGGACAAAAGAACTGCAAACAGACATGTAAATAAATAAACTGCAAAAAAGGGACAGTTTGGGACTGTACCTGTGCAGAATACAGCGATTAACACAATAATGTGCATGCAGACCTTCTTATGAATTCTTGTCATTATTCTTATTAATAATGATGATAACAATGATACATTTTCTGTCTAACTGGCATTGTAACTGCACGGTAGAGCTCATATTTTAACAATATGATTATTGATGATTAATGTTAGGTAACCCAGGACTTGTTGCAGTCAGGTCATTATTAAGATAATGCTGTTTGGTGAAATAAGAATATGAATCAGTAAACAAAACACAAAGTGAATTCGTCACTCCTAAACCAATGTACATTAATATGAAACATTACAACTAATTACTGAAACAAGTGGACGATGTTCTGTAGCTGCAGTAAAGACCTCACAGCAGCATGTACGTCACCAGAACTTGTTGCATTATCTGAAACTGTATTATATGAGTAGATATTAAACAACAGGCTGCCTTTCTATAATCTGATCTCTTCAACTACAGGTGTCCCTCTGAAGAATGGAAGATTTACACATGAACAACACTTCACAGAACAACAGTAACCACCACAGCAACATCATCTTCTGCTTCAATGATTACCATGTAGAAACAGGAGTCATTACTAAAGTCTTTACATGCATAATCATTGGTATCGGCCTTCCTTTGACTCTCATGGCCATCTACGCTCTTTATTCTCAGGTATGAACATAATAATTGAGATTTATCCATTTACTCTTTGTGTCATGTGTCTCTGTTAGGGCCCTGATGCACCAGGCCAACAGTCGGCCGTCTGTAGTTCTAGTTTTTGCAGTGTACACTGGCCTCATCAGACACAGTCTGTAATGGTTTGTGTTACTGTTCACCAGCACACGATAAAAATCCTCTTTGAAAATTGGGTTGTGTTGTCAATGTGCTAATTGTCAAAGTAGCATCTTAAATCTGTCCTGTCGGTCTTCCAGTTTTCTTTTTCGAATGACAAATACAGACTACCACAGGACTTTTGTGTTAGTTGGCCATTGGCTGTAGTCGTTGTGGTGTGGTCAAGAGCAACATCATGATGCAATAGTCTGCATGTGTCGCCACTACTTCTTCGATGTCGATTTAGGTGTGGCTGGGCCTTGAAGGACCTTGATCTGGGCAAAGGGTCAGGTGTCAAGGTGCTGTGACGAAGTGTTATAACTTCACAGCAATAAGTTACTCCATAAATTAGATTATTATTTAGATTTGGAGGGGGTGGAGTGCAGAACATGTTTACAGCTGTTTGTTTACTTTTCTTTTTCCTGTAGGTCAGAAATGATCATGTTGCTCCGATCTACGTCATCAACCTTCTCATCTCTGACCTCATTCAGTTCTGCTACATGATCGTTGAGGTGGTACGTCCTGATGATTCGACAACACGACACTATCTTCATTCTAATTTACATCTGTAGTCTGGGGGCCAGTGTTTGCTTCATGGTGTGTATCGCCCTGGAAAGGTAACTATCTGTCTATCTAGTGTGTGTGGAGCGCCCTCTGTCTGACCTTTACTGTACTGCAGAATTCTGAAGCTGTGTCTATCGTGTATTGTCAGGTTTTTGGTCATCGTCTTCCCACTGTGGTACCGCTTCAGACGAACCATCAAGATCTCTGTGCTGGTCTGTGTCGTGGTCTGGGTCCTTCCTGCTATCAGTCTCCTCAGCGTCTCTTCTTGCTCCAATTATCGTATCAAAGACATCACCTTCGCCATCTTTTGCCTTCTTCCTCTCCCACTGCTCATATTCTTCCTGGGTGGGACCGTCAGAGCTCTGTCTGCCTCCATATCAGTCCCCACTGATGAAAAACGACGAATTGTAGGAATGTTGGTCCTGGTGCTGCTTATTTACACACTGCTGTTCCTTCCCCTCATCATTTGGTTACTGACAAAGGGAGATAAAATGAACTTCTTCTTTACTGAAATGTCTTTCAGTTTAATTAAGTTGAGTCCTCTTGCAGATTCACTTCTGTATGTTTTCATGAAAAAAGGTGCCATAGACAGACTCTTGGCCTCTGTGTGTTGCTGCAGAATGGACAGCAATGAAATCAGCAGTCCAGCAGTATCAATGATGGCAACATGTCTACAGTTAGCGTCATGTAGGCAGAGACAGGGGGACACAGAGATGGAGACAGAGGAGAAAACAGATGGAGACATGTAGGCAGATAGAAAAGATAGAGACAAGACAGATTCTATCATCCACTGATATGATTTTCAATAAGACACCTGACCATAGATACAATGAAGTCTTGTCTTGACTCTGCTGTCGGAGTTCTGCTTGCTGGAGCATTTGTGATGGCTCCAACAAATGTAAATCAAATGGTTTTTTGTACATTTGTATTTCCATTTTATCTTTTAATGCAGAAACAAAACAGATATCACTTTTGATTCAGAGCCTATTAAAGCAACCATGCTGTCTTATTCCTAAACCTTTATCTTGACTGTTTTTTGTATGTTTAACACAGAAAGAACATCTTAACAAGTCTGTATGATTTTTTTACTGTTTTTGTCTCTTATATGCTTGATGTTAATAAACTAAACTCCATACTATTTGTTTTTATTTGTGTATTGTTTTGGTGTTTTCTTGGTTACTATTTAACGCCAACTGGCAGCACCAGACGACAACGTAAGTTAAGGCAGTGGAAGTCGGGTGGGCAGACGGGGTGGTGGATGAGTCAAACAACCACCAACTTTCACCTGGGAGGCTGGTGTTCACTTCCTGTATGAATGTAAACCCTGCTCTTTTTTCCCTAACCCATCCACATGCATTTGTTGTTGTAGGAAAAAAAAAAAAAAAACATCAATTAATGGTGATGTACTGATGTAGTATGTTTATTTTGAAAGAGACTGTATGCAAACTGTACATTTCCTGTGAACAACACACCCAGGATACCTTGCACGTCATATGTCCACGTGGAAAGTCCATGACCAAACATCCATATGTGATAAGGTCGGAGTGAGAAAGTAGGGGCCCTAGTATGGAGTCACCCATCTTAAATTAAAGGATTGGGTCAGGTTTAGAATTGTTCTGGTAGCGAGCAGGCCTTAGTCTGTCCAACCTGACTCATGTAGGATGACCGTAATAAATGAAAACAGAAGTGATGAGCAGATGGAATAAACTGTCACTGCTGTACACAGAGAACATGAACTGGCAGATGTTAATCAAACGAGTACATATGTCTTTCCTGTTGATGAAATCTGCCCCTCTGACGAACTTTCCGTAAACTGTGTTCATTCCTGGCTACCCTTTTCTGTAGAACGTGTAGACGATCAGGAAACTACCTCTATATTTGCTGTGGACTGTCTGGACACAAACTTGGCGCAGGGTGATCCAGGTCACTGTGGTCTCGGAGCTGTCAAAGGTACATTTTCAGTTTACTTTTTTTTTTCTTACATAACTTACTTCTATATGTAGAGTTCTGTGTAAGGAAAATATATAGCAGACAGTCTTAAAAATGAATATGCAGCTTTGAACTGAGGGCGCACAGTTTAATGCCGTTACTTCATTTGCTTGTTTTTTTTCCTCTCCCTCTCTTTCTTTAAATAATTACTTTCCCCACGAAATGACCATTTGTGTATTAATTGCTCACCCCGGAGTTGCTTGCCCAGCAGAAATGTCTTACTTAGTAAGGTTTAATTGAAAAGTCATGTGTTTGTTAAGTACTGAGCGTCCCACTGGATATGTCTGACTTGGATTGTTCTACATGAGTTGTGTGAGAGTTTGTAATTGGATGTTTCGATGACCACCATGGTTCAGTTCATCAAGATTGTTCTCTGCTTTTCTCACATGCCTTCAGAGTGCACAGATGATGAGCAGTTCATGTACAAATAATCATTTTGTGGGTTCAGCATTCTTTTATTTTATTTGTAAATTTGCAGTGTTTTGTTTCAAATGTTTTCTTTCTCTTCCTTTTCATAGTTATATGTAATCATACATTTTTTAGGGGCCAAGCAGCTCTGCCACTGGGCCCTTTATTATTTGCCAATATCCTCCTTCTTCTCCTTTTAAAGAAATCTAACTTCCCCGTTAAGTTACCACACATTTGACTTGAACTCTACTATGTAAATTCTGTTTTACAAATTTCTTAATCCACCACAAAGCAAAACAACACCATTAGAAAAAGAACAGCTGCAAGTTATTATTTTCCCCGAGGCTTCTCAAATTTTAGAAGAAACGTTCTTTAGAAATGCTATAAATCAGACAACGAAATAACATTACTACACAGTGCAAACACAAAAAGGCTACATGGTCTTTTACCAGGCAAACAGTTAAAGACGTATAGTCAGTCAGAGGATTCAGGGAAGAATGTTGCATACATTTTTATAATATATGGATATATCTGTTATTGGCCAAATTAGTTATGTATCAGATATCAGTATCTGATACATAACATACATGTATCACATATCAGATATCGGAAAAAATCCAATATCGTGCATCCCTAATATGCGTATTCTAATGCGTACTCAGGTGTTGTGCTGTGAGGGTTAGTGTTGACAGACCCTTGTTCTTCTTCTTGGTGTCACCTCTCACAATAAAGGGTCTGTCTGTCTTTAAATAAAGTTTTGAAGAACTTGAGAAAATAGCTGATAACAAACAGTCATCAACGAATGAAGAATATGAGGGAAAGAAAGAACCAAAGAAGGAAACAAAGAAATCTTCTCTAATTATTAGAATTATTGTTGTTGATAATATTATTGTTATCATTAATATGTCTGTTGTTCTGAGCCTATACACTGAGGGGTTTTGTGTGTTGTTACAATCTGATTGTTGATGAAAGGTCTTCCAGAGGGATAGAGTTATGTAACCTTAAAGATTCAGTTTTTGATGTTTTAGTATAAGAAAATAAGAACATATTTTAGCGTTTCTCAGTCAGTTCCAAACATAATAACCTCATTAAAGCTGTTAGATTTTTTTGTAAGGGCAGGGTAGAGAGGAAGGACATGAGGAGACACAGAGATAAGCTTGGCATGCAACAAAGGGCCCTGAAACATTTTCATGATTAAATGTTGGTAGATAATACAGATGGTTCATTAAGTGGATTCATCAGTCATGTAAACCTCCTCATCCAAAATCAGAGGGCAGATATTAGATATAAAACAAAATGTTCCCTCTCTGAAACCCGTTTTCTTTAACAACAGGCTTCATTCTGAGAAAAGGAATATTTATATATTAACTACTCAAAAGAGGAAGTAAGGGCTTGTGAAAGTAGTGAATGTCATTCCCAGAACGATCACAGCTTTTCATGCAAGCACCTACAGTAATGCACCCTGTCTCATTTCACCCCATAGCCCAGTGTGCCACAGGAGCACCAAATTACCAAAAATCTGTTTGGTGCACTCCTGATGCACTCAGCTGGGGGCACATGACCGCAGTTCTAAACATAAAAAGGCGCATAAACGTAAGCTGTCGTGTGCATGTACGTATTCACTCTGTAAAGTGGAAATTGCGTAATGACCAGTGAGTAAGAGTTTGCAGCATTGCTAACAAACACACTGTGCAATAGGGCGTCAGACATATTTATTCTTGACCCCCCTCTGCCTCTTCCTGAGAAGAGGAGGTGTAAATTACTCAAACCCTACTGCATGACATCACTACCACATTTACTGTAAACTGTTTGCAGGCACAGGACAAACATCAGACGCTGGTGTAGGGAACTCATTCAGGTTGGGTCTTGCAGCTTTTGAAGGTAAATCTGTGACATTACTTTTTTTCTTTTATGAACTGATTAGTAACCACAAAAAGACAAAAGAACTGCAAATGGTAATGATAAGGAATTAACTGTAACAGATGGACAGCTTCAGACAGAAAACGGTTTAAAATAATAATGTTTTATTTTATTTGATTCACTCTTTTACCTTAAAATGTGAGGGTTAAGGTGAATTTTAAGTGTGATTGTGTAACAAAGACAAAAGAAAAGCAGCTTGAGAGGTAAAGAGATAAAAAAAGAGGGTATTTTGAATCAATTAAAACTGGGTGAAGACAGCAAAAACAAAAGTATTACTACTGTTTAAATATTTCAGGTATGGGGTCAACCTCAGGATATATACATATATACATATACATATACATATATATATATATATATATATATATATATATATATATATATATATATATATGCTTCTCAATTGAATGAATTGACCTTATTTTATTTGGTATTTTTGTCATAAACAGGTATGCAATTTTTGGTTGTCTAATGTCAAGTCTCTATTTGATCATGTGATCAGACGATACGATACAGGAGCTAATTTAGGCACAACATTTGTCAAGACTTATAAATTGAGCACATCTACAAATCCAATGACCAGTCAGAAATGAACAGAAGGAGAAAGTAGCAAAGTTCTCTCAATTAGATTCCTTCTGATTTTGTTTAAATAGTTGCCAGTGGTGTGTGTGTGTGTGTGTGTGTGTGCGTCTCATAACTAGCAACTTGTGTGCATTTGAGCCGGTCGTAACTTCCTTACGCCACTGGTCTACCTATAACATGCTTGCAAAGGTCTTTTCAGAAATTCCTCTCATAATAATAATAATAATAATAATAATAATAACAATTATTATTATTATTACATTTTCTGTCTTGTACGTAATAACAATATGATTATTGATGATGATTAATGTTATGTAACCCAGGACTTACTCAGCTGATGCTGTATGGTGAAATAAGGATATGAATCAGTACACAAAGACACAAAATGAATTCATCTGTCATGTAAACTTCCTTGTCCTAAATTAGAGGGCTGAGGTTCAGCAGTAAAGACCTCACAGCAGCACGTATGTCACCAGATCTTGTTCTACTACATAAAACTGTATTATTTATTAAACATTATTTGCAGCTAATTTGATTTGGCTTGATTGTGTGTATAGTAAGTGTATACTGTGGCAGGTCACAGTTATGGTGACGTCACTGAACAATGTTAGGTAGATTATAAACAACATGCTGCCTTTCTATAACCTGATCTCTTCAACTGCAGGTTTCACTCTGAACAATGGAAGATTTCTCCTCACCGAATGAAAGCTGTGATTACACCTACATCACTGGTTATACCTCCATAAACACAATCCACTTCTCCAACAGGCACTATTATTTTGTCTTTGCCCCCTACGTCACCTACAGCACAAACGGCACCTACGGTGCCTTCTACTATAATGAAGAAGCTGGATTCATCATAAAAGTGGTGACGTGCATTACCATTTGTATCGGCCTTCCTTTGACCCTCATGGCCATCTACGCTCTTTATTCTCAGGTATGAACTTAATGACTGAGTTTTATTACGTGTTTGTGTCATGTGTTTCTTGTATGTGTCTGTCTGTAAAGGATCTGGGTTGGGGGGCAGGTGTCAGAGGGCTGAGATTAAGAGTTGAAATAACTTAATAGTTATTGTAATAATTTACTACTTAATTGCCAAGAAAATAAGTACACAATAATCAATAATAGAAATAATAATAATACAATAGCATATGCATCTGCCAATAAAATGTATGTGTGTATAATAATAGTAGTAGAAGTATGACTAATAATTACAGCAGTAGTAGGAGGCATCAGGCAGAGCCACGGCAACACAGCACAATTACCACCCATGATCCAGGCGTAGCAGCAATTCATGCAAACCTGTGAGATGAAAAAGCACAAGGGCTCCGGAGAAGAAGCCGAGTTAGTGACATGCATTAATGGGACAATAGCATTTGTAAATAGGGAGCAGAAAAAGAGAGTGGAGTTTGGTTTATCATAGCAAGTCCTCTAGCAGTCTAAGCCTTTGTCATCCTAACTAGGGGCTGGTTCGAGACAAGCCTGAGCCAGCCCTTACTGTAAGCTTTATCAAAAGGGAAAGTCTTGAGTATAGTCTTAAATTTGGAGACAATGTCTGCCTCCTGGACTGAAACAGGAGGATGGTTCCACAGAAGAGGAGCCTGATAGCTGTAGGTTGGATATTTGTGGATGAAATGTTGCTCCACAAGTGGCTCTCAATCGTTCAGGCAGAACCTTCGTAAAGTACGGGTCACTGGTGACTGATGATCCCCAGCTAAAAAGAAAAAAAAACAAAAACTGCAAGTTAGAGGTGGGGAAGATGAGATGAGAGGAAGATGATCTGGATGAGTAGAGGAATGAGCCTTTGTTGAACTCATCCTGGACTCTGGATTTGACTGCTAGAGGTGAACGAGGAGAGGAGGGTGCGACAATTCTGCCTAAAATGGCCGCTAACAGGAGCAGAGGAGAGAGCAGATTTAAAATTTTGCAGTAGCATTCTGATTGGTTGACAGAGATTGTGGCGAAGTTTGATTGTATAACTAAAAGAGGAAGCAGTGGGAGTGTGATGAAGAGAATTGTGAATGGATGAGCACAAAGAACATTTTCTTGATTGAACTCACACTGAGCTTTATGTGCTGGGAATTCAGAACATTTTTAGAACTGTTTTTTTACTTGTGTTTTCCTGTAGGTGCGAAGTGACCACGTTGCTCCGATCTACGTCATCAACCTTCTCGTCTCTGACCTCATTCAGTTCTGCTGCTTGATCGTTGAAGTGACACAGCCAAAGGACTGGACGACACATGTTTTCTTTTGTCTGATTTACTATTTTTGTGTGGGGGCCAGTGTTGGCTTCATGGTGTGTGTCGCCCTGGAGAGGTAACTATCTGTCTATCCAGTGTGTGTGAAGCCCCCTCTGTCTGACCTTTGTTGTACTGCAGAATTCTGAAGCTGTGTCTGTCTTGACTTTCAGGTATTTGGTCATTGCCTGCCCACTGTGGTACCGCTTCAGACGAACCATCAAGACCTCTGTGCTGGTCTGTGTCGGGGTCTGGGCCTTTCCTATTATCAGTCTCCTCCCTTTATTCTTCTGGAAAAATTGTTGGATTAAAGAAAAGATCTTCACCATCTTTTTACTCTTTCCCTTCCCACTGCTCATATTCTTCCTGGGTGGGACCCTCAGAGCTCTGTCTGCCTCCATCTCCGTCCAGTCTGATGAAAAACGGCGGGTTGTAGGAATGTTGGTCCTGGTGCTGCTTATTTACACGCTGCTGTTCCTGCCCACTCTCATTTTGCTAGTCACATATGGAGCCAGAGATAACGAAATCCTCAGAAGCATGTTTCCTGTGTTTTATAGGTTGAGTCCTCTTGCAGATTTAGTTCTGTATGTTTTCATGAAAAAAGGTGCCATAGACAGACTCTTGGCCTCTGTGTGTTGCTGCAGAATGGACAGCAATGAAATCAGCAGTCCAGCAGTATCAATGATGGCAACATGTCTACAGTTAGCATCATGTAGGCAGAGACAGGGGGACACAGAGATGGAGACAGAGGAGAAAACAGACGGAGACATGTAGGCAGATAGAAAGGACAGAAACAAGACAGATTCTATCATCCACTGATATGATTTCCAATAAGTCACCTATCCAGAGTCCTGTACGGATCCATTTTTGAAAACCCGCACCCGCCCATACCCTAAAGGTCAGTACCAGACCCCGTACCCGTCATTATGTCCAAGTCATAGCGACACCCATTGATAAAAGTCCCGCAACCTAACCCGCACCCGTGATTAAACCCATACAGGTTACATTCACTCACATTAGGCTGGGTTCTCTATTCTTGAATTCCAAATCCAGCAGAGGAGCTCGATGGCGGGATAGTGAAAACATTCAATCACTGCCAGGTTAGGAAACATTTCAGCATGCTCCTTCCACCACCATCAAACCTCCAAAGGATCCTCCTTGGGTGACGACAGGGTCAAAGTTTCCACTGTGTCATTGACTTTCAAAAAAAAGAAACTGCTGCTTGATAATAGTGATTTAGATGTCAAAATATTACACACATACTGCACATCTTTTTATTTAGTTTTAGTCTGAAAAATTAAAACTAGATTTTTGTTCTCACCCACCGGCCGCCTGTGTGGAGTTCATTGTTAACTGTGAATATACATATTTTTACCTGCTACACAGCATTTTGCGTGTTACCTGTCTGGTACCAGACCCAGTGCAGGATTCTGCACCTAACTGTAGATACCAGGAAGTCTTGTCTTGACTCTGCTGTGGGAGTTCTGCTTGTTGAGAAATTTGTGATGGCTTCAACAAATGTAAATAAAATGCTTTTATTAATCTATTAGCTGTGTGTTGATGTCTTTCATTATTATCCTTTAAACACAGAAACAAAGCAGATTATTTTTGATTCACTGACTTCACCAAAGCTGCCACGCCGTCTCACTCCTAAAAATTTATTTTGACTGTTTTTGTATGTTTAACAAAGAAAGAACATCTTAAGAAGTCTGCAGGACTTTTTAATTTTTTTGTCTCTCATACTCATTTTAAGTAGGTTGTTTACTTCTTTTGCAGTGTCATTATTTTTGTGCATACCATTTGTTCATCTTAATTTAATTCATATAGTTGGAGGTATGCTCGTTTTCAGGATGTGATTCAGAGCAGCTATTTTGCAACAGCTCATGAGTGATTGGCAATATAAAGTCTCATAATCACAGTATTTGTAATGTATGAAAAAACAGACAAAACTGGGAATGTCTGCCTTTGGTGTACTCACAGCATCATGGCTCGGCAGCTTTATTTGTTATTCAGAGTACTTTACAAAGGCTAAGAAAAGTGTGAGATCAACCAAAGGCACAGGTGAGCAGCAGAGTTTTTACGTTAGATGTGAAAGTAGATATGAAGTTGCTTCTGTGTGCAGTGCAGCAGCTAAAAGCAGCTTCACACTGTTTGGTTCTGACTTAAGATTCTAACAGTTGTTGGAGTCAGTAGTGATTTGTTCATTTGTGTAGAACAAAATGGACCTTTATTGTGAAATAGAAACTTTCTTCCTTCCTGACGACTCAGCTTCCCACACTCCTCTGTTATTCCATGCGTGTTAAAACCCTGCTTAGCTAGAACCCAGCTCCTGTTGTGTTCTCCCCAGCCCAGCTCTGATCACCACACGTGGCCTGCACAAAGCAGAAACACAACTGTCCTTCATGACGGCCTGCTGAGGTTTGTGGTTAGTAAGACACGCACCTCTAATCTAAAGTAAACAAGTAAACACCAGCAGACACAAAATCTACTAACTAAATTAGCAACAAGAACAAAACTGAGTTTGCGCCGAACTGCTCACTCTGTAAAGGTAACAAAGGGTGATCAGTTTTGTCCAAACTGCACTACTGTAATATAGCGCAGCAAACACTGCACTAGAACCACAGTTCATCCCAGTGTTGCTAATTCACAACAGACAGCTAACAACAGCTAACAAGCAGCACAACAAAGCAACTCTTGTCTTCATTCATGAGCCGACAGGTCATGTAACAGGCCGATTGAACATTAGGACAGTAACAGTACAGGCTGATTGAGTCTGTTTAACTTCTGTCAATGTGCATTTGCTGATTAGATGTTTTTCAATACGTTTCTTGTTGCGAGCTCCTTTCAGTCAGGTTGTTGAGTAGTTGGCTTCAGTGCTAAGTTGATGTTAGTGAGCCATTGCTTCAGGCAGACCCAGGGTTTTCCATGCAAATGTAAGGCAGCTACCTGTTTACGTCACTAGGTGGTGTTGTTGCGCTGTCTATTCCACAGCACATGCGACAGCTCACACTGTTTGTCCCTGGCAGGACAGTTTTGAGATTTGCTCTGTTTAGGATGCCATGCTTTTTTTTTTTTTTTTTTTTTTTTTTTACAAAGTTTACTTTAACTTGCCCCCCAAGGTAAGCATTGCAACAACATTACAGGTGGGTGATATGGCCTGAAAACAATATCAGAATATTCCCGAGTATTTTTGCAATAATGACATTCTTGACGATAGGACAAATTAGTAAGATCTTTTTTTTTTTTTTATCTTAATTTGAGAAGATGGAATTGTAACAAAATAAGTGATATAGCTTTACAATTTGCTTCAAATATTAAGTAAAAACTAAAGAAAAAAGAAAAAAAATGACCTAATTTCTTTAGTTTGTGAACAACAACAGTAACTCAGAGTGAGATTCAGATTCTGTATACAATATTAATAGTTTAACTAAATCAAATCTACCACAAATTACACATTTAAACAGCTCCCAAATACAAAAAAATGTCCCCTGGGATCTATATATATAAATCGACAGGTGATTTCCTTCCCTTTTTTTTCCACCTGGACCTTTATGCTCTGCCATTTTTCCTCTAATCATCACGCTGTAACCTGTGACAGGCTGTTATGATACCACAACTATCACACTGTCACATATATTTTTCACGTAGGTTTACATTACAGAAGATTTATGACAAAATCACTTGAGGACACGGCGAGATAGGAGAGTTAGAGAGGCTGTGCTGCTGCCAGAGGAGCCGCTGATTGAGTTCCCTCTGAGCGGTAAGTCACTGAAAGAGTCTGAGAAGTAAAACATTCAGGATGCCACAGTTTATTCCACACTACTGAAGCTGCTCCTCTTTTTGGAACCACCACAGAGTTGATAATAATTTCGATTTCAGCCATGCTTGTTGTTGCCGTGGGTAACAGTATGACGTCAATATGTCAACAAGCTGAAATATCACCATATGAATTTTTCATATCATATTAAAAACAATACCACTATTATTGTGAACGAGATGATATGGCACACCCCTAAACAGCGTCCTGCAATATATCATAATATCAGCACTAAAACCACCCATTTCGTATATTTCTTCACTGTTGCTGTTTACTCACACACCAGACTAAAGTCCTCCACAGGTTTGACTATTAATTTGTTAATGTTAATTAATGTTTTTTACTGGTTGATGATTTTAATGAGGCGAGGATATGAGTGTGGCAAGCACACCGTAAACCAGTAAAACAGTTATAATACTGTGTGAGCAAGGCAGAACAGAGTGTTAGCATTTCTGTTAACTGTTGAGTTTATTTATGGTTGAATGTATGGTTTATGTTGGTAATTTTATTCCTTTCAGAGAGTTCTATTTAGTTATTTTCATTTGATATATTCATTTTTTTTGTTAACTATTGTTTAAATCATTTCAAAACTTTTTTATCAGTCTTAGATTATGGTGATATTTTATACTCGCACGCCTCAGCTGCCACATGAAAGACACTGGGTTTTATTTATTTATTAAGCTTATTAAGCTCTTATCAGTAATTTACCCTCTTATATCAGTACAATGCCTTTTTTTAATTTGGGCTGTTGCCAAACTTGGTCTAGTGATTGAATCACACTCCTTAAAATGAAGGTTGAGAGAGAACAAAAGTTTACTCTCACTTGCCCCACAAGGATATGGATAAATCGCAGTCAAGGTCTCGACCACAATCCCGAATCCTTGTCGATATGTTGGTATAGGACTGCCTGCTCCAGATTAATACTTTAGTGCCACGTCAACTAAGCTGGATTTTCCACCAGAGCTAATTTAGAACCTTTTATTGTTATTTCTTTAACCTGAACTCAAATAAAAAGAAAGGAAAAGAGGGGTCTTTTTTTTCAGAGATGGAACAGAAAGGTGAAATAATAATGATTTACAAATTCAAAGTATTTTTCGGTTTTCTCACATTTATGGAACATTTATGACAAAACATTTTCCGCATGTCAAAGTGTCACGGTCACAGCTGTGACTCTGTGTGTGGGCGTGGCCTCTGCTCTCACCTGGCTCCTGATTACTGTTGATCATCCACAGCTGCCTCTCATCAAGCTCCAGGAGGACTGGATCCTCATGTCCCCCCTCTGGACCTGCAGATGAGCCTTCAAAGACTTCAGTTGTACGTGATGTGGCATGTTCACTGTCATCCTGTGAAGTCTGTGAGGGCAGAGACTGCAAGTGGCTGATAGAGAGGCCTTAAGTCTGTTTCAGTCGCTGCTGTGGAAACGTTCAAGCAGCAAATCCACTTGAGTGCACGGTGATGTCTGTCGTCATATTCTGTCTGCTCATTTGTCCCTGCAGATATAAATCCCATGTAGAGGCCTTTTTGTGACTGAACAAAAGGATATTCATACAACTCTGTATAACATAAAGGCCACAGAAATATCTGTAAATAATGACTATGACTAAATAAACTGGTTATTACAAACATTAGAGGGTCAGTTTTTATCCTGTTACACTGCACAGCCTGATAGACTGCAATAATAAAATGTATTTTCTTTCCTTCTACAACCTGATATTATTATATCAAATATTATTTCTGGCCTGCAAGATTCAGGTAGCATTTTAACAGGACTAACTATCAACAACTATTTTACACATTCAGAAGGTTTGTTTTTTTAATCAGGGATTGAAAGAAAGTACAACATCTCGGCATGAATTGCAGTCATTGCGTTTCCATGACGTCAGAGAAAATGGATTTATTGTGTCAGTGTGACTAAAACCAGACTTTTAAAATCCATGTAGACATGATGGTCTGACTAAAATCAATCTGAAAGTTGGACAAACACACCCAGATAATGTGATTGGGAGTGGAATTCCTCCTGCACATATACAGTGAATAAGACCCAAACTGGCCAAGGCGCTCTGAGCATGCTCCACAGTTTCCGCCTGGATTTCCAGTAGCAATAAATAACAGAAGAAGAAACAGGAGAACTCTACATCCAGAGCGGTGACTTTTTGGACAGACGAGGAGCTAAAGAGTTAAATATTTTAAAATAAATGGACGGGGGTAAAAAAAAACAGAGAGACGAACTTTTTACCTGGCACTGACAGTAGCGATGTGTTGTATTTAAAAATTAAGGCATAAAGTTAAGTTTAGTTTATCAAACTTCAGGTTCATCAGGGGCTTCCTTTCAACTGAAGCTGCCAAGATATACTTCTTCTCAATGGTCGTCTCCCACATCACATACTGATAAGCTGGTCTAATGCACCCTCCACTCCACAGCAATAAAACCACTGGAGTCATTATACAAATAAGCACTCAAGACGTTAGACAAGAAACCTTTCAGATTTAATCTCTGCCATATTCTGAAGACGTATAAACTACTGAGCTGGGAAAACCTCATCATGTATAGAAGTATTTGTGCTGTGTACACAATAAGAATATGCATGGTTCAGCACCTACTCCTCTATCTGGCTTCATGACCTTCAGATCTGACAGAGCTACTAGAGGGGCAGCCGAGGAGACTGCATCATCCCACTGAGAAAAACTGAATTCAGCCAGGCCGTTTTTTTCCTTCAGCGCATCACATCAGACGAATTCAGTACCACAAACACTCAGAGAGTCTCCATCATATCACTCATTTGAGTTTAATGCCAAGAAATGGCTTGTTGACACCCGAAGATGTGAACACAGATACACCTATTATTTAACTGTGTTAATCTTCCTTGGATGCCCTTTTTACAGCTTGCGAAGGGACTGCCGATGAAGAATAGCCTTTCAGTTAATTTGGGTGCATTTACATTTGTTAAAATGTAGATTAATGTAGAGTGTACCTTTTCTTGAATAAATAAATAAATTTTAAAAAAGTAAATGAATCCTCCTGCTCGCTGTCCTCACGTGCTGGATAGATTCATTACAAACTGTGGATCTGTTACTCACTAGTGTGTTTTTATTTACAAAACCATTGTTGGCAAAATTCCTTCCTGCTTATCTTCTCTTTCAAATATGAAAAATGTAAATTGCAGTCTCTGTTAGTAGGACTTTTTGCGTCTTGTTGTGCCCTCAAGCGTGGAACAATCTGCAGAATGACTTAAGCTTCAACACATGGTGACCATCATTGAGTTTAAAACCATGGTGAAATCTTGTAAGTCCAGCATTTTAATTAAATTTATGTGGTTTTATGTGAATTTTATTTGTTGTTGAATCTTTGTGTTGCTGCTGTTCTTGTCCAGGTCTCCCTTATGAGATTGATCTTTGACCTCACCGGGACAAATCCGGTAAAATAAAGACTAAATAAATAAAATCCTTTTTACCTGTTAATTTTAGCTGAACGTCACAGTTCCCCTGAGTTGATTGGAGGCAGATTCAGATCACCTGTTGTGCAGGTGTGGGCACTGACTCCTAATTAAGAATTGAGAGCAGCTTGGTGTGCTTCTCCTCTAAACCAATCACAGCATGACGACACCCTCTCTGAGGTTTTAAGAGAGGTGGTGAACTGAACACTCAGGGCACTCTGATCCTTCCTCAGTGTGACGCAGACCTCATGTGAGCTGACACTGTCAGTCAGAAACTCTGGTTTTTAGGCCCTTTAGGAGACTTCATTGCTGCCTTTTGCTTTTCTGTTTGAGGGGGATTTTGTGCGTTTTGAAATTTAAGAGGAGGAAATATTAAAGAACACCTTGACAATAAGGTCACCTGCATCTGGGCTGTTCTTTGTGTTTTCATGCAGGAGTTTTTGCTTGCCAAACAATCCTCTAATGCCTGCAGGCCTCATACAGTGACTTTGCTTATTTATAGACCCAATATAACCCCTACCCCATAAAACAACATATTTATCATTAAAAACACATTGTTTATTATCAAAGAGGCATTAACTGTACGTTATCAATTGTACACACCTTCTAAAGGTAAACCTGCGAAGGTGCAAACGTGTCCGATTTATTTTGCAGATTAAGTGAGAGCCCTCATCATACATGTCAATACAAAACAAATAACATTAAACACCAGATTTAATTCAACATTTTAGTTGTTTTTTTAAGGGTTATTAAAGGGTTATAACACTGCGAAATTCATAGCAGCAAGCAATAGCAGCTGGTGCTCAGCTGTGAAACATAGAGAACAGGAGTCTCACGCCCTTTTATCCTGCTTGATGTGTGTGGTTTTTAGCAAAAACAGACAGTGCAAATGGTGTTTGGGTAATTAAATCAACATCGTACCACCTTTCCTTACAGTTCCAATGCTGATCACTCACAGAAGAATCACTGATCACTTAAGAAATATAAATATTTAACTCAACACTTCCTGTTTCCATTTCAAAACAAAAGCCTTCTGACAACGTTTCTGTGGACAGGATCCTTTCATCTGTTAAAACAAGGCTTTTTATTGTGGATAAGAGGAGTATCATAGTTTAGCTGATGCAGCACAGTAATTATAGAAGCAGACAGCTCAGCAGCCACAGTGCTGTCTGTTCTGAACTCGGTGACATACAGTTGAACAGCATGGAAAATACTGGAAGTCAGACACCAGATACGATGTCCTGAGAGCTGCTGGTTGAAGCTCGAAAAGAAAACAAGAAAAGACAAATTTAATCTGTGTGGCATTTTTCCATAATAAAAATGACAAAGTACAAATGCTTCACATAAAGCATAATGGCATAAAGATATAAAAGAGTTTTGCTGTAGTCTGATATTTACAGTATTCTGATGACTAATCATTTTTCCGCTAATCCATGACAGTAAAAATATACACCCATGAGAGTGAATATAAATAGCAGGCATCAGTAGAGACCCTAAACCTCTTTTCTTAGTCACTTTAATGTCAGGTAAAGCACACACAGCTTTCTGGTAATGAAATGTGCTACATTAGTAGAATTGCTCTGCCTCGCCTGCCAAACATTTCTGTTGGAAACATCCCAAATTGGACATCAACAGTTTTGCTCAGAGCTGTATCAGCGCTGACTGGCTGAATAAATGATGAATCAATTCTCCACCCATGCGTGTGTTGCAAACAAGTGGTAACTCCAGTTTGAGAGTTTTTTCTCTGTTCCCAGGGACGTGGCTATGCCAAAGAGCGCCTTGATGTCTTTAGACGTCTTCAGCTTCACAACTGTCCCTCACAACATCACCTGTTACGACTCAAAGATGGGCTTAGAAATGAGTGACGAGAGCGGTCAAATCCTGGTGCTCAGGGAGACTGTGGTGTCTCAATGTAGCGCTGGAGGACAGCGGAGAATATGTGACCGTAATAAGGTACGGCAGCATCAGAGGAAATTATTAAGATCGACAGGTGAAAGAGCCAAGAGAAAAGTTGTCCCATTGTGTTTGTGTTCGTCTACAATGTGGTAATTACCATCTGAAAAATAAGCACCTAGTCTTTAAAAAGAGTTAACAAAAAACAAAGAAAAAACAAAAACCCTGAAACATTCAGGCTTGACACGGGCTGATTCCACTACTTTGTGGTGTTTTCATCCTGAAAACTCTGCAGTACAGATGTTCCACCGTAGCCTACATTGGTATTTTTTGGGGTGGGATTCACCAGAGGCTTCATAATACAATATTATCACAATGCATCAGTTACAATACAATATTGCTGTGATTTTAAATGTGGTGTTATTTTCTGAGGATTGCAATAAAATATTCATTTATTCATTTTCCATAACCACTTATCCTGTTGGGGGTTGTGGGGGTCTGGAGCCTATCCCTGCTGACATTGGGTGAGAGGCGGGGTTCACCCTGGGCAGGTCACCAGACTATCACAGACACAGACAGTACATTTACATGCAGCTTAAAGGGGAGGTATTATACTCATTTTCTCGCTGCATCGCTTCCTTGTATTTCCTGCATCCTACAAAAACAGTCTGTGTAATTTACTCCACCCCGCAGCCCTCTTCCATGTGCGCCTCCCGGTGTGCCCACTCCGCTGTGATTGGTCACACTCCCGAGGACTTCCAAAGGGCTGCCGAGCGCTGCTGAGCCCCACTTCCTTATTTTGCCGGTGCGGAAGTTGAGAGAATTTCACTTTTGAAAATGTCAGCTTTTGAAATACAGCCGTATGTGTTGGATCCCGAATCCGATCCGGAGGTAGAGATTGGACAGCCTGAGGTTTCTCAAGTACAGAGGTTACTTCAAGACGTCTCTGAATGGTAAGTAACGTTAGCCGTTAGCCCTAGCTTGTAGTTGTCATTACCTGCTTACCTGTGCAGAGTATTCCTGGGCATGCCCAGTTAAGTCTGGCATGCATTGACGTCAATGGGACTTCTCTGTTAAAAAAAGACAGTAAAACACAGCGTGCAGAGCCACCCAAGACAGCTTGCAGGGCTCACATCCAAATGCATAAACCTCATTATTTGACACTTTGGCATCGTTTAACACGAGTATCTCACATTGTAACAACATTTATAGGTCAGAAAAGAGGAAAAGCAGAATAGTTCCCCCTTAAGAAAATCAAATTATTGGCTTAGTCTGACTGAAACCAGACTTTTAAATGCATGTAAACAGCTTAGCCAGACTGAAATTGGACTATCCATTGCTCAGCTAACACACCTAGATAATTAGATTGAAAATCGGACTATTGCTGCATGTATCCACTTAGTCCGACTGGAGTCAGACTCGGCCTTCTGCGCATACATCACTTTTTCCTTTTGCGGACTTTCACCCAGAAGAAGGAGATGACGTAGCAGCAGTTCAGTAACTCCTGGAAAAACAAACAAACACCATGGTGACCAAGAAGCAGAGGTCAACAGGAACTAGTTCAATACGCACTATATTAAAAAGGACACAGCGCGGCCTATCAAGGCGGAGTCAGATGTACTTGGTCAGAAATTTTCTTTTCTTTTCTGCATGCATACTCAGACAAGATGAGAAGTCTGACTTTACTGATTAGCCAAGCTGTGACCTTAGCTCCACTACTGCGTGCATGTAAACGTACTGATAATGACAGACCACATCATTCACCATTCACACTCACATTCACACCTACGGACAATTTAGAGTCACCAATTAACCTGCATGTCTTTGGACTGTGGGAGGAAGCTGGAGTACCCAGAGAAAACCCACGCTGACACGGGGAGAACATGCAAACTCCACACACAGAAGGGCTCCCCCACCCTGGAATTCGAACCCCCCAACCCTGCGACCTCTTCTTTCTTTTCTCCACTGTGGCTTTAAATACTCTGATAACCACCTTCAGTTGATTACAACGGAATATAGTGGACCTTTCTTCATCATGAGAGGTGCTGTTGAGGGTGGGGAAAGTGTTATGTCTGTCTCTAGAATTGTCAATTGTATTTCTTTATGCCTCGATGCCAGAGACAGCCACAGGCTTTGTGTTTTTGAGTTGTCCCTCTGTAGGTACATATATATGTCTGTTCAACTCGTTTTTGTGAGTGGAATATCTCAAGAGCACCTTGAGGGAATTTTTTCAAATTTGGCAAAAAAATAAATAAATAAATAAACAGAAAAGATTTTGGCAGTCAAAGGTCAAACTCATTGTGATCTTGCATCTGTCTCATTCTGGAGCCTGGTCTCACTCCAAAGTCGTCAAAATCCGGTGCTTGGGCAGTGACTTGCAGCATCAGAAACCAACAAAATAAGGTGTCCTTCAGGGGAGAAATGGGTGGGACAAGGATGAAAGTTAAGGCAACAAAAGTCTGAGTGGGGCAGGCAGACAGGAAGGGTAGTGGATGGGTCCAGCAAACACCGACTTTCACCTACAGACAGCGGTAGTCGTGTACCATAAGATTCTAAAGCCAAACCCTGTTCTTTTTTTCTAAACCTAACTGTGTGTGTCATGGGAAGTAAAAAAACAAAGTCAATTCGTGTTGCACTGACACAGTGATTTTATTTTGAAAGAGACTGTATGCAAACTGTACATTTCCTCTAAAAACAGAAGTGTATTTTGAAAACAGACAATGCATGTAACAGGCTGAAGTTGACACAGCGTCCGAGATCGTCAACAACCAACACACCCAGGGTACCTTGGATGCTGTATGTGGACATGGAATGTCCATGATCACGAGGTCAGTGTGAGAATGTGTTGCATTCTTGTGAACACGATATTTTAAAAAACACATTCAGAGACATTTTTTTCAATTTGGCACAAACGTCCCCTTGGACTGAAGTATAAACTTATAACAATTTGATGGTTGAAGGTCAAGGGTCAGTGTGACCTCAGAAAATGTGTTTTTGGCTACAGCTCAAGAATTCTTAAGCTAACTGTGATGAAATGTTGCACAAGTGTCTTAAATGATGAGGTGGGGGCACTTTCTATTGGAAAGGTCAGCTTCACTGTGACATCATCATGTTGTAACATCATATCTCAGGAACAGAAGGGGAGACATTTGGTCAGATACTGAATTGATGACTCGTGCCATACAACCTAAAGGCGGTAATTCTAGTTTCAATCGTTTTTTCTTTTAAAACCCGGTGATGATATGAAGATGATGAAACTTTTTTTTATTGTGAAATACTTGTAATATGGATTTTGAAATTGCTCTGTAAATAAAGATGATGGCTTCCACTGAGACACCTCTGAGTCATTTGTCCTAGTCGGGAATGTTTCTAAGCAAAAAAACACTATTCAACTGAATCTGAGACAGCATGAAGCTGACGCATGCGTCGATACATATCAAGTGCATGATGTTTATTTGTGCCTCACCACTTTTATGTCTCTTCCTCAGAAGAGGTGTAGATTATAATCAACCTACTGCATTTCATCACATAGCATTTTTACTGTTTGGAAACAGAGGACAAAACATCAGACGCTGGTGGAGGGAACTCATTCACGTTGAATCTTACAGCTTTCTAAGGTAAATATTTGACATTACTTTTTTCTAGTCTATAGAGAGATAATAAATGAGGATAAAAGACCTGCAAACAGTCATGAATGTGACTTAGATCGTAACAAGTGGACAGCATACTGTGTCTAAACCTGTGGTGGCAATTTCTACAAGACAAAACACACCAAGTCAGAAACCCGTCTTTCGGTACGTTAAATTCAGCGTCTGCAGACGGACTCTCAACAGTCAAGAATGAGCAGAGTGCAAAGAGCGAGCCCTGAACACAGGAGACGTTAGTTACTGATACTCACTGACAGCTGCTGAGGTCAGGAATCTTTAACCAGCATCGTCACAGGGGTGATGGAGCAGTTTGGGTCATCTTATCTTATCAAGACCAACCTTGGACACCAAGTAAAGCACTCACTCACTTGTTTGTCACTGACTGTTGAGCTACCTTTTTCTGCTGATGTGCAGCTTGTCCACTTGAAAGAGACTGATCCATCTACCCAGAGATTTTACTAGATTCCACTCAAAGATCGGACAGCTTTTTTTTTCTCTTAATTTTTTTTTTATTTTACAAACACATTTGTAAATATTTAAATATATTACACACCAGTGCCTTTTCCTCAACACATTCCCCCCATTAAATAAAGTGCTAATAAAGTTAACAACACTCCCTAAGAGTTTAAAATCAGGTAATGTATGTACTCTGTATTTAATGTATATATTAATGTATGCATTTATTGCAACTTAACTTAACTTGAATACATCACTAGTCTCATGGTCCTACTTCACAAACATGAATATCCCAGTAAATAATTTCACAGTAAACAACATAGCAGTGAAATAGCTGTCACGTACTTTCTTGACATTTCTTGACCGAGACTCATGTGGGGCACTTGTGCTTGTGATATCCCGATGAGATTACTTCACATTCTTTCTGCTTTCTGGCACATAGTACAGAGGCCTAAAGTTTCCATTTAAATGAGTGTTAAATGTTGCATAGATTTTACATAATTACATAATTTCCATTATATTGTTGATTACCTTTTGATTACATTAATAATTTCCATTACAAACTGATGTTCTTTTTCATTTGGATTCCTTTACCTTTTCCTTAAAGTGTGAACATTTAGAGTATGTGATTGTGTAACAAAGACTAAATGAAAGAAGTTTGAGAAAAAAACAAAAAGGGTTAAAATGTGCAAAAAAGATACAGTATTGTGAATTAAAATGGTGAAGAAAGAATGAACAAATAAAAGAGCATGCAGTATTTGTAGGGGAAAAAAATATAACAACGTAATTTAGAAATTTCAGGAATAGAGTCCATATATGACTACAGCATGCTTATGAAGGCTTTTTAAAAAATACTTAATATGTCTTGCTCTGAGTCAGTATGAATCCACTGAGAGGTTTTTTCAGTGATGTTTGCAGTTGTACAGGAAATGATGGCAGCTAAGATATGCTTAAGACTTGTGTGTCGTGACAGTATGTTTGCTGATAAAATGTTATGCCAGATTTATATCTCTCTGTTGAATCGACACCATGTCAACAGAGCCTACACTGTACCCTAAGGCGTTTTTTTTTTTTTTTTTTTTTTTTCTGTAAAGTGTCCTTGGGTCTCTTGAAAGGCGCTACATAAATTAAAGCTATTATTATTATTATTATTATTATTATTATTATTATTATTATTATTATTATTATTATTATTATTATTATTATTAAGTAGCCTGACGTGCACCTCCCCAGAAATTTTACTACACATCAGGGTGACGCAGACCTCCTGTTCATTTTTGTGAGCTGAAACCATTTCCCTCAGTGGAAACAAAGCTTTTATTTATTATTTATTTTTTACTTTATTTTTATGGATAAGAAACAATAAATTGTGAAGACAATAAAGCCCCCACAAAAATAACATTTTAAGTCTTGTGTGTGATTTATTCTTCGAGGATTTATACTTTATGGGCTAGGCTAATTTATACAATGTAAAATGCCATAGGCTAGTGCTAAAAACATTAGCATGTTGTATTTGTGGGGAAAATGTGTCCAGATAAAGACACGTTTTTGTCTGTGAATTCTGCGAGTTATGGTGAAGCCGATGTGTGTACTTGAGTTGGAAGTTGTCTCTATTAAGCCATGTTTAATGTGTGTTTAATGTGTGTTTTGAATCAACTAAACTTTACAGCATTTCACAGAAACCCCGCTGCCGACTATTGTTTTGGAGGTGTAACTGCAGAGTGACACATACACACCACCACACAAGTTTAAATGCTCACAATAGCGTAGGCCATGTGCGTAGGCTACAGTGTAGGCTCTGCATAAAGCTGACGCACAAGTGTAACTCCCGCTTTGGAAACCCCAGACAGCTACAGTCAGTCATTGAGAGGAGACAGCAGAGACAGAGAGGACATGACATGATATGTTGGTAGATGTCAACAAGTCAGAGAGAACAACCTGTACACAAAAGATGGTTCATGGTCATGTAAACCTCATCCAGAATCAGAGGGCAGTGGTTCGTTCAACGAGCAGTGAGGCCTTATGCCGTTAGTGATGTCACTGAACAATGTTAGGTAACAACATGCTGCCTATTTATAACCTGATCTCTTCAACTACAGGTTTCACTTTGAAGAATGGAAGATTTACACATGAACAACACTTCACAGGACGACAGCAACACCACAGCCAACGCCTACGGCTATAATGGAGAAGCTGGATTAAGCATAAAAGTGGTGACATACATAATCATCAGTATCGGCCTCCCTTTGACCCTGGTGGCCATCTGTGCTCTTTATTCTCTGGTATGAACATGGTGACTGAGTTTTATGTGTTAACTGTATGTGTCATGTGTCTCTCTGTGGAGGATCTTGTGTACAGGAATGATAAAATGGTGCAAGAATTAGTCTTAAAACAACCCAGAAATGAGTAACATTTTTTGCACCCTTACTTCCCCTGTTTTAAAGTCAGTGTGGGGTCACGCCTGACTCTTCAATCCTGCGAAGGCGTCACCTCCTGACAGGTCATTAACGTCATGTAGCGTTGTAGTCTTGTGTGCTGTTTCATCCACCTCATTGAGCAATCTTGCTTGCTAACTAGCATATGGACTATGGACAAAGGAAGTTTTTCATGAGGAATCAACCTCAGCTGCCATCCACAGAACCACAGACAGATATCGTTTATATATAGCTGTAATATTTACAGGCGGCTAATAGCAATGAGTTATTGAGGTTGACTAATCGCATATGAATTGCTGGCTAGCTAGCTAATGTTAGCTGTTGTTAGCTAGCTAATTAACACAACTGAGTAAGAGAGACAGGGGCAATTGCAACATATTTTGGTTTTAATGTCATAAAAAAACCTTTGTTTATCTGTCAACAAGAACATAAAAACATGCTTAACTACATAAAACTGCATAAAAATGTATTCAGTCATCTGTTGTTTTAACAAGCAATGTTAGAGTCACATTATTGACCAAAACACTAGAAGTCAAATGTTACATCTGCCCCACACGTAACACCAGATGGGTGAAATTGTAACAAAGCACTTCGTATCTTCATACCAAAGACCACAAAAAACTCTTGAGAATATAGAAAACAATTCACTTTGTATTTGACACTTAATTCCAATTTAATTAAAACAGTACAATAAGTCATCAAATGTGGCACATCAGTTTGCCCGTTGGCAGGCAGAGAGGGGTCACCACATTGTTGTTCTTAAAATGATTTTACGTAATGAGTTAAAATTAGTGACGTGAAATGAAGAAAAGAAAACATGTTTTAAAATAGAATTTAAAAAACAACTGAAAAGGTGGATGCTTGTATATTTTCACCCCTTTATTATGACACCCCTGAAAAAGCTCTGGTGCTCCATATTACCAATTACAATTCACACAATTTGTGAAACAGAGTCCACCTGGGAGCAATCTAAATGTCACATGATCTGTCACATGATGAACCAGGTAAAAGTCTTCTCGAGACTTAAAATCTGTTTTTCCTGAGTGACCTGAGGCCTGTTCTACGAAACCAGTTGAAATTACCCAGGATATCTCTTCGCTATCTGGTTTGACTAACCCTAACGTTGGCCGCATGGATAACCAGTATTGCAAAGCTGGTGATCAACCAGTTCAGTTGACTCTGGGTTTTCCTATCCAGCCACGAGCACATTCATGTGAAAGAGGCGGGGGTGTTAATTGCAAGCGTCATCATCAGAACCATGAGACTGCTTCATATTATATGACATGAAACGGTACCAAAGATTTCTGTAACTACGAGATCAGGTCAGGTCAGGTCAGGTCAGTCGCTTGGGATGGAAACGACAATCTGTAATCTTAAAAAGGAAAATCTAGAAACACTGAAAACATTATCCAAAAATCCCCCATCATCTGAGACTTAAATTACATGCAGGTACTGAGCTATGGGCCTATGTGACATTAATATAGAGTATTTTTTGCTGTTAAGTTGGATGATGATAATACTACTCTGACTATGTCACACACAAGTAATAACAGACTGTTTCTGCTGCTGAAGGGTGGAAAAATAGTTAAGGACTGATGAGGTCTATCTGACCCAAATGTTATATTTATAATAACAGGAGCCAATTAACAGTGTGCGGACTATTTTACTAATAAAATATAATCTTCTTTTCCTAGTGATGGAATCAGAGTGTAAAAGTAGCAGCACTATCACTGCGGACTAAAATAAACTTCAAATTTCAAATAGTGCTTAAATCATGTGTTTAGTGTGTAAACGATCTGTTTGTCAGAAGCTCTGTTTTAAAACCAGTGGAAATAGAGCCCTGGAACAATGAAATCATTCTACTGACCTATGACAACATATAGGTTCCTCTTTTTAACCTGTCACTCCGGACTTTTGTTCATGGATACTTTTTTCTTCAGTGATCTGATTGGTCAGAGATCGGGCTGTTGACAGGCTGTGATCAGATACCCTGAAGTTAACCTGCTCCGGAGCAGGTCAGCTGTTCAGCATAAGTTATCATGGTGATTTATCCCAGTAAAAACGAACCAGCTTCGTAGTACTTAGTACTTACTTTACTTTGTACATAGTACGTAGTAAAACCCAGAGTTAACCCTGAAGTTACCTCGCTAACTTAAGATCCTGCTTCATAGAACAGGCTTCTGGCCGAGAGGGCATTGCTACAACAATAAACAATAACAAGGAGACAAGTAGAACTGTCACACACCACAAAGAGCAGACAGAACATCCATTTAGAATGTAATACAAAAACAGTATCATACATATTCGTTCTAGAGTTTACTAAAACGATTTCAGTGATAATTTGAGTAGCAACCACATCGACCAAGAGTGCTATTTTCGCAATCCTTTTTCAACCCCCCTCTATAGTAATCAGCTCAGACACCTTCAGGTCCGTCTGTAAATTATTACAAGAAGAAATAGCAGCATATTAAAGAGTTAGCTAGCTTCTGTTGAATATTGTGAGCCTGGGCCATATTGATTTTGGTTTTTACACATGTATGTCCACAATTACCAGCCCAAGCAGAGTTTTATATATATATATATATATATATATATATATATATATATATATATATATATGTATATGTATATATATATATATATATATATATGTGTATATATATATATATATATATATGTGTATATATATATATATATATATATATATATATATATATATATATATATATATATATATATATATATATATATATATATATATATATATATGTATGTATGTATGTATATGTATGCAAAATAACTTTTTAATATGCTGCTACTTCTTCTTGTAATAATTTACAGACGGACCTGAAGGTGTCTGAGCTGATTACTATAGAGGGGGGTTGAAAAAGGATTGCGAAAATAGCACTCTTGGTCGATGTGGTTGCTACTCAAATTATCACTGAAATCGTTTTAGTAAACTCTAGAACGAATATGTATGATACTGATACATATACACACATATATATATATATATATATATATATATATATATATATATATATATATATATATATATATATATATATATATAAAAAACAACCAATGCCAGAGACTGCAGACGGACAGAGAAGGCAATTTAGCGGTACCATACAGTGGTGTACGCAGTTTCCACAGCCAGTAATGAAACATAAAGCACAATGGTGTACACTGTTAGGACAAACGGGCTTTCCAAAAAGGTGAGGTATAAAGGTCTGGAGAACTACAGATCAGGGTTAGCACCATTAAATCCATAATTACAAAATAGAAAACATTTGGCACCATAACAAATCTGCCAAGAGACGGCTGCCCACCAAAACTCAAAGATCAGGAAAGGGGGACATTAGTCTGTGAGACAACCAAGAGACCAAAGGTAACCCTGAGGGAGCTGGAAAGCTCCACAGCAAGAACTGGAGTATCTTTGCCCAGGACAACAAGTTGTACACTCCAGGAGTGGTAGGAGGTGGACTTGAGAACCAAATTACAACTGTTTGTTTACTTTTGTTTTCCTGCAGGTGCGAAAGGATCATGTTGCTCCGATCTACGTCATCAACCTTCTCTTTTCTGACCTCATTCAGTTCTGCTGCATAATCGTTGAGGTTGTTCGACCCAAGAACTTTACGATATACATTATCTTCTTTCACATATACATCTATTGTTTGTTGGCCAGTGTTGGCTTCATGGTGTGCATCGCCCTGGAAAGGTAACTATCTCTCTTATCCAATATGTGACAAGTGACTTTTATGTCTCACAATTGTGTTCTGAAGCTGTGTCTGTGTTGTATTTCAGGTATTTGGTCATCGCCTGCCCACTGTGGTACCACTTCAGACGAACCATCAATATCTCTGTGCTGGTCTGTGCCATGGTCTGGGCCTACCCTCTTATTTGTCTCCTCAGTTTCTTGTTCTGGCATTATAAGGTTGCAGAAATCATCTCCATCATCTTTTTCCTTCTTCCCCTCCCACTGCTCATATTCTTCCTGGGTGGGACCCTCAGAGCTCTGTCTGCCTCCATCTCGGTCCCTTCTGAGGAAAAACGAAGAATTGTTGGGATGTTGGTCCTGGTGCTGCTTATTTACACACTGCTGTTCCTGCCCACCGTCATTTTATATTTGGCAGAGGGCCTCTCAATTTACGATACTCTCAACAGCCTGTTTCCTGTGTTTCTTAGGTTGAGTCCTCTTGCAGACTTAGTCCTTTATATTTTCATGAAGAAAGGGACCATAGACAAGCTTTTGGCCTCTGTGTGTTGTTGCAGAATGGACAGCAATGAAATCAGCAGTTCAGGAATATAAATGATGACATCCACAAGGCCAGTTGCCAGAATGTTGGCATTGTACAATTCTGCAAATCACAGATATGTTAAAACTGGACGTTTTATGCATATCAAATCAACATTTCCAAAGTGACACAGTACATTAGCTGATTTTGTCATCAGTAGTTGGAGGGGATGGTGGATGGTGCGACACCTCGGAGAGACACCTGCCAAGCAACAGACCACTGTTTGTGATCAACACCAGTTGGTTTTTACCAACTGTCTCTGTGTTTCCAGATGCTTTGTGCCACCAAACATGATATTTTTAACAACTCATTGTGGTTTGTTTCAATGTTGGCTGCATAATAACGTTCAAACGTAACGTATCCATGGTTTTCAGAAACCCACAATGCCAGTGTTTATACTGGTGATTGGGTTGTGTCCACAGTCAGCATCATGTAGAAGAGTGACATGTTTCTTCTGACTTGCACCACTGGAATACAGCATTGCAAAACTAAACTGTAACAATAATACAAGCAGCACAACAAAGCAACTATTCCCTCCATTCATGGACTGGTAACGTAACAACTAGGCACAACATTAGGACAATTGCACAGGCTAAGCAAGACTGTTAACTTCTGTCAATGTATATGTATTGATTTCAGTTTACTTAATGGGTTATTGTTGTTATCTCTTTGTAGTGAGATTATTTGATAGTTCGCATTGATGCAGCTACTCAGCACCTTTCATACGATGCAGATCACACACATATACTCATACTTTGGTTTTCAACATAACTACACTCAGAGAGGGACCTCAAAGTCAATGCTCCACATGTTTCCTTTGTCCTGACTGTCCACATGAAGTCAGGTAGAACCTCTTTGCTTTGAGTGGCCATATTTGATTTGGCCAACTTCTCTGTCGTTATCCATTCTGTCAGCCAATTTACCTTGTTTTAGGTGTACAGATAGTTTTGAACATCAGCAGGGATCTTTCTGGAACATGTATGAGCATTTTAAGTCCATGGGTTCATAAATAATACAGTGAAATAATGTGTCATTGATGTTAATAGGTGCCATATGCAAATTTGAAGAGGTTACTTAAAAAAAAAAAGAACAAATGAGACCTGAACATGAAATGAGAAGTTGACTTACACGAGAATAATACAAATATAAATAAAATACTGACACCTTACTAGAGTTTGAATTTCAAATTTCTATACATATATGTTTAGATTTAATTTAAATTTAAATTACTTTTTTTAATTTTTTACTTCTGCATTTTGCTATGTTTGAATAAATGTTTTTTGAATCATACTTTCTGTCTGTTTCATATTGCACAAAAGTGAATGTTGTCGACCTCTACTGCGTCTAAAACTCCAGAATCCTTCTTTCATTACTACTGATGTTGAAATTTTGGTTGCAGTTGATTTTATTTATTAATCAGACTTCAAAATTGATCATTTAGTATTTAAAGGAACTATTGCATTAAATAGGCTATCATTTTTCCCGTTCTTAAATGGTGTCTCACAAGGTGATTTTTGGTTAGATCATATTATTTAATGTAATTAATAATTTCCTCTTATTTCTGATAGCTAATTTAATACTTTGAACCATGGGGGGGCGGGGGCTCTGATGTTAAGCAGCAGAGTGGAGGAGGTGTGGACACCAACCCGACTGTCTGGTGTCTGTTTGTGAGGAAGTCCAATATCCAGCTGCAGATTGTGGGACTGAAGCCGGGAGTGCTGAGCTTGCCCTTCAGTTTCAAAGGGGAAATTGTGTTGAATGCTGAGCCGAAATCAAAAATCAGCATTCTGATGTTGCTGTTAATGGTTACTTCTGGCTTTCTAAAGAAATTCACTGGAACTACTGAATCATCCAATAACAAAAAAGGCTCTTATAACATTCTCTGTCACTAACACTTGATATGTGTTTATTTATTACATTTATTTCCACCTGGCGCTCCTTTTTCTGCTCAAGATATTTGTATAATTCTCTTGTTTCCCCCCTACAAAAAAAATAAAAAATTTCATTTGCTGACTACTTCTGACTAAAGTCAGAAAAAACGAAAAAGAGGAAGTTGTGTTGTGCAATATCTCTCCCTATCACTACTGCAGATAACTTCCAGTCACTTACTTTACAGCAGTGGCACAGCAGCACTTGACCAGTAAGTTTTAAGTATTTCATTGTTTAGCATTCATAAATTCTTAATCACCAACTACCTTGAACACATGTTTATTTGTCTTATTTCTTTTGGTTTTATTCCTACATAAACGATGCTTGTCATCAAACCTGTGGGTGCACATGCCCTATTAGCCTGTCTTACAATATATCAAACTGTCTTCTGCTTTTAATTGACAAGCATATATGATGTTTTATGCCGGGTACACACTACACGATATCAGCTGGATTATAGCCCGACGCAGCAACGTATAGTGTTGGCTTGGATTGTAAACAACGACAAGTGTCGTACACGATAATCCATTGTTTCATCTCATGTAGTGTGTCATAGTGGACGACAACCGACGCCACGTCTGGGACTACTCGCAACGTTCCAATAGAAAGTCTAGCATGTTTGATTTTCTTTTTGTCATTCAGGACTGCTCCCATCACAGCCGTCACTTTGACCAATAGGGGGCGATCTGCTGCCATGGACATACTGTACGGTAACAACAGCCCAGTCTTTTAGATATTTCCTGTAGGGACGTTACCACATGGAGTAAAGAATAAAAATGATGGTGTAAAACAGCAGAGGCACTTAAGCAACCCGGTGGAGTACTGCCATTAGCATCACGCTAGCTAACAATGTTACTTCTTCATAAAGGAGGGTATAAAGGGATACAATTTTTTAAATAGTTGTGGGGCTTTTACTCACCACAACTGCAGAGGCTAACAGCTTCATTTGAAACAGACCATATTATAAACGGGCCGTTACTTATTATTCCCTCTGTATTTTTATATTCTTACTTTTAATCCACTCCTGTTTGCCTTGCTAAAGTCAATGCATTGTGCCGTCATTTCAAACTCAACACTTTCTGTATCTTTATAAAATTAAAAGCCCCATGTAACGTTGGTTGAGAGAATCATTTCATTTTCTAAACAGACTTTTATTAGGAAACGTTTAGCACGATTTTATGACTCCACAATTTCGTGATGGTGACTGTCAGAATGGACAGAAATGTCATGTAGTGTGAACCAGGCATTAGACAGTAATTACAGTATTTTTTGTGCCAGACATCACTCAGTGGTTTGGTTTACAGCACTGTCCTCTCATATACCCATGAGCTTTTCAGTTTTACTATCATATCTATTGTTCCTCATTAGGAGCATGAGTAGATGAGTAGGTGCTAACACTCCTGCTGTCCTTTGCTTTGTTGAACAGGTCACACTGTGAAGAATGGACTTCTTTGACAGCGACTACAGCTACTATTACAATGACACCTACCTGTATGATTACCCTGATTATGACTACGAAAATTACACCAAGTTTGAAGAGTTTGACTTTCAGAGGATAAAAAATGTTTCAACAGTCTCATATGTGATTGCATGGATCGTGATCTGGATTGGTTTTCCACTGACCTTAGTGGCCATCTACGCTCTGTATTCACTGGTATGTAAAGAATTATCAAGGTTTACTGTGGAAATTCAGAAGTCTGTATCATGGCAGTGACCTTATAAGTGTTGCGGTCCAAAACAGAAGTGCAGCCAGGAGGTTGTGTCCATAGCAACAAAATTTTGGCTACATCCACATAACAGATCTTAGTGCAAAATTCCATTATTTTTTCCCAGAGTCGATCTTTCTGCCTACACTGTTCACATTCATGTTTGAAGTGACCCATATCTGACATCAGTGTGAACCATAGACTGTTTATAAAGATGGATGATGCGTCTTCACTTATCTCCATTGTACAAAAATGAAGCCAAAATATCCCAGATATAGCCACTGCCATCCTGCGCTGGTGAAATGATTTGGAGCCAGAGTCTGAGCAGTGATCTATTTGCTATCTGGTTCCCAGTTCAGTCAATCGCAAGCAGCGCCATTGATCACAAGAACACTGACACACATAGCTGGCAATCATGATGTCAAACACCCATTTTAAAGCATCAAATAATCAGTTATTACCAAACTTATCAGAACATTTAAACATTTAAATAATTTAAAGTTATTCTGATGTATAGTTTGATCTTTTAGTTTGGCCCATTTCCCATCCCCTAACATGGGCGGGATTTATGACCTATACTGCACCCCACCACCAGGGTGCAATCCAGATGTTTTGGCTTCATTTTTGGGACATGTCAAGTCGGCCATTTTCATATACAATCTATGGTGTGAACGGATCTCTGCGCTCAGACACCTCACATGCGACCAATAACGTCACACACATGCACACTAGAACAACAACAACAACAAAAAAATTACGTTTACGAGGCAAGCATTTGTGGAAAAAAAATCAATGTTGCAGCAGCCCAAGCCTCATTTTCCAAATGATTTGCTGCAGAGATCGAATGATAATTCGTCATATGTTGGGAGTAAGAGGTACAAAGAAACATGAGAAGCCATAGCGACTAGGACAGCTTACCGCAGCAGCTGTGTGGCTACGGTAGCATTTTGTGGTATGGCCATTCTGACAATGTATGGTAGGTGATCTGTGCCTTCGCAGTGAAGTATGAAGTAGAAACACCATGGATGTATGGGAAAAAAACAATGCGTACTCATACAATGGTGCATATGATATTCTACGAATTGATGCCCTACGAATTACGTTATATACTTAATGTAAAGTTACAAAGTTTAGGTTACACAACTAAAGCTACTGTGGTAAGGTTTATGGAAGGAAACATGGTTACGATGTATGTTAATATTATTCATGTTCACACGCTTCCAATCACCAGGCTCCCAAATAAAGTTTTGTGTTTTGTGACACATCCACCGCCCCAAACTGCCTCCTGAAGGTCCTGCTCCCAGCACAATGGTCACATGATTGCAGCCTTCCCAAATACATGGATTATCCACAAATTACTGGTTCATCATTACATGGGATGTGTATGAATTTTGGTGAATTACTTTTCATTCGAAAATATACTCAGTGCATGAGAACAGCCTGGGAAAAACACACATGACTTCCAATAAGACCATTCTCTCAGCAGTCGTGGCCGATTGAATATGTATCAGATTCAGGACCACATATGAAAGAGGCCCAGATCTGATTGGACAAAACTAATTTCTTTGTTCAGACTGTTTGGATAAAATCAGATCTGTGTCAGTGAGTGCAAAAAAATCATATTTGGGCCACGTTTGCTTTTAATGTGAACAGGGCCTTTATCATTTTTTATTTTATTTTTTTATATATATGTGGGGATCTGCTGTTGGTCTGTGTGTAAAATGTAGTACAGATGGTTTATGAAGTCCCTGCAACCTTTTGCATCTTTCACTTTGACTGCAGGTGCAAGACAACAATGTGGCTCCAGTCTATGTTATCAACCTCCTGATCTCTGACCTCATCCAGATCTGCTGCTTGGTGGCCTGGGTGGTAAAACGCAGGACATTTCCAGTCATCTATGTCTCTACATTTATCTACTACATTGGTGTGATGGCCAGTGTTGGCTTCATGGTGTGCATCGCCCTGGAAAGGTAGGTGGTGTGTGCATGACCATTTGTACAAGAAATATTGTGAAAGTCGGAAAATGTGGACTCGTGACAAATATTCTGACTGACCAGCGCTCCATTTCTCTTGTATTCCAGGTATTTGGTCATTGCCTGCCCACTGTGGTACCGCTTCAGACGAAGCATCAAGCTTTCTGTGTTGGTCTCCGTTTTCGTCTGGGCCTTATCTTTAATGGAGTTTCTCATTGCATATCTAACATCTGACTTGCACAGACTCCTTTTCCGCTCCATTTTCCTCCTCCTCCCGTTTCCTCTGCTCATCTTCTTCCTGACTGGAACCCTCAAAGCCCTGTCAGCGGCTATTTCTGTTTCTCTGAACGAAAAACGGCGAATTGTGGGGACTTTAATTCTGGTGCTCTTAAACTACACCGTGCTGTTCTCCCCCTGGGTTATTTGGCTCCTGGAATCGTTATACAGACGTTCACATGGTGACGTCGATGATGGTGATGACGATGATTCAGGTTTATACCTGTCATTCCTTCAGTTCAGTCCTCTTGCAGACCTGGTCCTGTACGTCTTCATGAGGAAAGGAGCTGTAGACAAGCTGCTGGCCTGCCTGTGTTGTCGGAGGATGACAAGAGAGGAAAAAGACACAGAAGACTGCTCAGTGTAGACAGAGCATGGGAGTGAAAGGCTGAGGAAACTGACCAATCCTAATTACTGTCCTAAGAACTTGGACAATGTTGGCCAACATGCTCTTACACCTCCCTTCGGCATTGCTCTGTGTGCATATGCAAGTCAACCAAAGTCCATTTATTACTATGAGAACCTCCGTCATCTCCAACATGTTAGCCAAACTCCACCTTCTTTTTTTCTCTGTCCCTAATTTGCTTCAAACAAATCTGCCATTTCTGTTGTCACATTTTTATCCATACATAAAGAGATGAATTTCCTTGTGTTGAACACTAGGGGCATACCCCGTATACTATGTGGCAAAACAGATGCAAAACAAATCTGTGAGGAAACGAGGCATTAACAACCATCTCATCATCTTTAAAATGCACCATTTTTGGTCAACTGCTCAGTCCATGGATTGTTTTATTATGACTCTTAGGATGGTCAGTAGGCCAGCCTCAGATGTCCTCAGATGTCCTCAGATGTCTTCAGGGTCCTATAAGGTTCATATGACACAAGCATCTCAAAGCAGCGGGATTATGAAATCACACCTGAGTGACATGTAGCCAGTGTAAGGATTTTAGAACTGGACTAATGTGGACATATTTCTTAGTTTTTGTCAGGACCCAAGCAGCAGTGTCCTGAATATGCTTAAGTTACCGAACATCTTGGGAGATAAAGGCGTGGCTTCGACATTATTATTTAGTAGACTCTAGCTGTGTTTTTTTAAATGGTAGCAGGCAGATGACGTTACAGATTTGATGTTGCTGTTGAAATGTAAATCTGAGTCCAGGAGGGTTTCTTGCATGACTCTTGGTTATCAGAGAGAGGGAATCCAGGTGAGAGCTGGCACTCTGTCTTTCTTACCACTGCCCAAAGACAATGATGTCGGTCTTATCTCTGTTGAGTTGGTGAAGATTTTGACGCAGCCAATCATTTATTTGCTCAGTACAGTGACACAGACGTTCTACAGGTCCATAGTCACCTGATGAAAGAGATACATATATCTGTGTGTCATCTGCATAAACATCGTAGGTTATGTCATTATTTAATTTGATTAGTTCTTATGGAAGCAGATGGGGATTAAACAAAGGGGACCCAAAATAGACCCTTGAGTGGCCCCACATGTCACGGCCATCTGCTATGACTTATAGTTACCAATTGAGACAAAGTACTTCCTGTCATGAAGATATGACTTTAACCATTTAAGGACAGTTCCACAGAGTACGGCTCAGTTTTCTAGTCTTTGTAACAAAATGGTCCAAAGTGTCAAAAGCAGCACTTCAATCCAACAGCACTAACACATAGACTCTGCCTGAGTCGGTGTTCAGGTGAATGTCATTTATTACCTTTCTGAGTGCCGTCTCAGTGCTGTGATGGGGCCGAAAACCTGACTCAAATTTATCAAAGCAATTGATCAGCTTTGCCAAGTTTCAGAGTTGCTGGTAGACAATTTTCATAATAACTTTACTTAAAAACGGTGAGTTTGATAGTTTCGATAGTTGTTCAAGGACTCATTTGTATCATTTGCAAGGTGCTAATTCATGAGATATTCAAACCATTGTGTATGTCTAAAATATCAAAGTTCTGACCATGGACATGTCTGGCTGCACCCTCAAGAGCCTGCAGCCCAACCTCTGCATGAATGACACACTTTCCTACCAGTCTTAAAAAGTAGCAGCAACAATCACATTAAAACATGCTACACAGTATAACTGTCTAAACTTTAAGCATCAACTGTTGTAAATAAACACTGATAGATGTATTAATGCTAAAGATGAAGGAAAGTTATGTTTGTATTTTCTGTGCAAGAAAAAAATACCCACATTAAACATTTCTTGGAACATCCAAAAAAATGTTAAGACTGTTAATCGCCGCGGTTATCAACCACGCGTTTCCTGTGACATCCGCCAGGCATCAAGCAACACTCTTATGTGTGTTAAATTACGCAATACGTGTCAGATGTGACCTGTCTCTGAGTTTGTATGGTTAATTTAGACAGTGGTGTTTTAGATTAGTTTTTATTGAGGTTATAAAACAGGAACATTGACAGAGGTTTTCAGCAAGAAATTATTTGCTGATGTTAGTCTTTATCTAAACATGCAGAGTAAAACAAAAAGGTGTGAAGGGTTTAAAAGATGTGTACATGTCCTTGTTGACCTTTATGCACATGAAATAAACTTGTCACCTTGAGTCATTTTGTGACGAGGAGGGAGTTCCCACCAAATATAAATAATAATGGTCATTTATTTAAGACCATAGAAAGCTAATAAATAACTGAGTGGAACATCAGCAATGAGATCAGGGCGGGGATGCCTATGAGACACAGTGGGAGAGATATTACACACCATAATGGAAATGACTTTGACCAACCAACATCTATGCCTACATTCGTCCCCCTCATTAATGACTGTTGGCTTCCTGCCTCAGTGTGTGTCACTGTTTTTTCTTGAAGACTTTGTCGACACACACAGCAACAAATTTACCCAGTTGGTTTTACTCCTTAAACCATGTCTGTGATCACTTCCTATTCCTGCTGTTCTGCTTTCATCAGCATAACAGGGATGATTAACACTTTTTAATGTTGAAATTTTAAACGGATACCAAAGTATATGAGTAAAAATTCCACCTATTTAGATCCAAGTCAAAAGGGTTTTTCATATTTTTATGGTCACACTGGTCAGTGTCGAATCAGTATCTCATCTCAGGGTATTAAAAATAAGTAATTTAGTGAACATTTAAAGGGAAACTTCAGTATTTTTGAACCACTTTTTCCATGTTTTTGTATCAAAGTGACAAATGGAAACAGCAATTTTTGAAATTGGTCTGGTATTGAGAGAGTGCTTCAGCCACAGCAGTGAAACGGGCTGAAATGTCATCCCTATGTGCAATTGTGCACCGTTGATTTATGTCCATTACAAATGCTCGTTTTTGCCAATGACAGGCTCAAATAGTTATTAAAAATGTCTGACAATGTTACGAAGAGTTTGTACACGGTGCTGTAAGTGCTTGAATTTCTGAGAAGAAAATCAATGAGCTACAGCATTTTTTTTTTTTCTTTCTGGCCAGAATTATATTTAAAAATAACCACAGAGAGATGCAAAACAACCATTGAAAGACTCAAAACAACAACAACAACAAAGACATGCAAAACAAAAGATTTGAAGATTTGAATTAAAAGATAAAAAAAAAAACAAAGAGAGAGGGCGGTGTGGTGGTGTGGAGTTTGCATGTTCTCCCCGTGTCAGTGTGGGTTTTCTCCGGGTACTCCAGCTTCCTCCCACAGTCCAAAGACATGCAGGTTAATTGGTGACTCTAAATTGTCCGTAGGTGTGAATGTGAGTGTGAATGGTTGTCTGTCTCTATGTGTCAGCCCTGTGATAGTCTGGTGACCTGTCCAGGGTGAACCCTGCCTCTCGCCCAATGTCAGCTGGGATAGGCTCCAGCCCCCCCGCGACCCTCAAGAGGATAAGCAATAAGAAAATGGTTGGATGGAATAAAGATGCAAAACAACCATTAAAAGACTCAAAACAAAAACAGAGAGCTGCAAAACAACAATTAAGACTCAAAACAACAATAAAGAGCTGCAAAACAACAATTAAAGACTCAAAACAACAAACACAATCAAAACAGAGAGATACAAAACAACCACTGAAAGACTCAAAACAACAGATGCAAAACCACCCTTAAAAGACTTAAAACAACAACTTAAAGACTCAAAACAACAGCAAACACAAAGAGATGCAAAATGACCACTACAAGATTTAAAAACACAAAGATGCTCAAACAAACCAATAGAAGACTCAATACAACACAAAGACCCTCTCATAAACTACAGAGACTTTAACTGTGAGGCTTACATAATATATTTTTGTTCTAATGTGCATCTCTGTTTTAAAACTTGCCTCAGTCTTTATCAACATTATGATCATTGATACTGAACGGGGCAGGATGTCAGAGCTGTGATCTGGAGATAGTGGATCTAAAATCCACTTATCTCAGTGTTCACACAGAATCTGAGTCCAGTCCTGTAAACGGTGTAAAATTAGATTAAGAGGTTCTGTTAAGGTGTTAGATGTTATTTATGTGAAGGGGTCTTAAGTCTGTGGAACGCCTCGTTCTCGGAGGATCTCAGGGCTGTACAGCTCGCTCCAAATCACCCGAGTGAGGAATCTTACACAGGCCTGCTAATTGATAGGTGAGGTGTTTTAACCAGTGTGTGTGTGTGTGTGTGTGTGTGTGTGTGTGTGTGTGTGTGTGTGTGTGTTAGTGTTGGTACATGCCCATCTCTGTAATCATTTAGTTTTCCTAACAGCAGTGACATGAATGTTTCTGCAGACGCAGCAACAGCTCAGCTCCGCCCAGTTTTAACAGGTCGACCTCCACCAGAGACACTTTGGGTTTTAGCTGTGTTTACGGCACTCCACCTAAACAGTTGTTTCTCACGTTGCCTCTGAACCACACACGAGACAGCTGATTCCTTTCTCGTATACAGTAGTGTCCACAGTGCAAAGACATACATTTACATTAACAACAGCTGAGCGGGCACATTGTTCTATTAGAGCATGACTCTTCTTATGAGGGTTTATCATCAATCATTTATAAGCCAAACTACAAAACTATCCGAATATCCAATGGATGTTTACAGTGTTTTCCATCCATCCATTTTCATCCTCATATCGGGTCACAGAGGCAGCAGACTGAGCAAAGTACTTCAGACGTCCCTCTCCCCAGCAACACTTTCCAGCTCGTCCTGGAGGATCCCGAGTTGTTCCCAGGCCAGATGAGAAATATAATCCCTCCCATGTGTTCTGGGTCAGCCCCGGGCCTCCTACCAGTGGACGTCCAGTTCTGATCAGATGCTCAAACCACCTAAACTGACCCCTTTTGATGCAAAGGAGCAGCAGCTCTATTCAGAGCTCCTCCCCCTATCTCTAAGGCTGAGCCCAGACACCCCACGGAGGAAACTCATTTTGGCCACTTGTATCCGTGATCTCATTCTTTCGGTCAGTACACAGAGCTCATGACCATAGATGGGGGTTGGGACGTAGATGGACCAGATCTTCACCATGACAATCCGGCGCAGCGCCCACATCACTGCAGACGCAGCACCAAAATCCCGATCCATCTCACGCTCCATTCTGCTCTCACTGGTGGACAAGACCCCGAGATACTTGAGCGCCCTCACTTGAGGCAGTAAATCTCTTTTAATCCAGAGGGAACAATCCACCGATTACCAACTGGGTTATGACACATTTTCCTACCACACAAACATCAAACACTGGATCCCTTTTCACACTCGCGTTTCAACCTGTTGTTATCCCAACTCGTAACATATCACCACTTTGTCAGCACCATTACATTTACATGTGACGCGCTTGGCATCCTTCTGCATTTGTTACTGCGGTTCTGGGACGCCGTGTCAATTTACGCCCTCATACATGCTTTGAATCTTTTCAAAATATCAGAATGCACATCCCTTTTCGTTCGATGCATAAAGTCTTTTTAAAATAAGCATCCAGCGTCCATGTAACATCTCATATTTACATTGATTTCCTTCTGCAACAAAACACCCCTCTGTGTCCGATACTGATGCACAGGGCATCCTTTAGTGTCTCTACGTGAGACACCAACTCATCCCATGTCGTCACATATCACCGCTTTGTCAGTAGCTGTTCATATCTCATATTACAGGCTAGCTATCCTCCTGCATCTGTTGTTGATGTTCCAGGATGCTGCTACCGATGCCGGGACGTCAACAAAAGCACGAGGTGAGGTTGAGGAAAAAAAAAGAAACATCATGTTTTGACTCTACGTTCACACAGGAAGTCGACACTGAGCTCCTGAATGGATGTGTGGTGTTGTTGGACCCATCCACCGTCCCTCCCACCCGCCCTACAGGGACTTTCTAGCTCCTTAAGTTACGTTGTTACAGGAAGTGTTTGAATCTGATGCCGTCCAGGGGCGTCTCATACCGCCGCAAAAGGTGTCTGATGCTGAAACTCACTTGAGTTCGAAATGAATAGAAAAAAAACATAATTAAGATTACTGTCCTCAAATTATCATTGTGTGTGTGTGTGTGTGTGTGTGTGTGTGTGTGCCACCATTAGAGAATTCCTTATAGAAATCAATACAGTATTACTTTACTGTGTGTGTGTGTGTGTGTGTGTGTGTGTGTGTGTGTGTGTGTGTGTGTGTGTGTGAGAGAGAGAGAGAGAGTGCAGGCTGATGGTCAGTATTGATCAATACTGTCAGCTCTCATCGCCACGGTAACCCACAGCATCCCATAATGTTGCCGCTGATGTGTCCGCCCACCCGTCCTGGAAAAAATGAAATGAAATGGGGTCTAAAAATAGACGCGGCACCGACTGTTAGCCAATCAGAGACTGAGGGGTGAGGCAGCCAAGGGTGTGTCTGGGAGAGTGGTGTGTGTGTGTGTGTGTGTGTGTGTGTGTGTGTGTGTGTGTGTGTGTGTGTGTGTGTGTGTGTGTGTGTGTGTGTGTGTGTGTGTGTGTGTGTTGTGCTGAGTCACATTCAGGTTAGCTGTAGCATTAGCTCAGCTGACTGTCAGCACTAATGCAGCAGGAGGCGGAGTTAGCATTATAAAATCTAAACTAATGGGCGGAGGTGGAGGAAGTACTCAGATACTTCATTGCAGTAAAAGTACTGATAAAAGTACAAGTAAAAGTACTAATACTACACTGCACTAATGCTTTTTTTTCTGGCTGCGTTCAGAACAGATGACAGGAAGTGATCCTCTGTTTTTCTTCTTCTGTTGTGTCTTTAATGGAGGAGGAGAGCATGCTGGGAGAAAAGACAGAGCAACTTCTCCTACTCTATTTTTACTTCAAAGCTTCATCAGTGTGTGTGTGTGTGTGTGTGTGTGTGTGTGTGTGTGTGTGTGTCAGTCATTATCATTCAATTAGAATCAAACAGCAGCCATCACAGAAAGTACACAGCCACACAACTTAGAGATACTGTGTACTTTGAGGATTTTTTTTCCTATATTTTACAGATGGATATCATACCAATATTATTTTATATATTCTTATTCGATACCTTGCTGATATTATTTTGGATATTTAGCTGATATATTTCAAATATTTTTCAGATAGCTTGCTGAAACTGTTTTGGATTTTTTTTTCCCTGATATTTTATTGATATTTTAAATGGTTTACAGACATTTTAAAGATATTTTAATTATCTTTTACAGGATACTTTCCCTTTCATTTTACCCACCTAAAATGAAGTGCTGCACATAATCCCATAAGGCAACAATGCCCAGTAGATTTTGGTTATAATTTCAATATTTTGATGATTTTGAGATTTACTATTATTGAGATATTTTCCAAACACTCTTCAGATAACTTACTGATACAGGTTTTGGGGAAAAAAATAGGTATTTTTGTTTGTTTATTTTTTGGAATTTTGCTGATTTCTTGTTTTTTTCCAGACATTTTCCAGATTCGGTGCACGGTGGTTAGCATCGTCGCCTGACAGCAGGAAAGTTACTGGTTCGAACCCCAGGGTGCTCCGCCATGTTCTCCCCTTGTCAGCATGGGTTTACTCCAGGTGCTTCAACATGTTCCCTTCATGTCAGTGTGGGTTTTCTCTGGGTACTCCAGCTTCCTCCCACAGTCCAAAGACATGCAGGTTAATTGGTGACTCTAAATTGTCCGTAGGTGTGAATGTGAGTGTGGATGGTTGTCTGTCTCTATGTGTCAGCCCTGTGATAGTCTGGTGACCTGTCCAGGGTGAACCCTGCCTCTCGCCTAATGTCAGCTGAGATAGGCTCCACCCCCCCCACAACCACCAACAGGATGAGTGGTTAAAGAAAAGGAATCAATGAATTTTTCAAATGTTTTACCAATTCTTTCCAAGGAACTTTGCTTGATATTTCTTCCATATTCTACTCATATTACTTTGCATATTTTCTTAAAATTGTTCATATATTTTTAAAAATATTTTACTGCATAGAATAAAGTGTAGCACATAATCCTACCAAGACAGTTGAAGCCCAACAGACCTGCTACTGTTTTGGATTTTGTTGAGAAATTTTCCAGACATTCCTCAGATATTTTACCAATATTTTGCAGGGTATTTTCTCTATTATTTGTTTGTTTGTTGTTGTTGCTTTTTTTTTGGTAAATTTCATTGATATTCCATTTTTCAGATATTCCTCAAACATTTTACTCCATAGAATAAAGTGGAACACATAGTCCCGAGACAGCTGATGCTATATGATATTATTTTGAATATTTCTGGTACTTTTTAGATATCTTACTTTTTTTCCCTGAAAGTTATCTGATATTTTCCAAATGTTTTCCACGCATTTTTTTTAGACATTTTTTCAAGTGTTTTTCAGGCTACATTTCCTGATTTTTCTTGCATATTCCACTGATATTTTTTGTAAACTTGATTAATATTATTTAAATTTTACTGCATGAAAAAACATAGAGCACATAATCCTAACAGACATCTGAACCCTGAGAGACACAGTGTGAATAAAGACCAGTTTTAATCCTAGCATTTGCCCCATTTGCTTCCTCCTCCACTTGTCCTCTTCTTCCTTGACTCTTCGTCTCTTTCTCTCTCTCCGCCTCTCTCCACCACTCTCCTCTCTCACTCCACTGCACAACAACAGTCCCATGTTGACTCCATATATCACTCCCTCTCTCACGTGCCCTCTCTCCACCCCTTCCCTCCCTCCCTCCCTCTGGTCCATTAGCAGGAAGAACAGATCGCTGACAGAAGAGAAGAGACGAGACGGCCGAGGCAGACGGAGCAGAAGAGGGACAGACAGAAGAGACTCAGAAGACAGAATAAGATAAAAGAAGAAGACACAAAGCATCATGGACGTTTTCAAGAAGAGTTTCAGCAGTGTGAAGGAAGGAGTGGTGGCTGCTGCTGAGAAGACGAAGGCCGGCGTTGGGGAGGCCGCTGCGAAGACCAAGGAGGGGGTCTTCTACGTTGGTGAGAGGGTGGATGGATGGATGGATGAATGGATTAAAAGTACAAACTGTACTTTGTTGGATGGTTTGATAAAAAGTAAAAGGTGAGATAGAAAAAGACAGTTAGAGGAAAGGGGAAAGAAGGGGTGATGGAGAGATGAAGAGAGGGACAGTGGGGGAGGAAAAAAGAAATTACTCAAAAGTTGTATTCGAAGCAAAATTAACAAATCTGGAAGTCGTTGAATGGAGAGCGAAGGAGAGAGGAGATGAAGGGCGTGATGGGTGGAGTGCATCTTGACATTGTACATTACATTTGATGTAAAGGTAGAGACAGGACAGAAAGGAGGGAGGAGCAGATGGATAAAGAGAAGCATAAAAGGACAGAAGAAGAGATAGAGGAACTAAAATTTCGGATCTGTGGGTTTTTTGGGTGGATGGGAGGAGGACGAGTAAAATTCGAGAACAAACTGGGATGATGAAAGGAGAGATGGAGGGAGTGATAGGTGAAGGACAAGAATTCAAAAATATTTAGATCAGAGAAGAAAAAGAAAATTAAAATTTATCATGAGATGGTGAATTAAATTTGAATATGTGGAGGTCTGTTTGCAGCAGAAATGATGAGAGGAAGATCGGATGGAAAGATAAATGGAGGGATAATCGGAAAAAACAAAGGAACAGAAACTTGACATGAAATTGCACATCAAATCATCGAAACTTGAGTTTCTGGTGGAAAGTGACAAAGGGACGGGTGGAGGACGAGTGAAACTGGAGATGAACGGAGGGATAAGAAGGAGGACGGGAAACTGAATCGTAAAATATCAAATCAAATGAAAGAACGAGAAAAGTGAAATTCATCGTGACATGGTGCATGAAATTTTAAAGCCTGCTGGAAGAAGGGAGGACAGGACGGATAGAGGGATGGAGAGATTCAGGGAGAGATTAGAAATGGCAAAATAAAAGTAAAATTTCACTCAGATTTCACGTCAATATTTTGATCTGAGGGGTTTTTGGTGGAAAACGAAGGAGGGATGGGCAGAGGACGAGTGAAATTCAACAGAAAGCTGGCAGTGATAGGTGGGGGACCGGACGCTGGATCGTAAAATATTAAAAGTGTAATTCATTGTGACATTGTACATTAAATTTTAAGATGCTGAAGTCGATAAGGAGCGGGAAGGAGGGAGGAAGGGATGGAGGGAGGGACTGAATAAAGAAAAGGTAAAATCTGACAGGAAAGTGCAAATTAAATGAGTGGAAATTTGAGTGTTGTGGTTGAAAATAAAGGAGAGATGAGCAGACTGATTCATTGTGACACTGTGAATTAAATTTTAAGATGCAGAAGTTGATATGGAGCAGGACGGAGGGGAGGAGGGATGGATGGAGAGGTGAAGGGAGGGACAGAGAACTGGAGGAAGTTACTGAAGACTTTTAGGCTTTTAGAGCATCCGTCGGCTTCTGGAGGTCGAGGCAGCTCTCAGCTGAAGGCTGAGCTTTTCCAGGAAAAAGACTTGGCGTGTTTATGGCAGGATGAGTCATCAACAGCGCCACCATGCGGACAGACAGGACGTCGCCTGCTGCCGCTTTCATTCAGCATAGAGAGAATAAAACACTCTCAAAGTGATTGTAAATTCTTTATATTATAAACATTTTTTGACATTTAGATGCCAGAACGTTGCTTAAGACAAACACTGGGGAGTTGAGCAGAGCTGGAGGAAGAATTCAGATCCTTTCCTGCAGTGAAAGTACAAATATCACAGAGTAAAAATACTCTATTAATACTGTTATTAAATGAAGTGAAGTAGGAAGTGACAAGAAAAGAAAATACTTAAATAAGTACTTCACATTAGTACTCAGGTGCAGTACTTTTCAGTCGGACTAAAATCAGCGAACCATCTAAACACTGCCCGACACTGATCTCCTTGTCACAGTCTTATTTCCTCAGTTTATTGATCACCTGCAGCTTTTATTGATCAGAGGTACAAAGAGCAGCTACACAGCTCTGAAAATAAGGAGAAAAGGAACAAACCTCTTTATGCGCTGCCTCTGTGTCTGTGTGTTTAGTCTTTGTTGACATGACAAAACACACACCGGCCCACAGGAAGTGATGTCACAATCCCCCTGTGGTGCATGTTGCTGTGTTTTGCTCTCACCTGTATTGTTGGCTGCTGACGGATGGAGAGATAAAAGGAAGGATGGAGCTCAGTGAGTCTTCTGTCTGGTCGGGTGTAGGGAGGGTTGGGTGGAGGAGAGAGCTGTCAATCATCAAACCTCAGTCTGATCTGACCTGGACTACATGGTGAACTCAGACACATGAGCTGTGCTTTGTGAGATGTGGAAATCAGGCCCCTCCTTTCCTTTGTCATTTGTACATCTTCAAGTCATTTCCTTGCCTCCTCTCTTTGTGACTTAGTCCCTCCCACCTGAGATGCAACAGGAGGAGGCGAGGAAGAGAAACCAGGAGAGAGTCGACGTGTTAAGGCAACATGGCATTTAACAAAATGAGACATTAATGCATCAGAATTACATCATCAGCTGTGTGTCACATCTCTTTTCATACATCATGGTAACCAGATATTCAGCGTAAAGTCAAACATGCTCTCAGTGGGTGTTGGCCTTTGCCAGCGTTGCCCCTTTTCAGCGATTCTGTTTGTGATATTCATGGACAGCATCTTGAGGTGCAGCCGGGGGGAAGAAGGGGATCCGGTTTGGGGACCTCAGAGTTAAATTGAGAAAATTGAGTCTCTGCTTTTTGTAGATGATGTGATCCTGTTGGCATCGTCACACTGTGCCCCCCAACATGCACTGGGGAAGTTTGAAGCCAAATGTGAAGCGGTCGGGATGAGAGTCAGCACCTCCAAATCTGAGGCCATGGTTCTCTGCAGGAAAACAGTGGATTGCCCCGTCCGGGTTGAGTTACTGCCCCAAGCGAGGGAGTTCAAGCATCTCGGGGTCTTGTTCACGATTGAGGGTAGAATGGAGCATGAGATGGATCTGCAGTGATACGAGCGCTGTGCCTGGTGAAGAAGGAGCTGAGCCAGAAGGCAAAGCTTAGGATTGACTGGTCCATGTACGTCCCAACCCTCACCTGTTGTCATGAGCTCTGGGTAGTAACTGAAAGAATGAGATTGCAGATAGCGACTGTAATGAGTTTCCTCTGTAGGTTGTCTGGGCTCAGCCTAAAAGATAGGGTGAGGAGCTAAGAAATCCAGAGGGAGCTTGGAATAGAGCTGCTGCTCCTCCATTTCGGAGAGGGTCAGTTGAGGTGGTTCAACATCTGATCAGAATCTTCCTGTGCGCCTCCTGTTAGAGGTGTTCTGGGCACGTCCCACTGGTAGGAGGCTCTGGGGCAGACCCAGAACACACTGGAGGGATTATATATCTCATGTGACCTGTGAATGCCTCGGGGTCCCCCAGGAGGAGCTGGAGAGTGTTGTTGGGTAGAGGGACATCTGGAGTACTTCACTCAGCCTGCTGCCTCTGAGAATCGGCCTCGGATAAGTGGATGAAAATTGATTGAAAGATGGATCAATAGATGGGTGCCAGAGGGACTAACGCAATCATTCAAGATGGAGCGCTGAGATCGACTTCCAGGTCACAGGCACAAGGGCAGAGGAGACGAGGAGATGAGGAGGCACAAAACAGAAATGACAAGAGCCCTGGGGACATCCTTACGGTCACCGGTCCCCTGTTACCCAGCTTCATATGACATGTAATATTTTAGAAGGCTCATATAAACTTTGACAAAAGACTTTGACAATATCCCATACTCTAACTTTAGTTATTTTTAAATGCATTCATAAATGTATTGATCAGGTAAGAATCATGACTTTATCACAGAGTTTCAAATGATGGTTTAAAAGAAGAGATTCGGACGATTACAGCAGATTAAACCTCATGATATAATGTGGCACTGCTCTGGAGCTCTGCCCTCTCAAAGCTGCTCCTCTTCTGTTTTGAGTCCGTCCATGTGTCCCCTGATATGAACGGACACTGGGGGAGACGTGAGGGCTTGTCTCTGCAGATCAAACTGCAAAAGAACAATGGGAGACGGTTAAAATGCAGTTTATTCTGGAAGAATCTGTTCAGCCACTGTGAAGATATCAATGTTGAAATCAAGAAAAGTGTCCTGATTTGTAATTTGAACCTAGTATCAGTGGGCTTTGGGCTGTGTGGGTGGTTTTGACATATTGACCTGCAGGGAAACAGACATTACTGAGAACATTAAACCCTTTAAAAGCTCTCCTTAATGTGTCGTGTGAGGAGGATATTGAGCTGCGGTGAAATCAGGAGCAAGCTGGAGCTCTGACCTGGATTAACCTCTGATTCAGACCAGAACACAGAACTTTGTTCAGGGTAAAGATCGTCGTTGCATCAGAACTGAGAACGCCGTGAGGAAATGTTGTCTTTCCACAGGGACGTCTGATGTCGTCTGATGAAACAGCATTTTTGTTAAATTACCAAGTAGAATTTTCATGCCGTGAACCCAGACTGTGGACTGGACTGCAGAAACATGTGTGACACTCAGCTGTCCCACTGTTAATTCAGACACATGAACTAACCACTTCCTACCTATTATAAATATGTTTTTGAAGCGAGTCACATGACTTAATGTCGAAAGAATCTCTATTCAAAGAGAGGATTTTTATGTCTCCATACAAGCGACAGCCGTGGTCGGAGGCGTGGTCTCAAGAACGCCATGACATCTGCTTGGACTCAGTGGTAAAGGTCACTGTGAACTTTGGTCCGTCTCATTCTTGTGAACATGATACTCAGAAACGCCTTGAGGAATTTTTTTCGTCAAACGTCCACTTTGACTCAACAATAACCTGATCAGTGTTTGGTGGTCAAAGGACATGGTCACTGTGACCTCACCCATCTTATTCTCGTCAAAAGATATCTCAGCAACGCCTTGAGGGAATTTCCTGAAATTTGGCACAAACGTCCACATGGACTTAAAAATGAACTGATTAGATTTTGAAGGTCAAAAGTTGAGGTCACTGTGACCTTGTCTGTCTCATTCCCTTTTAGGGAGTTTCCTGAAATTCGGCACAAATGTCCACTGGCCTCAATGATGAACTGTCTGGAAATTTGTGGACAAAGGTCAAGGTTATTGTGACCTCTCGTCCATCTCATTCTTATGAATGCCATATCTCAAGAACGCCTTGAGGGAATTTTTCTAAATTTGGCACAAATGTCCACTTAGGCTCAAGGATGAACTAAATAGTTTTTGGTGGTCATAGGTCAAAGGCCACTGTGATCTTGTCTGTCTCATTCTAGTGAAAACTATATCTTAATAACACATTGAACACCTTCAAATTTGGCACAAATGTTCACTTGGATTCAACAATGAACTGATTAGAATTTTGACGATCAAAGGTTAAAGTCATTGTTACCGTACGAAATACGTTTTTGACATAACTCAAGAATTCATGCGCTAATTATGACAATATTTTACACAACTGTCTAACAGTTGAAATGATGACATTTTGGTGTGAAGCATCCATGCTTTCACAGACATGGATGGAAACTGTGGGTGCAACTTGGCTGGTTAACTGGGCATTCAACAAAGAAGTGCTAATTTTAGGTAGTAATTAGAATTGTTACAAGGTCACAGGTATTTTGAATGATGTTTTCGCAAGTTCCACGTTTTCATGTCTCTGTTCTTAGACCTTTACTACTAGGAAGGTGAAACCCTTATGGGCGCTGCCAGAGATTAAAACACAAAAAAAAGTTTGTTTGCAGTTGCACTGATCCACAGTCAGGAAAAGCAGAGCCTCCATTAGAGGAGATAAAACCAGCGGGCTCATCAAATATGCATCACATCTGGTTATACAGTCAGCTGCCTTCCTGTAAGTGACTGACTGACTGTGCAGCAGGTCCATCAGCTTCAGTTCAATCATCATCATCAGTTCAGTCATCAGCCGCAGTTCAATCATCAGTTTGAACCTGGTCTCACTCCGAAGTCGTCAAATTCCAGCGCTTGGGCAGTGACTTGTGGCTTCAGAAACCAACGAAAAAGGGTGTCCTTTAACGTCAGTATGATACGCAGCCATTTGCCATTATAGTTTAACAGCGCCCGGTGGCGTCAGGCGGAAACGTAGCGGGACAAGGATAAAACTTAAGGTGGCAAAAGTCCGAGTGGAGAGGGCAGGTCCAACAAACCACGACTGTGTTCGCGTGTCGCAAGATTCTAAAGCCAAACCTAGTTCTTTTGTCCTAAACCTAACCATTTGTGTTTGTTGTTGAAAGGAAAAAAAACTCAATTCATGGCGTTGTGCCAACGTAGTACTTTTATTTTGAAAGATACTGTATGCAAAATGTAAATTTCCTGTGAAAACAGAAGTTTATCTTGAAAGAAGACAGTGCATGTAACAAGCTGAAGTTGTCCCAGATTGTCAACCACCAACTCTCCCAGGGTACCCTGGGCATCATATGTGGATGCGGAAATCAAACGTCAATATGTGACAAGGTCGGAGTGAGGATGTGTTGTCAGCTACAGTTCAGTCATCAGTTTCAGTTCAATCATCAGCTTCAGTGGTCGGCTGCCTGTGTGGAAACAGCTGCTCTGAGCTGCTGTAACTGTAACTTGTTTGTCTGAGTGATTCACTGTCTGCTGCTCACACAACAAAGAGTCTGTTCACTTTAATCCGTCACATGTCCGACCAGCAGGACGCCCACTGGGAGAAACATCACTCTCAATCTGAATCTGGACTGGACAACAAGACGCCGGCTGAGAGCTGAAGTCCACTTGATACTGATCCAAAACTTAGAAGAAAAAAACAAAAAAAACCCAGGGACATGAAGGCTGTTGTTGTTGAGTTTGGTCCAATCAGAGTCTGGAAAAATAGGACGCAGTCTGAGAGAGACAATAAAGTAATAATAAAATGATACAAGCAGAGTGGGCTTGATGCTGGTCGTCTGGGTGTAAACTGGGTGACGTGAATAAATAATTCAGAGAGCAGCTCAGAGGAAACCAGGTCAGATCCAGAGTCACTCTCACACTCAGACTGAACACGTTTGTTTGTTGAACCTGCAGGTAGAAGTCGACCAAAACTATTTTTATTTCCTTCACGTGTTGTCAGATCTTAAAAAATTTGGAACTATATTCTTTTTACCAAACTACACCAGCCAACCTTATCACAGTGCTGAAGAAAGCATGATCTCTTTGGTTCTGACATTAAAAAAAAAAAAATCACAGTAAATCTGAACATCTGATTTTTGTTGAGTCTTAAATAACTGATATAAATCTGGATAAAAACATTGAGGAGGGTGAAGCTACCTGCAGTATAATGTCTGACATTATAAATCCAGTATAACGTTAATAATTCCATCAGTACAGTCAGCTCATTTCTGTCTTTGTTTACTAATAATCATCAGTCGCTTCATACGGCGGCAAAAGTAAAAATTCAGTTCAACAATTAATGTAAACAACATGTTTTACGTCATTGTTAACAATATGTTAATAAGTAAAAAAATTAAGTCTAAATTTCAATAGCTATACCTAAATGTTCAGTGTTGAATCTAAACGTTAAATGTCAATTCTAAGTATTAAATCTGAATGTTGTGTATAATCTACATATTAAATTTAAATGTTACATATAAATACTTAATACTAAATGTTAAGTGTTAAATGTAAATGTTTAATTTTAATGTAAAAGGTAAATCTAAATACTAAATCTAAATCTTATTGCTAAATCTAAATGTTCGGTGTTCAATATAAATGTAAAATGTTGATCCTTAGTATTAAATCTAATGTGAAATGTATAATCTGCATATTCAGTTAAAATGTTAAATCTAAATGTTTCATGTTGAATCTAAATGTTAAATATAAATACTAAATCTAAATATAAAATGTTAAATTATAATGTTCAGTGTTGAATCTAAATGTTAGATGCAGATTTCAAGTATTAAATCTAAATGTTAAATGTTGATTCAAAAGATTAAACATTAAATCTTGGTCTTATATCTAAATGTTAAATGTTGAACCTTAATGTTAAATCTAAACATTGAATCCAAATGTTAAGTGCTGAATCTAAATTTTAAATGTTAAATGTTAACATTAAATCTAAAGGTAAAAATGTTGAATCTAAATGTGAAATGTAAACATGAAGTCTAAATTTTGAATCTAAATTTCTGATTTAAATCTAAAAGTTAGATGCTTAATCTAAATGTTGATATGTACATAAAATCTAAATGTTGATTTTTTTTTTTTATTTCAAATTTTAAATCTAAGTGATAAATCTAAATGTTTATTGTTGAATCTAAATTTTGAATGTTAAATTCAAATACTAGGTCTTAATGTTAAATCTAATCATTATGTCTAAATGTTGAGTCTCAATGTTAAATGTTGAATCTAAACATTAAGTCTAAATGGTGACTCTAAACATTAAATCTAAATGTTAAATACTACTTTGCCACTTTTTCTGTTCTCCTTCCGTTTAATAACTGTCAGTGAAACTAATACTTCCTGCACATTTCAAATTAAAAGCCTCACAACAAGCGAGAGGAAAGATGCACTTTAAGCTGGTGACAGGCTTTTAATTAGAGAAGGAAATAAAAAGGTCCTTTCTAATATTAGACAGAAAATAATCAAATACGTTGAATGGTCCAGTCAAATTTGTTTCCTTTTTTTTCCTCTTTTCCAGGAAACAAGACGATGGAGGGAGTGGTGACCGGTGTTAACACAGGTACACACACAGCTACACACTAATTAGCACCCAGACAAAAAACATTTTAAACTTGTCTTGAGCTCCTCTGACATTCCTCTCCACGCCCTGATCCTATTTATAACCTGAAGCTGTCTGCAGAGACGCACTGGGAGACTGAACTCAGGGCGAAAAGGTCTCTTTAATAAAACCACTTTTTCAACTGTAGGAGGCCAAAAAAAAATGCAGTAAAATTATTATTGTTCTGTAATATTGTTGTGATCTATACAAACTTTTCATCACTTGTGTTTAAATGGGAAAATGGTGTCTGTCAAGTATCTGTGATGTTAAACAATATTTTGTTTTATGTCCACTTCCTGTTGTCCAGTTGCCCAAAAGTCAACTGAACAGGCAAACGTTGTCGCCGACACTGCGGTTTCCGGGGCCAACGAGGTCGCCCAGGCAGCAGTGGAGGGGGTGGAGAATGCAGCTCTGGCCAGCGGATTCGTCACCAAGGTGAGTGATGTCACATCACATGACCAAATGAGACATTCTATTTTTGTAAATTAATATTATCTATTAGTTTTCATATAATTTTTTACATAATTATTACTTTATTTTTTATTATTATTTTTTAAAGTAAAAAATAATTATTTAAATTCAAAATTTTCTTTTTTAATTTTAGTTTTAATCAAAGTTTAAAAAATAGCTTAAAATCTGAGTGTTCATTTTAACTTAAAATATAATTTTATTATTCATGTTATTAATGACACCTGTGTTAAATGATCTGTTTGTGTTATTATATATATTTGAATATTAGTTATTATAGTTTAGTTGTTGTTGTTTTTTTTTTTCATAAAAAAAAAAGTTTACTTCAATTTCAAAAAATGTTAATTAAACTTTTATTTCAATGTTGTTATTATTCATGTTATTAGTGACACCTGTGTGTTATTAAATATTTAAATACTGGTTATTAAAGTTATCAGTTCCTTCTTGAATTTTAGTTTCATATCAGTTCATATTCAGTTCATATCTCAATTTAGTTATTTTTAACTTTATTTATGCAGTTTTGGTTTAGAAGGATAATGTGTTCAACAGGTTCAGAATATTATTCTGGTATTTTAGAGGTGGCTGTTGCAGGCGATTTGCAGTCATGTAAACAATAATGTCTAAAATATAGTGTTTTATTTTTGTTATAATGACAACAAATGTTTCACAGGAAAATAAATAATAAAAAACAGTATATATGAGGAGAAAAAAAGGCATAATAGACAAAAATTGATATTCCTCTGCCTCAGTTATAACATATGTAATCCCAGAAAAATTAATATTATAATCTGTGTTGTGGCCATAACTTTTATTTTTTTTCTCCTCACGAATCTCTGCTGATTGGCTGGGAACAGGAGGAGGAGGGACCAGTGTCTGAGGAGGTGCCTGATTGGTTGACGGGGGGATTAAGTGACTGATTGGTTGCATGGCATGACGCTCGTTGCCTGATAAAACTTTCTGACTTTAAAATGCCTTTTGAGGACTCACAGCTTTTTACATTAACACGTATTTTCCTGCTGATCTTAAAATCAAACTGGATTATCTCCAGTGACGTGTGACAATAAGAATTATTATATTTATATGTTTACTTTTATTTAAATGTCTGCACATTGAGACTGAGTGCGTGTCATCAGCATTAATGGTAGTACTGGGAGAGTTAACTGGTCAAAACATTCTCGTTTCCGCCTTTAAAAATACCAAAAAACACTCAGTCAGTGGCCCTACATGTCAAAATATGGCACTCTAGGTGCTCCTACACCGTCACTTTTTATCACTCAGGGATAACGTGACAATTTACACATGCTTAATGTCTTTTTAAAATAAACTTTGGTTCACGAGAAACGCAAAATTTCCACTCGTTAGATAAATACAGCCTTTTTTCAAAATAAACTTAGAACATGGATAAAAAAATATTTTTAGATTCACTTCCTTAAATTATGGTTTGCCTTAAAATAAGTATGTTTGTTACAAACATAATGTGACGTTATATGACGTATGTCACTACCGTAGCATGCTACACACACTAACACACACAGGAAATAAACAGCGGGCTTCTGGGTGAACGTCTGTTGATTGTTTGACCCCACCCACCTTCCCTATGCAGACTGTCTTACATCACAAAACAACATATAATACAAAATTTGCATTAAAACAACAACTATTCAAACATAGTGGCCTCTCAAGAAAAACAAGCATGTCTCTCTATAATGCCCTTAAATTCATCAGTGGATGTAAGTGTGTCTAAATTTAGGTCTTTTTGAAGATTGTTCCATGTCCACGGTGCAGAGTAGGAAATGTTCCCCAGATCTGTTCAAACCCAGGGTTTATTACAAAGAAGCCACAGCTGGAAACTACCAGAGCTGACACACTGGAGGGTTCAGAGGTTGGCTGGAAGTTTGCCCAATATTGCTTTGTAGATAAAAATATACCAGTGCTGTTGTCTGCGAGTGGTCAATGATGTACAACCCACCAAATCATAAAGAACACAGTGCTGAGTCAGGGACTTTGCATTTGTAGTGAAACATAGAGATGCATGGTACACTGAATCAAGGCTACGTAAAATAGAGGAGGTTGCATGCAAATACAATATGTCACTGTAATCAGTCACAGATAAAAAAAAAAAAAAGTAGCTTCCACAAGTTTTTTCTTAGCACTGAAAGTAAAACAAAACTAAAACAAAAGCCAACCTTCACTTTAAGCTTTCAAACTAGAACAGCAGTATGTACATTAAATGAAAGCTCGTCATCTATCCATACACCCAAGTACTTGTATGAGGACACTCTTCTAATAGATTACTGTCAGAGGTGAAGATGCTAAAATCATCCAGCAACTATGGGAGAGCCTTTAAGAAGACCATAAACTTCGTTTTCTGAACGTTTAAAATCAATGTTAAACTCAGCAGAGTGGCCTAACTCACCAATACATTACAGGAAGCCTCTTTTATATGACCAGATTCTTATTAGCATTACAGATTTTTAAGCAGAAATATAACATGGCTGAGGTGTCCAGTAGCTCAGTGGGTAGAGTGGGCATCTCATGTACAAAGGCAGTGTCCTTGCCGCAGCTGTGGGTTGGATTCCAGTCTGCAGCCCTCTGCTGCATGTCAACCCATTGCTCCCTCTACTTCACACTTACTTCTGCCCTATCAATTACAGGCAAAAAGCCCAAAAATATAAATTTTAAAGAAAGAAATATGGCTAGAAAGCTGCTGATATCAATATGTGGCGATGGTTTCCTCTGACAGATTTCTAAAACTAACAAAGCATGAAGAAAAAAGGATGCATGGAAAAGAAAAGACTGTTTGCTGTGCTAAAATCCATTTAATATTTGTCGTTATGCCGATGATGCCTTCCTTTACTTCACTAACAACAACTGCACCCTTCAGAGAAAGAATGTTTACGTCATCGTTCTATTTTCAGAATCTATTTTCTCAGCAGTTTATAATTATGTTCTTTTACTGAGTTTTGTTTGGCTCGAACACCCAGCTTGTTGTGTTTAGCTGAAATCTGGGAAACAAAAACAAAGAAAAAAACAACAAGTAAACTACAGATCAGGGTTGGAAATATGTTGAGTTTTTCAGGGTTTGTGAATATTTGCTGTTGCAGGATTTAGTCGTGACATCAGCACTGACTAACATGGCTGTTTCTTTCAGCTTCAGCTCATCTTTGGCTTCTTCTCAACAGAAAGATTTCCCTGCTCTTCTGTTGTCGAACCATTCTACAGATACGAAGTTACACTTCTCTCAAAGCAAATGATTGTTAAATGGTTAAATCAGAAGGGACCTACTAGAGAGGTTTTGCAAAGAGGATATTAAGATGTGTTCAATCGTAAGTTTATCAGTAACCATTTAAATCTTGAAGAGACAAACACAGGTAGTGCAGCCATTGTTCATGTCATTAGTTCCACCTGTGCAACTTGTTCTGGGAGAAGTGTGGTTCTGTACGTGAATGGATTTGTACAAATTGTGGTGGCGGCCATATGACCTCTGCTCCCTCTGTCCTGCAGGCCGACCTCCCTAAAACAGAAGGCGGGGAAGAACAGACCGAACAGGCTGCACAGTAGGTGAGAAAACTACCAACAATAAAATCACACTTTCAACCCAAACAGGAGGAAATAGTGCTTTGTCTGGGGATTACTTTCAATAGTGGATTAATCCACATCTGGTGCTTTAGTCTGGTGAGTATTAGGGCAGCAGAGCAGATCTAAGGCCAGTTTGACTCTAGTTACCCTCTCAGGTAAATACAGAACTTGGAAAGACTGCATACAAGTATGACTGACAGAGATTTTAAAACTCTGATTTTCAACTTTGAATCTATCAACACTAGAGGTGTAACAGGACACAAGAGTCGCAGTTCAGTGTTAGTTTAGTACAGCAGTAAAAAGAAAAAAACAAACTCATCAGGATCTGTTTGTTTTCATGCATTTAGAACAGACAGTAATACAAAGACAGACACCTTCTTTCTGCTGAGGACTGAGGGACATTTCTGTAAACTATTTTCATGATAAAAATTTGGAACATCTCAAACACCTGTGTACGAACACTTAAACACTTTCCCAAAAGGCAACAGGTCACAACAGGCTAAAAACCAAAAAGCATTTCTAATTAAATCAAACTGAAAATACCAAAATACACAGAAAAATACTAAATAAAATCTGTGCATTAAGCTGAAAGTGCCTTGACTGTCACACCACCGGGAGGCGCTGTGCTACAGCAAATGAACAGAAGCCACACACAGTTATCACGTTTACTAAAAGATCCGTATGTCTTTTCCTCTGCATATATTCAAAATTATGTGTGGAAGAGCTCACTGCCTTTCCCAGCTGCCAATGGTGTAGGTAGTATTTGGTGGAATATAGGTTTTGACTTCGCAGGACCAAAATTCAGTGTCAGGACAATAGCTAATGCCAACGTCAATTTCATGTAGAATACTGATGACATCTTTAAATTGTTAAGTAACCAAAATGCAACATTTTCCAAACGTCCCAAGCCAATGTCATCTTGAGGTAGAATAATGACATTTGGTCATGAGGTACGGAGACCACACAACATGAAATTCCAACGTCATTAGACATTCAAATTATCGTCAACCCAGTTTTAATTTCACCAGCACGCATACACAAACCATGGATAAATGTTGATCCGGCGTGGGTCGACGTCAACGCAGTGCTTCGTTAACTTTGGTAAAATGGTGACTAAATATCAAACCACTAAATCACCATTAATTCCCTTCCCTTCATTTTGTTTTTCTGTGTCTCCAGAATGTTGTTCTCCCCGACCTGCAGCCACTTCCTGTGTCTTCCTGTCCAATGAGCAACAAGAGAAGAGGACCTTTACATTTTATCTGTCGCTCAACGCTTTGACCTCTGACCCTCCTCAGCCACTGTGTGTAACCTAACCTCATTAACCAAGAGAAACCCTCCTTCTCAGCATCATCATCCACCCTCCCGTTGCCTCAGCATCATAACTCCACATACACACAAACACACACACTGATGTCACTTTTTAACACTGAATTGAATCAGGTCGTACGCCTACATGCTCTCAGCTGATTGGTCTTTGTGGGATGACATCACCCACCAGGCTGAGAGTTCACATGACGATGCCACAAGTGTCCTACAAGCCCCACCCATCCTAATGTCAATCACCAGACTGACCACGCCCTCTGACAGACAGATATCTGAAGCCTTTAAAATGCATGTCGGTTTACTGACACACACAGACAGACACACACACACACACACACACACTAATACTTAACCCTGTGATTCACACCCACACACACACACACACACACACACACACACACCTGCAATCTGTGTGTCTGATATTAACGGAGCTTCAGAGCTGATTCTTCTTTTACAAAACAACAGAAGTGAAATAAAACAAAGTTTAAAATCCACCCGAGTTGCTTCGTTTCTTCTTCTCTGTGTAATTGAAGTAGAATCATAAATCCTGTCAGTGCCCAAAAACAAACAAGAAAAAGTACGATAAATGAGCGTACTTTTGTTCTGGACCACAGTAAACCTGTCAGCAGGGCCGAGGCAGACTCGATCCTGATGAGAGTTTCTTTCAGGACCTCGGCTGCAGAAACTGGGTCAGTCTGATTTATTTACACCTTCTCCTCATCGTCTCGGTCCGCTGATGCTCTGATGCTGCTCTCTCCTGTCACACACAGACACAGATCATGTCCCTGAAGCTCACAGCATGACGCTGAAACATATCCAAATATATGCAGAAGGACAAAGGTAATCCCACATTAAGGCCACAGAAATGAACATGAGTGGATCATGAGATGATGGGCCTCCGGGCACAGATACACAAAGAGCCCCACCACCTCTGCTACACAGGAGCAGGACACACATTTTGTGGTGGGTTTGTGTCTCTTTGTGGTTACTTTGAGTGTCTTCCCGGTCCCCTGACTCCTCATGCGAGGAGAAGAAGAAGGTTTGCTTTTTATCCATAAACAAAAACTTTGAACAGACTGTTTTATTTTAAATTCACAGCAATAAAAACAGGTGGATGAAAACACACTGCAGAACAAATTATAAAATGAAGTAGATGTAAAAGTAGGAAGTAGACTAAAAGTTCCTGAGAACTGGGCACTACATCCTCACTGCAACCTACGTTTGGTCATGGACTTTCCACGTCCACATACGACGTCCAAGGTACCCTGGGTGTGTTGGTTGTTGACGTTCTGGGACACCGTGTCAACTTCAGCCTTTCACATGCATTGTCTGTTTTCAAAATACACTTCTGTTTTCACAGGAAATGTACAGTTTGCACAGTTTCTTTCAAAATAAAAGCACGACGTCAGTACAACACCGCCAACTGATGTTTTTTTTTTACTTCAACGATAAACACACATGGTTGGGTTCAGAAAAAAATAACAGGGTTGGCTTTATAATCTTACAGGAAGTGAACACCGTTCTCCCAGATGAAAGTCAGTGGTTGTTAGACCCATCTACCACCCCTCCCATTCGCCCTACTTAAACTTTTGCCCCCTTATCTTTCGTTGTTGTCCCACAGTGTTTCCCCCTGACACCACCGGGTGCCGTTAAAGTCACTGCCCAGTATTCATTGACTCTGGAGTGAGACCAGGTTGTAAAACTCTACCTGGTCCTCAGTAAGACAATATCTTAAAGACGCTTTAACATATGAGAGAAGTTCGAGATCATTGTTCCACGTACTGTAATTAAAATAGAAAAATATATACTAGGATTTAATTAGAGTATATTTCCCAAATCAAAGGTATGCCAGCCTTACAACAACCAACTCTTTTACTGTCGGAGACAAGTTTCCCGCGTGGGAATAAAACCATGAGAGTTTTGCTCCTGTGACCTCAATCATTCAGTGTGAGATGGTTTAAAACTCAGTCCGAGCTGTCTCAAGGATCCAGTGTGTCAGACTCAGGAGGAGTCACTGGCGTCTATCAGTGAGGATTACAGATTACAACCAGCTGAAACTTCTCCTGGTTCCTTCAGTGTTCATTGTTTAGGACTTAAATTGTCCACAGAGGTCTCTTCCTCTCACAAACAAACACACCAGCTGATTTACACCAGGAAAAACACTGGTGTTGTGTTTTTGCCACACTGCTCCTTTCAGAGGGGCTGCTAACAGCGGTGGCTAGAGCCAGTGTTTGGTTTGTCCATTCTGGGCTGCTGTAGGAACATGGGGATCTCCGTAGATGAGGACCTGCTCCCAATGTGATGTTATGTTTTGAGATGCTTGACCAGAGGGGCGTACTACGAAGCGAGATTAACGGGTTAGCGAGGTATGTTGAGTCTAAAGCCAGAGTTTTCAGTGTCACGAAGGTGGCTCTCTTTTAACCTGGCTAGATCACCATGGTAACTTATGATAAACCCATAACCTGGTCGGGAGCAGGTTATGTTCTGAGTTTCAGATTAAATCGGCTGTAAAAGCTCCACCCCTTCACTGTTAAACCCCTTTAAACTCCACTGGATATGACATCACCATTTGTAGATGCTCCGGTGGACCTGGGTGCGAGAATAATCAGAGGATCGCTACGGAGGGAGAGAGTCTTCCGTGATTTTTAATTCTCTATGAGCGATATAGATTTTCAGGCTGAGGGAGTACGATACATGTGCGCGCTGGTTGAACCAAACATAAGGAATGCCACGATGAGAAGCTGTGCTGCTCACAGTTGGCCAAATGGTGTGTGTGGCATCACGTTTCTTTGCCACAGGGACCTACATGCATTCAGTCGGTGATGCTGAAAATCTGAGCAAGAACACAGTCTGCCGCGCTATACGCAAGGTTGTTCTTGCTCTCACTGAGAGACTGAACATGTTTGTGGTGTTTCCAGCCAGTTACGCGCATTAACGGTAAAAGAATCGTTCTACAAAATAGCCAGTAGTATACATCACTATTTCCCTATCCTAAGCAGGTGGATAGGGTGGCCCGGATCAGTTCATGACTCCAGAATTTTCAGAGAGTCTTTGCTGGGTCACCAGTTTGAGCAAGGTATAGCAAATATACTAGAATCATTCTATTCTTGATTAATTGTTAACAATGATGAAGTGACTTCCTTTCCCTTTATTAACAGGGCTCTTTGATGGACTGCTCGTGGGGGACAGAGGCTATCCATGTACAAGGTACTTGATGACCCCCTATCCTGACCCTGAGACTCCTTCTCAGAGCCGCTTTAATGCGGCTCTGAGAAGGAGTCTCAGGGTCAGGATAGAGATGACTTTTGGGGTCATCAAGTCTCGTTTCAACTGCCTCTGTGGCCTGAGGGTGTCTCCTGAGCGGGCATGTGAGACCATAATAGCATGTGTGGTGCTGCATAATATTGCAGTCATACGTAAGGAAAGAGCAACTCATGTGCCACTTGTGGCACCAGACATTGTGGACCCCATCACCCTTGATCGCCCATCTGGTGCAGCCATTAGACAGGCCATTGCAGATCAGTTTTTTTCTTAACTTCTTACATGGCAGTAAAATACCCACTTGCTGAATGTTTCATTCATTTTATTCATAATCTTTGCATGTGCTGGGGAGAGAGAGAAAAGCCATGAGTATACAATGTCAATCGTGCTTAACTAAAATATTTTAAACTACTGTTTAGAGTAATACCTTGGTCTTGATCTCAAGTATGTCAATTTCCAGCTTCAGCTTTTTTTATTTCCAATTCTTTTTTTTGGTTGTCCAGCTCCAGGTTCCTCTTATATATATCTGCTCCTACCTGTATAAGCAGTTTTAGTTTAAAGACCTTAAGCAGCAGAGATGACTAGGATAATGTTTTCAGTCATGTTGGTGTTGTGCTGTGTTCATGATTTACTTAGCATGGTGCTTACTTCACTAGAAATGATAAAACCCTTACATTCTGCCTTTTGTCTTGCCCAGAGGTGGATGCCGTAGGCTGAGGGGAGTGATGGAGATTTTCACACCTCAAAGCCACAAAAAACAGGCATTTAGGTCTTTAGCACCAAAGGCCCTATACATACCCTGGACATACAAATTATGCTGGGAGCTGCTGGCACAGGGATCTGATTGGATGCCCTCCATGATTGGGCGCCCCTCATTGTTGGCAAGGGCCAGCTCCTCTGAAGCTGTGTACTGAGATGGAGCAGGCCCCCTCCTGTCTTCCTCATGTCATTTTTTTTCCTGTTTGCTGAAGGTAGTATTGCAACTTTAAGATTTGACACAGCATATTATCCACACACTGTAGAGAAAATAATGAAGCAGTTACATACCACTTTGGATGATGTTTTTATGCTTGGTTTTAATTTGCTGCCACGTCTGTTTAACGGTGTTGGTGCCACAGCTAATAAATAAAATATTCATTAATCTATTGGTGTTTATCACAGATAATAATCAATCATAACATGATTTCACTTTGTATTGGCCACAAATTAAATTGATTTTAACGTATCCCTGATATCTGGACAGTGTAAGACTAAATGCACATCATGTTTAAATGCATTTGATGTTTTAGACCGACCATGTTCAGCAGTGAAAATTAACAGCAGGGTCTTAATTAATAATTAAGTGTTATCTTACGCATTGACGCGCTCAGCAATTTTCTGCCAGCATTCCTCTCTTGCCTTATTTGCAGCAACAATGTTATAGTTTTTTTAAATTCTTCATATCCTTCCATGATTTGAAGTTGCTCCTCCTGACTGAAATAAGCGGCTCGCGATCGGTCCATTTTGTGCGGAAGTTGAGTCAAATGACGCTCCAGACGCCCCTTTTTATGTGAAAGCGCACAAAGCCTTAAGAAGGGGGCTTGGGTTAACAAATCAAGTTGGTAACCACCGTCGTGATACCAATTATCTCTAATTGTGGTTTTAGGCTTTGTCGATCCAGATCGTGCAAAGAAAGCCTGGCTGTGTTGAGCTTAGAGCTGCAACTAACGATTATTTTCACTGTCGACTAATCTGTCGATTATTTCTTCGAATAGTCGACTGGTCATTTTATTGAAAAATGAGTTAAAATGTTGAAAAATGTCGGTCTGTCTCTCCCAAACCCCAAAATTATGTAATCTTATGTCTTGTTTTGTACTCACGCCAAAGGGTTTTAGTTCACTGTCATGGGAGAGTGTGTAAAGCTGCCAATATTTGAACGTAAGAAGCTGCAATAAGAGTATTTCGGGGTACTTTTATTGTACTTTTCTATGAAAAATGACTCAAACCGATTAGTCGACTACTAAAACAGTCACCGATTATTTTAATAGTCGATTAGTCATCGATTACTCAACCAATCGTTGCAGCCCTAGTTGAGCTTCCTTCGTAGCACACCCCTCTGATTCTTCCTCTCTGTGGAGCTGTTGCAGGTCTACCTGAGATCCTCCCTCCACATGGTCATGTGACCTCTAGTATCTGATTAATGCCCCACTTGGCCACGCCCACTCTCTGTCTCTTCCTTGGCAGCCTGGCAGCAGCACTGCTGTCACCACCATTTTTCCTCATGTGTTCTTTTTTTTTAAAGATTCGTTTGACAATAAACTTCATTTGACTGAGCATACTTTGTTGACTCCTCTAAGTTGCTCCCTTGAGCCGCGGCGTGACATCTCGGGGGCTCCTCCGTTGGTGGATGGTTTGTTCCAGGAGAGTTTCTTTGTCCTCTTACTTTGTGTAGGTTGTGTATGTTTGCTTGGTGGCATGTGGTGGAGGACTGCTAAGTTATCTCCCTTTGGTGAGTATCTATGGTGTGTCTAGTGTTTGCGTAAAGTTAGTTTTTTCTGTGATCTCCCTGGGTAGTTAGGGAGTGACCAGCTGGATCGAGTCATCCGTCCTTCCTTCAGTCACTCAGTTGTTCTTTTTGTCTTTTTTGTTTTCGGAGTAATTCTGGGTGGAGACTTGGTTCTCTGGCGGGGGTCAGCATGTCAGGGCCTTGGCCGTGTGGTCGGGGTTTGATTCTCTGCTTTTAAAGCCGCCCTGAGCACGGCACGCTCCAGAAGATATTTTGTCTCCGTGAATATTAGGCAGGTATCGGGGGAATCACTTGGTTTGTGCACTCAAACACTGACTCACTGTGGTACTGTGGTTTGACAGTGGGATATTAGTTAAGTTAGGTGAGTCCGTGAACCTGATGGATGCTGTGCAACTTTTGGTTTGTCAGGTTTAAGTATTTAACTATTTAAATATGACTTTTGGTCGGCCAGATTTCCTTGAGTTACTGGTGGTCACCTGAACGCTCCATTTGATGAATAGGAGCTACTTTGGTAACATTTTGGTGCTAGTTTTGTGGCTTGAAGGGTTCGTTCTTTGTGATTATGGCTTTGATTGCCAATAGACAGAGAACATTCAAGTTGCTGCTGTTTGTGTGGACACTTCTGATGTTGTGCTTTATGCACACTGGTTTGTTTTGGTGTCCTTTTGAAGGACTTTAGTGTTTGGACCTCAGTTGTGCTCGACTGTAGGAGAGGCCTTTAATATGGCCTCTCTTGATGACTAAAGGCGCCCTCAGAGGAGCTGCTTGGTCAATTTACCAAAGATCGGCTGCTGAAACTTGCTCGTTATTATAACATGGAGATTACTCCTGAGGATAAGCACCTGAAGGAAAGTATTAAGGATATTCTTAAAGCTTCTTTAACTGAACGTGATCTTTTCTAGACTGCTTCTGCACCACAACTGAGCCTGTAGGTTTCCTCTCTGATCCATCCAAAGATTCAGCAAATACATCTCCTCCACTGTCGGATGCTGCTGTTCAATTGAGGTTAAAAGAACTGGTGTTACAGGAGAAGCAGTTAGAAAGTAGACAAGAGAAAAGAGAAACAAATGCTGTTAGAACACGGCGTTTCCTTAAAGAGCTGTAATTTAAACATGTTGCATTACCAAGCTGAGCCATTTGAGTGTGATGTTAAAAATATCAGGCTGCTTCCATCATTCGTGGAGAGGGATGTTGAGAAATATGTCCATCATTTTGAGCGTGTTGCAGCTGTGTGGCCTCAGCAGGCTCGGACGCTGCTTCTCCAGAGTGTGTTGGTGAAAAGACTTACGAAGCCTGTTCTGCTCTGAGCCTTCAAGAAAGTGAAGATTATGATGCAGTTTAAAAATGCTATCCTCAAGGCTTATGAGCTAGCTCCACAGGCCTGTCGCCAATGATTCAGAAGCATCAGTAAGCCTGATGAGTGAACTTATGTGAAGTCTGCAAAGAAAACACGTGGTAACACGTTACGTGACATTGTAAATGTAATAATCTTACCCAAAATCCAGATGATAACGTGTTACTTTGTTGCTCCTACAACATTGGTGGAGTACTTATATTCAAATTTCTCTGTATCCATATCACGGACTGTCTGTCATGGTGAACTACCACAGCAGTTGTCAAAAAGGCACAGCAGCACCTACGCTTCCTGGGGATACTCAGGAAAAACAACCTGAATGACAAGTTGCTGGTGTCATTTTACATATCCACAATCGAGAGCATCCTGTGTGTCTGTGTGGCTTGCTGGGTGTTCTGTCGCACACAAAAAGTCTCTTCAGAGAATCATCAAAACAGCAGAAAGTCATTGGTTGCCCCCTCCTCTCTCTGTCAGTCATCGAGAGCCAATAACATCATTAAGGGCAATACACATCCTGGCCAACGGTTACCCTCTGGTAGGCGTTACAGGTCCATCAAATCCAGAACCACCAGATTCACAAACAACTTCTTCCCAGATGCAATAATTTTACGAAACAAACATAGTTCAACAAATTGAGTCCACTCACTGTCACCTCTTACGCATCAACACCTGCACTTTATTTCATTTTTATTTTTTGTAGTGTTTATTGTATGAACCGTGATGTAGCACTCGAAATGGCATTGTATTGTAAAGTACAATGATAATAACGGCATTCAATTCAATTCAATGTCAGGCTGGCTGCACTGAACCGACACGGTCAGCAGGTGGAGCTGCTGCACAGGTTAAGGTACTTTTGAAATATCAGACTCCCTCTCAGAGGCAAAACTCTGGACTCTCATGTTTTAATATTCACTGTGTCTCAAACTTCCTGTGGATCATTATCTCTGTTTTCCGTCCAGAATAAACGTCCTATAATCATGAAAACCGACGCTGCAGAACTCGCCTGAGAATCATCATGTTTCTACGTTTTTTCAGTATCACAGTGATCCAGTGACGGTCGTCTGTACAGCCGTGGGTTCACTGCAAACAGGAGCTGATCACAGACCATTCAGCTCACTCAGACAAAAAGAAATGAGGCTAATGTGTTAGCCCACAGCTAACTCAGTGCATCCACAGCAATGTGAGCTTTTATAACCTCCAGTTCTTCCCCAGCAAAGCTGATTCAGGTTCGTCTTTACAACAGTCATTATTTAGTCTGATTCTGTGAATGAATATTTAGAGTCGAGAATAAAGACGTTAAATATGATTTAGTTTAATGTCTGATGATTATTTAGCATTTGATTCATTAAGGACTCAGATTCACTGAAGTTACCAGCGTCCATTTAGAAATATGCTTTATCATGTCTTCAGTGAGCTGTGAGGGAAGTGTTCAGATTCTTTACTGATGCCACACTGTGAAATTACTGAAAATGTCCCTTAAGGAAAGATGAAGGTGACTGTCACATGATCATATGTGATCTCATTAGAAGATTCTGACTCATGCATTAATGTAAAAGCAGAATTTTACTGTTGTAGTTTTTTGAGATGCAGCTCATTATGAACTATTGATTAATGATTGTTCTCATTATGGATGAATCTGCTGATTATTTTCTCCATACATCGAGTGATCGATGTCACAATGAGCCAGAGCACATCTTAACAATGTTTGTTTAACCTCAACATTACTGATACATTAAAATTATTAACATGATTCACATGAAACATTTGCGAAATATTTATACAGGAAAATGACTTATGACCATCAGAAATCGTTAATCAGCTAACTGATTAATGGACAGATGGTTTCACTTGTTTATCACCAAACATCAGATTTTACAAACTCTTGATATGTTTTAATGTGTGGAGTAACTGAAGCTGTCAGATACATGTCGTGCAGCAGAAGCAGAAATACAAGTACCGTGAATTTATACTTGAGTAAATGTACTTAGTTACTTTGCAGCACTGAAGTTTGTGAATATTTATTGAAAGAATCTCAATCAGGACAAACTGCTGCTGAAACAGTTTAATTAGCATTTAGTTAGCATTAGCAACCTTCACCAAAACACAAGAGACAATTTGCACTGGTGCTTTAATACATTTAATTTATGACAATGACTGTCTGATTGACACAAAGTTCTACTCGTCTCCACGTGACATTAGAGATATTTTTTAACCATATATTATACAATTAATTTAAACAGATTTCATCTTAATAGATTATACATTTTAATTTCCATCATGTAGAGTTTGCAGTTCACTCTCATGGTGTAAAACCAGTAAAGAAAACAAAGATTCCCAACATGTGAAACAGTTTGTCACCCAGCAGGAGCCAGTCACTAACATTTCCTTTAACTTGAAGTTAAGTCATTGTGCTTGTTTCTTAATTAACGTCAAAAGTTTTGAGGATGTCTCTGGTAGCGTCACGTGTTCTGTGTAAAACTCAAAAACAAATCATTTGTAAATATTGAAAGCGATAATGTTCCAGCAGTTTGGGTGGAGTTGCTCCTCTCTGAGGACGCTGCAGGCAGAGCTTCGATGGAGGTGGTCTGCAGGGCGTCTGTTAAATTAATCCTCCAAGGACGTTCTTCGCCATCCCTGAGAGAAAGTGACAGAAAGACAAAGACCAGAGAAAATTAAAGATAAACCACAAAACATCAAAACAAACCGCTGATGATCAGATCAGTTATAAGAGCCCGGTCTCACTCCGAAGTCATCGAAATCCGGCACTTGGGCAGTGACTTGCGACGCCAGAAACCAATGAAAAAAGGCGTGCTTTAACGTCAGCATGATATGCAGCCAGCTGCTGTTACTTTCACCCGAGACAGAGGTGTTCTCATCCCGTAAGATTGTAAAGACAAACCCTGTTATTTTTTTCCTAAACCCAACCACGTGTGTTTGTTGTAAAGGAGAACAACATAAATCTGCGGTGTTGTACCGATGTAGTGCTTTTATTTTGAAAGAGTCTGTATGCAAACTATACATTTCCTGTGAAAACAGAAGTGTATTTTAAAAACAGACAATGCATGTAACAGGCTGAAGTTGACACGGTGACCCAGAGCGTCAACAACCAACACACGCAGGGTACCTTGGATGTCATATGTGGACATGGAAAGTCCATGACCAAACATTGATGCGTGACGAGGTCGGAGTGAGAATGCGTTTGTTATAACCACACTTCAAACTCTTTGACGTTTGGTAAAAATTTAGAATTAAAAAAAAAACAAAGACTTTTTTGAAGGGTTAGTGAGTTACAGTAACATTTCCTTCTCCACAGTGAACACAGTGTCGCCATAAACCTGCACAACTCTACCCTCAGAGTGTCAGCCGCTCTGAGTCAGTAAACTGGCATCTGGCATCGCTGTTCTTTAAATCAGAGCAGCTGAAACAATTCACAATTTCCTCCCAAGGATCAATAAAGTATTTCTGATTGTGCTTCTGAAAAACAATCACTTAAACAACATCGTTTGTCATGAGCTCTTGGAAATTGAGCACTTTTCAATAACACTTTAGATCACCGCTGCAGGTAACACTGTTTTGGTGATTTACGTGTTTTACACAGTGATGTAATATTTTTTTTTGTGATCAATTGTTTATTGTGCTTTTCTATTAACAGAGGCAATCATACAGTCGTTGAATGTTCAAATAAGACGCATTCAAATTACACTGGCATCAATATCTGCCTCCAAACCTCCCCCCAACCCAAATAGTGTGCCCCAGACAGGGTAGAACTTTCAAGCCTCCATAAATATCCCACAGATGATTACAGAAAATGCAACATCAATAGTAATATTAATAGTCCAAACAGAGAAAGAGAAGGGAAGCAAAAAAACAAAAACAAACAAACAAAAAATAAATAAATAAATAAATAAATAAAGATAAAATAAAGTGATGTAATATTATTATCCACGTTAGCATGTTAGCATTTAGCTCTAAGCACACGGTGGCAACACATTCTCATCCCAACTCGTCAAATATCTTGTCAGTGTCCCTGAGCATCAGCTACGACATGTTAGGGACCCTACTGCGTCAGCTTTGGACATTCAGGGATGGCGGGCCATGTTAGGCTCTTTACATGCATTTTGTCTTTTCAAAATGTGAGTTCACAGGAAGGTTAAGGCAACAGACCGTCCCCTCAAAGGTCAGCAACATCAAGACGGGTCATGATTAAAATCTGCAGCTCCACCAAAGTTAAAGTCATATTCAGTAATCATGTCAATTTAACTGATTTGGATTTGCAGATAAACTCTGTTATAAATTCTGCTGTGAGCACACCTGAAGTCAGTTTGAAGGACTCACCTGCTATTCCTCCTGCTCCTCCTTCTTTTTCTTCTTCTTTGTTTTCCTTCTTGTCATCGTCCTTTTTGGAGTTTCCGCTGTTATTACTTCCACTCATATATTCCGTCACCTTCTTTTCAACAAAATCCCCTGCAGAGCAAAGAGCAGTGAGTTGGTCAGCACCAGGTGAGGTCACTCTGTGATATACAGGTAGGAGCCCCCAGTGACATCTGAGTGGCACCGTGGGGCCTGACACAGAGGCCTCAGTGGGAACCAGTATGATGACAGAAACTATTTCATGCTGTAAAATCAGCGACAGGAAGTTCTTGTTTCAGGTTCTCTCTCAGTACTTCCTGTGAAAACAGCAGCTGCTTTAGATTCAACCTGCCCGACACTGAAAACATCTGATCCTCCCAGGAGCTTCACACTGATACCTTTCATTACAGATAACAAAGGCGACGTCAGCGAAGAGTCTGAAAATAAAACTGATGGCTGCTCAAATCCGTTCATCATCGATACAACTTTAAATGTTCTTTTGATTTGACCTTTTATTGTGTTATCAGTGTGTTTCTCTCAGCAACATTATAGTTTTTTCTCCCCACATTTTAACTCCTTGTTTCTGTTTGGGTTTCTGTGGTAACTCACTGCCAATAGACTGATAAATTAAGATGTTTTGAATTTGAAGATACATTTCAGATTTTGGTTTTCATGTCGATCACAGAGCCTTTCAAACTGGAATAAAGACAGACGAATGCCTGGCTGTCAGAGTTACTCCCTGACGATGACGAGCACACCTCACTGATCACTGTACTGCAGCGCAGAATATTCAACTTAAAATATGAACAAGTTTTAATCTATTTTAAATAACCTGTTAGCTTTAAATGAGATTTTCTCTTTTTGGAAACTTTCTACTCGAGTGTTTCAAACAAACCTCTGCATGTTTAATGAAAGATATAAATACTTCCTCCACCTCTGAGTGCTCTCTGCTTTAACGAAGTCACAAATAACAAACATCTGTATCTTTATATCTCAAACATAATCTGATCGCTGACAGATTTTAGAAATCATACTCACCAACATCTTCTGGTTTCACCCCGCAGGTATCCATTAAGGATGTGACCGTACCTTTCAATTGGCCTGTCATCTCTGACGTTGTGTCGAGTGCGTGCTGAGTGTGTTGAGAGTGTGTGTTGAGTGTGTGTTTCTGGGTGGAGGAGGTTTGGTCTTATAGCAGCAGGTGTCCCTGCAGGTGACGCCTCTCTGGTCTCGCCCTGTTGAGGACTCAGGTGTCACTGCAGGATCGACCTGTCTCACAGCTCAGTGACGTCACTGTAGCAGCATAGTAGGTGTTTCTCAAAGTCAAGGATCCTTCCTTGGGACTGACGGGGTTTCAGGGTACTGTGGGAATTTTGATACTCTCTAATGTTGCTGTACAGTTTGAACAAATATAAGTGGCATTTTCAGAGTCATGTGACTTTTATGGAAAATATATTTCTGGATTCTACTTAAAGAATAAAATCAGGTCGGAGAAATGACATTTTTGTAAAAGGTGTTTTTAGAATTCCTCCACGATGTATAAAAACTGACCTCACCCATTGTGCTGAATGTTTGGTCAGTTGATGTGTTTCTGTAAAGTCTTATGAATGTATGAAGCATTAACACTTTCATCTGTTCAATTGATTTGGACAATTAAATAGCTATCTATAAAATGTGTCCTGATGTTTTGGGAAGAGTTGGCAGTGGGAGGGTTAATCCTTCTTTTCACTGAATATGCAAAAGGTGCTGTTTACAGGTGAGGCCAGGTGAAGCCCCCACACACATTCTCACCGACACATTCACACTCTTTAATCCCTTTTCCGAGTGCAGTAAACACAACAGCTGAAATAAGTCCCCAATGACCACAGTAAATAAACAGACTTACACACAGAGTCACGCTGTGATACCAAAGTATTCTAGATTTTATGTGTCTATCACCACAAATTCAGCTACAGTAATGTGAACAGGTCTGATCTGATGAGCCGAGCCTGAGTACGTACAGTGCATCTGTGCACAGTAATGAGCAGGGAACTATCTAGCTGACAAAGGAGGTGAAACGTTTCTCATTTTCATCTTGAAAAAAGTTCTGCGTTCAGATGAAAATTGTTTTGATAACAATCGCCGTGCATGCGGATCCACAAAAATGGCCAAAATGCTGTAGTAAACATGCCAGGCCAGTAGTTGGCGGTGTGACTTTGTAATGAAACAACACGTACCAGCGCACATGGGCTTTCTTCTACAGAGCGGTGATGTATAAACAAACAAAATGGCAACCACACAAACGTTTGTCTGGACGGACGACAAGGTGGAGTTACTACAGTAAATGTGCGCTTTGCTGGAGGATCGTTGATAAATCAGTGATGAGCAGCACAAACAGAGCTCGGGAGTCCGCCATTGTTGTTGTGATGGTTTACTTTGTCTCACATGCCTAGTGACTGGAACCGTAATGCGCATGTACGAAAACTCTCTGTTTTCAGAGGAACTGCACTCAAATGTTTCATTTTCAGGGACCCAAAATGCCGCAGTCGTGTAAAGGATCAGCCAAAACGCAACAAAAGTTTACCGTTTGCAGTTAAAATCGTTGAGGATAAACAGGACCTAAACATCTCCACTACTGTATAATACTGCAATGACAGCTCCCTGGTGAGCACTTTTAGTTTTAATACATTTCACACACTTTTCTGCTGATACTTGTGAACTTCTACTAAAGAAGTAAAATGCAGGACTTTGACTTGTAGTGGAGTAATTTTCCCCTGATGTTTTTACTGAGTACTTCTCCTCTTCACTGAGTCATTATCATCTCAGCATCTTTACAGGCACTTCATCTGGCTGAAAACACACGTACACACCTCTTTTTGTTTCAACTACTAAACAAAAAGTTTCTGCTGAACAGGTTTGTGTCATTAGATGAACCGGCCGGCCTCGCCCTGACTGAAGCACGAGACATCTCAGCACGTTGGTATTAAAATTACTGCTGATGTCGCAGGATTTCCTGTGCTTGGACCATTTTTATCACATTATGTGAAAATATTTCTACATATAACACCTACAGTATCTTGTATGGGTTTCTATGATACTAATAATACACTAAACAAAATTTAAACTTTTTTGGTTGTGCTCTCATTTTTCAGATTCAGTTTTCTTCGACTTTTTATGCACTCAACAGCTGTCTGTCTGTCTGTCAAGTTTTGCTCACAAATTTGTTATGTGTACGTGTAAGTGTATTTTATATCCAGATGCGGATTAAACATCATCATTACTACACAGGCGTGCACGCAATGGTCATGAGAAAAGGACGCTCTACAATGTTGTTGAAGTTTTGAAGGAGCGTGTTACATTCTCACTAAAACCTCGTCACTTAACAACGTTGGTCGTGGGTTTTTCACGTCTACATATGACGTCCAAGGTACCCTGGGTGTGTTGGTTGTTGACGTTCTGGGACGCTGCGTCAACTTCAGTCTGTTACATACATTGCCTGTTTTCAAAATACGCCTCTGTTTTCACAGGAAATGTACAGTTTGCATACAGTCTCTTTCAAAATAAAAGCACTACGTTGGTACAACACTGTACATTGATGTTTTTCGTCTTCAGCAACACACACACGGTTGGGTTTAGGAAAAAAGAACAGGGTCTGGCTTTACAATCTTACAGGAAGTGAACCTTGGCCTCCCGTATCAAGGTCAAAGGTTGTTGGACCCATCCACCACCACTTCCACCCCCTTAACCTGCGTTGCTGTCCCGCCGCATTTCCTCCCTGATGCCGCCGTGTATCTTGCCGACATGAAAGGACAGCTTTTTGGTTGGTGTCTAACGGGGTATCGTTGGCATGCTGACTGCAGGTGTCCACCAGAGCTGAACTAAATGTTCATTTTACTCCCTTAAGACGTCTACAGTATTGTTTTGGTGAATTTCTTTGACTTTTTTGTCAGATAAAACAGATGTTGACAAAGTTTTCATGTAGGAACCTAAATTACAGTTGGAAAAAAGGTAATAAATCGCAATGTTTTATCACAATACTCATCATATCACAACATATTTAAAATCGTAATGATATTGTATCGTCACTTAAGTATCGTGCTAATGTCATATAGTTGATCCTCTGATTCCCACCCCTACTGCACTTCACTGATGGCAGTCTAAATGCATAGGCACATGTTGACGAGATCCTAGGAGCCATCGTCATGCCATTGATCCACCGCCATGACCTCATGTTGCAGCCTGATGTTGCACGGACGCATGTTGCAAAGATCTGTACACAGCTCCTTGTTTCACGGCCTGCAGACTCAACTCATGTCACCCACTGAGCATGTTTGGGATGCTCTGGATCTGCGTGTACAACAGCGTCCTCCACTCCCTGCAAATACCGAGCAGCTTCACACAGCCAGTGAAGAGCAGCGGGCCAACAATCAACAACGTGATCAGCTGTGTGTGAAGATGTGTCGCACTGCAGGAGGCAAATGGTGTCACAGCGGGCACCCACTGATTCTTTGGGCTGTCTGTGACCAAAATAAAAACACATTTCTGTGGTGCTAGTCATGTGAAATCGTATTAAATGTCTTTCGTTCAAGATCAAACGTCACATTTTAGAGTGTCCTTTTATTGTGACCTCCCAACACACACCTGTCAGGTGGATGCAACAACAACAGTAACAAAAAAAGATCTTTCACTTAAACCTGTGGAAAAATGGGAACAAAAAGAGTTGTGTTTACATTTTTGTCTCTGCTTCAGTTAAAATCAGTCACTGTTAGGCTGAAACTAGTTTTGTCTGATGAAACATTAAGAATAAAAATAGCTTCACAACAAAAGACAAACCTGTTTGTCTGAGTGCGGCTGAAATATTTTGATGTGCTGCTGTGTCTTCATTGTTGAGCAGCAGAGGGGCGTGTCCATGTCATAACCTGAGTGACAGCTGTATAATGTCTTTATTTATTCAAATGAAACACCCAAATACTGGGCGAGGTCGGACACCAGTCAGGAGTCATGGTTGTAGTTGTTTATGGAGTTTCAGAGTAAACTGAAATAAATAGGTGACAGTCAATGATCTATTTTCCGATGCTCATCCGAATCTTAGTCCTGGTGGCAGCACCTGGCCCAAACACCCATCTCCCTGGCAACACTCTCCAGCTCCCTCTGGTGGAGCCTGAGGTCAGACAGAATATATAATCCCTCCAGGGTGTTCTGGATCGTCTGCTGGTCTCCTACCAGTTTGATGTGCTTGGAAAAACCTTCATATCAGAGCTCCTTAAACCATTTTTACTGCTACACAATATCAGCCTGACACAACAGCCGTACAAAGGTAGGAAGACAATGGGCATGAGGGCAACTGATCATTTTATCCCGATCTAAGAGCCTGTTTGGACCCGGTATCAGAACACAAGTTGACTAAGTCACTTACCTCAGAGGGTCAGAGGGCCCAGCGCACTGATATTACCTGTACACTCTCGCTACCGTGCTCGCTAGTCACGTTAGCAGTTGTGGTGCTTTTGGCAGTAATCAACATGTGTCCTTCCACAGGACAAAACAAAACCTGGTCACAAAACACCCAGTCCACCTCATCATAGCTGGGCAAGTCATGCAGCATGAGCCTCTCGTCACAAACAACCACCACGGCCAGCACTGATGATGTAGTCCTTGTCGGGGACACATCAGGATGCATTAGTGTTTACACCACAAAGAATATGTGGTCAAATGTATCCCAGACCACCTTGGCAAGTGGTTTGAGTGAATGATCACGTTACAATGTGTTTTGGTGGTCGTTTACTCTTGTAGTCATCACCGTCCACTTGTGATCAGATCACTCAAGATGCATATTAATATCAGGTATAAACAGGCTCTTTGTCAACGACAATCACCATGTCATCTGGGACGCCTCACAACGTTCCCGGGCGATCTCACTCCCAAACTGTCAAATACAGCAGCTTGGTTGAAGACTTGTGCCCGGTATACACTGTGTGATTTTGGGCTGTCCCAGATGAAAAGTGATCATCATGAAATGAAAGAAACATGGCGAGATCTTTGGTCATTGATCTAAAACGGTGGTCCTACGTCACACAGTGAGAGAGGTTCAAGGATGGCTGTTGTCTCGGTCTTGTGACTAAAGACAGCCTGGGATAAAATCTGACAGTGTCAGAAATTTGGGATGACCATCTCACTGTGTGACTGCTGTTGCCACCTACACCTATGCAGCATGAAAGGACGCACTGATCAGCCCTAAACCCAAACACACAGATGAATGCTCGCCATGGAGGCAAAACACGCTACAAGAAATGTGAGATTCCAGCAAAGAGGAAAACCTTGTGGAGTTGTGGCAGCAGAAGCCTTGTCTGTATGATGTGTCCTCCAGCTCTGACCATGATTGTGTAAAGATGGACGAAGCATGGAAGGAAAAAGAGACTGAGTTAAGGCTGCCACACACACAGACACGTCTCAGTATATAGTGCCCACAAAACTTAAGGTTATTTTAGGGTATTTTATTAATGTTATTTGGATATTTTATCAACATATTTTCAGACATTTTTTCAGATTTTTCTGACAAAAGTTTGTCAACTTTTTTGTATATTTTATTACAATTTTTCAGACATTTTAATATTTTTGGACATTTTAATTAATTCTTTTCTGACATTTTAATCATATTTTTCAGACTTTTTTTATCAACATTTTTTTGGACATTATATCACATTTTTTTCAGACTTTTTTTCCACATTTCAAGAACATTTTTCAACATTTTTAACTTTTATCAGTGATAATAATAATGTTATTAACGTGACCCGTTATGTTGTGCTTCACAGTTGAAAAAAAGTGTTGTGTTTACATTTCTCTTCAGTGTTTATGTGTTTCTGCTTCAGTTAAAATCAGTCACTGTCACTTTAAGGCTGAAACTATGTGGATGTGTCAGGACTTTCACCTGACAGACGAGTGTGATCAGAAGTTTTGTCTGATGAAACATTAAAAATAAAAATAGCCTCACAACAAAAGACAAACCTGTTTGTCTGAGTGCGGCAGAAATATTTTGATGTGCTGCTTTGTCTTTATTGTTGAGAAGTAGAGGGGCGTGTCCATGTCATAAACTGAGTGACAGCCGTATAATGTCTTTATTTATTCAAATGAAACACATGTTGATTTACGCTTGTTACATCAAGACATTCTCACTCTGTTCTCGTCACGTTTGGTCATGGACTTCCACGCTGAGATATGACATCCAAGGTACCCTGGGTGTGTTGGTTGTTGACGTTCTGGGACACCATGTCAACTTCAGCCTGTCACATGCATTGTGTGTTTTCAAAATACACCTTGTTTTCACAGAAAATGTACAGGACACATCTTCAGGACAAAAGAGCAGACTTTACAATCTTCAGGAAAATGAACACCACTCTCCCAGTTGAAAGTCAGTGGTTGACAACCACCTTAACTTGCATTGTTGTCCCGCTGTGTTTCCCCCTGATCCGGCTAGTTGCCATTAAACAATAACGGCGACCGGTCGACATGAAAGGACAGCTTTTTGGTCGGTGTCTGACTGGATTGCATTGGCATGTTGACTGCAGGTGTTCACCAGAGCTGAACTTATTGTATTTGGCAGTACATCCAACCAACCACACCAGCTCAGGACATCTACATCCAACGTCTTCACACTCAAGATCGTCTCAGAGCAGCCACCCAAACAGCTGATGGAACAACTGGTTTGCACAACCAAACAATTTCAGCACAGACCATCAGTAAGGTTTCAGGGAAGCTTATCACTGCAAACTGATGTTTTTTTCTTTCAACAACAAAAGCATGTGGTTGGGTTTAGGAAAAAAAGAACAGGGTTTGGCTTTATAATCTTACAGGAAGTGAACGCTGGCCTCCCAGGTGAAAATTGGTGATTGTTGGACCCATCCACTCCCACTCTCCCTACTCAGACTCAAACCATAACAGCAACCGGCTGCATTTTATGCTGTCATGAAAAAACAGCTTTTTTTGTCTGTGTGTGACGCCAGAAGTCTCTCACCAAGCGGCAGTATTCGATGACTTCGGAGTGAGACCGGGCTGTCACATCTTACACTGAACAAGCGCTGAACAACAACAACAACGTAGGAGAAATATGTTCATATTCTGTAGGTTATATTTTAATGTTTAACCACTTTGTGGAATTTCCCTGGTATTAGTGTACAGTACTGAATTTCTTACATTGATGTGCCTAGTTGATACTGTGACTGATTAACAATCATTAAAGTCTGTTTTCTAATTAAAAATCTTCCAAAGTCCACCGACTCTGTATGAGAGACTTTCTCATGGAGGAGGTAACAGTGGCGACTGTGAATCACCTCTCAGGTATTTGCATTTCAGAGCATCAAACAAATTTCCTTTTTTCACGTGTCATGCCAGGTCGCATCACGTTGGCAACAAGATACACGTTCCATTACTGTCGGGCGTGACCCGCCAAACACATAATAAACACACACAGTTGATTGTACACCTGCCCCGGGGCAACACCTGTACTCAGCGACCAGACACCTGATCCTCCTTGCCGCCATCACCGGGCAGAACATAAAACTCCTTTGTGATGAAGCAGGACGGCCGGTCTGACCACAGAGATGACAGCGTCATCAACACAGTCATAACTTGATGATAAAACAGGAGCTTCAGAACAACTCCAGCAAAAGAAATAAAATACTAACGAAGTCACAGCAACCTGGACGAATAAACAAGCTCACGTACACGTTAAAAGCTCCTGAGTTAACAGATTAAAACAGATTTAATTCAATCTAAATGTCTCTTAATGAAACATTTGAAGTTCTGACTCGACTGAAAACAATCAGATTTAAAACTTCAAACTTTGTTCATTTTGTGAATTTAAAGGTCCGTTCTGTTTTTTAATCAGCTGAAAATAAGAATCATTTTTTGTTACCTTTGAATGAGTCATTTATATCTACATAAGGAGCAAGTCCTTGTCTACAGAGATCGCCATGTTGCACCGCCATGTCTCTACAGTAGCCCAGAATGGACAAACCAAAAACTGATTCTAGACAGAGATGTTTGTGTTTGCGCATCAGCTACTGTAGTTAGCAGCCCCTCTATGATGAGCAGCACCAGAAAAACTTTTTTGAACATGTATCTGTTTTATTCAGTGTTTTTACCGGTTTAAACCGGCTGGTCTGTTTGTTTTGAAGAGGAGCGGTCTGTGTCCTTTTTTTTTTTTTTTGCTCAGCTCTTGTTCTCAGTAAGGGGTGAGCGTATGTGTCCACGTGGTTGCCAAGAGAACAAGCAGCGTGCCTAGCGTCTTTAGATGACATCCCTACTTTGAGCTGTTGTCCTGGCTCCCCCTTGCCGTAGCATGTTTGTTCACCCCAGTCTCACTTGTCGAAATCAGGCACTTGGACAGTGACTCGCGGCATCAGACGCTGATTAAAAAGCTGTCCTTTAACATCAGCATAACACACAAAAAGTCCCCGTACGGTCAGGGGGGAGTGCAGCGGGACGAGCGAAAGTTAAGGCAGCGAAAGTCTGAGTATTTCGGGTGGGAGGGGTGGGGGATCAGCCCAACATTGACCAACTTTCATCCAGGAGGCCTGTTTGCTTCCTGGGAGATTGAAAAGCCAAACCCAACCATGTGTGATTGTTGTTGGAGGAATATAAACGTCAATTCATGGTGTTGTGCCGATGTAGTGCTTTTATTTTGTAAGAGACTGTATGCAAACTTAACAGTTCTTGTGAAAAGAGAAGTTTATTTTGAAAACAGACAATGCATGTAATTGACAGGCTGGAATTGACACGGCATCCCACAGCCAACACACCCAGAGTACCTTGGAAGTTGTGTGTGTGTACGTGGAAAGTCCATGACCAAACGTGGATATTTGACGAGGTTTGTTGGACCCCATCAATCTCCAGTTCTGACAGCAGTTGACGTTGGGTTTGGGAGCATCCATATTTCCCAAATCCTCTCACTGGGGTTACTTGTGTAGTGTCATTCAAGCAGCTCCATATTCTTTGCTCTAGTCCAGTGGCCTATTTGTGGACCGTGAGCTGAACACCTGACTCCTTCACTGTGTGTGTTTTGGTTTGGTCAACATGTGTAAATGGGCAGTCATCTCCATGACAACGGTGCGCTAATAGGCTGTTAGCGAGAGCGGCACTTTTTACTGTCGCTTTTGAAGTGGTACGCTTATCGATACTTTGCCAGCAGTAGGAGCCTAGATTGAGTGAAAATGACATGTTCCAGGTTCGAAAAGAAAAGAAAGGTGGACAGTGAAAATCGGCAATTCAAAGATGAATGGACTGAACAATTCGCATTAATTCTCCCTCCAACCAGCACAAGCCCAATGCGCCTAATAGTAGCTCTGGTGAAGATTTCCATTTTGAAACGGCATAATGAGACCAAACATATGAATTTTGAAGAGACTTTTCCTCAAAATTCAGAAGTAAGAACTACAAAAATCAATGCACTAAAATCTAAAAAGAAACGGTTTGTTTAACCCCCTCCTGATATATTTGTTTTGGATTCTTTGCAGGGGTTTTGTTTTGTTTTATTAAAGTATTTATTTGAATTTATGTCAAAATGGAAATGGCTTTTTTTTAATTATTTTATTTTAGTATGTATATTATTTGTTGTTTGGTAAAAAAAAAAAAAAAAAAAAGGACATTTTGTTTTGATATGACAGTATTATGGCTTTTAGCTTGAACAACTATAATAAATGGACCTTGGACTCATTGAAAAATGTCGCGTGCCTGTGTGCGACCACGTTGCGTCACCATGTCTTCCTGGACCTCTGACTCATTGAAAACTGTCTTTGTGGACCTTTAAGATTTGTATTTGAGTACCCCTGGTCTAGTCCATCTAAGTCTTGTTCCAGTCGCCCATTTCTCATCAGGAAAGCCATGGTTCCTCAAAACCTGATGCTGTGTTGACCTGGGTGAAGTCTGAGCTGGTATAACTCTTAGTCTCACTCCTTCTGAGGTAAGGTAGCAGCATTATGGACCTTACCCAAGAGTCCAGACTGGATATGTGTTGCCCCACACTGACTGTGAATTTATTTGTTTTTTGTTTTTCATTTTAATTTTGTTTTGTTTTGTTTTTGCAGTGATGAGTTCATATTATACGTCAGGTCCTGTTATTGTGCAGTTTTAGTTTAGAATTATTATCAGTGGGTCTGATCATTTAGTATCTTTACAAAAAAGTGAAGATGTGTTTTTCTAAATGACCCATTAATTAAGAATAGTTTTTATAAACACTCTTTGTCGAAGGGCGTTCATGTGAAGATAAATAAAAGTGAGTGTTGTGATGAGTCAGGCAGCGTTTTTTAAATTCCTTTGAAGGGAGGACACTAACTAAGGGACCAACACTTGTAAACAGACACACACACACACCTGGCAGCTAATGGACTGTACTTGTATAGTGCGTTTCTAGTTTTCTGACCACTCAAAGCACTTTTTACACTACGAGTCACGGCTTTTTTTTTTGGTCTGTGTATGACGCTAGAAGTCAATGCCCAAGCGCTGATATTCGACAACTTTAAACTGAGAACAGGTTGTCACATCTTACACTGAACAAGTACTGAACAACAACAATGGAGGAGGAATACGTTCATATTCTGTAGGTTTTATTTTAATGTTTCACCACTTTGGGTACAGAGAGTTGTGGAATTTCCCTGGTATTAGTGAATTTCTGATATTGTGACATGCCTAGTTGATTCTGCGACTGACTAATAGTCATTAACGTCTGTTTTCTAATTAAAAATCTTCCACCGTCCACCGACTCTGTAAGAGAGACTTTCTCATGGAGGAGGTAACAGTGGCAACCGTCCATCACCTCTCAGGTAGCCTTTTTTTAATTCCTTTTGAAGGGAGGACACTGACTAAGGACGTCACCGAGCTGTGAAACAGGTCAACCCTGCAGCAACGCCCGATTCCTCAACAGGGCGAGACCAGAGAGGCGTCACCTGCAGGGACACCTGCTGCTATAAGACCGAACTTCCTCCACCCAGAAACACACACTCAACACACACTCTCAATACACTCAGCATACACTCAGCACACACTCGACACGATGTCAAACCCAATCAAAGATTGCTTAACGAAAATCGCCATCAAGAAAGCGGGTGAGTATGATTTCTAAAATCAGTCAGAGGTCAGATCGTGTTTGAGATTTAAAGATACAGAGGTTTGTTGTTTGTGACTTTGTTAAAGCAGAGAGCACTCAGAGGTGGAGGAAGTATTTATATGTTTCATTAAACATGCAGAAGTTTGTTTGAAACACTCGAGTAGAAAGTTTCTAAAGATATGAAATAATAATGATAATAATAATAATAATAACAATTAAAGCTGCAAGCAGCGATGAACGGGCCCTCGCACCTTCATGCAATTCAGGGATGCTGGCAGGACGCCGGCTGATGCGACAGTTCATTCCTGTCAAAGTCAGACCCCACACGCAGGAGTTAGATGGCATTACCCTCAAATCCTACCATGACATTTTACAGTAGGTGGTGCTGTAGCAAGTATTGGCATATAGATCTCTTCAGAGCGGGACTGTCATCAATCCTGTGACGTTTAGGGAAGATTGCACCATGTATGCTGGAGTTATAAACTACTTCCTGTTTTGTGGCGAGACCCCAAAGTTTGACGCATTCCCACGGTCACACGGTTTGACCAAAACTCAAGCTTTGAATAAATTTTCTTCTTCAAGGTCTTTCGGTGGGACAGACCAAGTTTGAAAATGATCTGATAAAATTTGTAGGAGGAGTTTGTTAATTTAGGACCCCTGGAAATGGCCAAAAATGCACCAAAATTGCACAGTAAATTCAAAATGGCCGACTTTCTGTTGGGTTTAGAGCATGGCTCCAAGAGGCTTTTTTGTACGTCTTGGAATGTTACATATGCCGGGCGCTATAACTATCAGTAACCATTGACATATAGATGTATTCAGGGCGGGACTGTCATTAATCCTGTGAAGTTTGGGGAGAATTGGACCATGTATGATGAAGTTATTAACCACCTCCTGTTTCATGGCGTGATGCCTAAGTTGGACGCCCCGCCATGGTCACACGGTTTGACAAAAACTCAAGCTTCGAATAACTTTTCTTCTTCAAGATGTGTCAGTGGGACAGACCAAGGTTTGAAGTCAATCGGACGAAATCTCAAGGAGGAGTTCATTAATTTAGGACCCCTGGAAATGGCCAAAATTACACAATAAATTCAAAATGGCGGACTGCCTGTCGGGTTTAGAGTATGGGTCCAAGAGGCTTTTTTGTGCGTCCTGGGATGTTACATATGCCTACCTCTGTGTCAGGCCCCACGGTGCCATTCAGATTGTCACTGGGGGCTCCTACCTGTATATCACAGAGTGACCTCACCTGGTGCTGACCAACTCACTGCTCTTTGTTCTGCAGAGAATGACATCAAGGATAACATCATGGGCATTTTAAAACCTGGGGATGATGATAAAGAGGACAACAACATACCATCCATGGTAAAAGGCTTCATCCCAGGTGCTTCGGGTGGAGATGATGACAACAAGCTATTAGGCATAGTAGAGAACATCATCCCAGGTGCTTCGGGTGGAGATGATGACAACAAGCTATTAGGCATAGTAGGGAACATCATCCCAGGTGCTTTGGGTGGAGATGATGACAGCAAGGTATCATCCATGGTAAAAGGCTTCATCCCAGGTGCTTCGGGTGGAGATGATGACAACAAGCTATTAGGCATAGTAGGGAACATCATCCCAGGTGCTTCGGGTGGAGATGATGACAACATGCTATCAGACATAGTAGGGAACATCATCCCAGGTGCTTCGGGTGGAGATGATGACAACATGCTATCAGACATAGTAACGAACATCATCCCAGGTGGAGATAAAAAGGAAGAAGAATCAGGTGAGTCCTTCAGACTGACTTCAGGTCAGGTCACAGCAGAATTTAAAACAGACTAGTTAACTCCAGTTTCTGTTCAGTCCAGTGGGATTGTCCAAATAGTGGATCTGAGTCCAACTTTGGTGAGCATGTATAAGAGGGGGTAGAGTGTAGCAGGTGGATTTTAAGATCGGGTGGAGAGCAACACTAAAATAACCAGTGGGTGCAGGTTTTATTAAAGATAGTTTGTTACAAAAATTAAAATGCCTAGAATAAAGGCCCCAAAAGATAATACATTAAAATACTAAAATACTGTTTACTGGAAACAGGGCAATAGTCCTAGACTAATATAAAAGGCCCACATAAAAATGTCCTTAGAAATATCCAGGAACGCAGCTCGAAGATTAAAACAGTCAGCTGTCCTTATCTCAGTCCAGCAGGGTTATCTGGCAGCAGGTTCTGGCCAAAATGGCGTTGCGGCATCGTAGCTCCACTCTTCTGCGTCAACAACCTCTTATAAAAGGCAGCCGTTGTTGTAACTTTAAGGGCCTTAATTGTCCTAATAAAAGAGTAGCCTGCTTAGATTTACTAGCAAGAAACAACATTGATTTAGCTATGATCCAGGAGACACATCTTCAAAGAGATGATGTTAACAGATTGGAAAATCACCTCTATAAAGTATGTGCTTCCTCTTCTGCTTTAAATAAAACAAAAGGGGTCATAATATTAATACGTAAAACACTACGAATAACCATCATTGGCAAAGGAGGTGATGAAGAAGGTAGAGTTGCTTTTTTAAAGTGTATTTATAATGAAAGGAAAGTGGCGTTTATCAACATACATGCACCTCACTCATATGAAAATGTTTTTTTCACTCAACTGAATAGTATATTGGCTCAACTTTCTGAATTTGAATTGGTAATTGGCTCTGACATGAATGCTGTATTGGATCAAAAATTGGATAAATCAAGTAAATCTCATTCTAACGTACAAACGACTAAAGCATTACAGCATCTACTCTCTGATTTCAATCTTATGGATGTCTGGCGGCTACATCATCCCACTGCTAAGGAGTATACCTTTTTTTCAAATAGGCATAAAACTTTTTCAAGGATAGATTTTATTTTAATATCTGCTTCCCTTATCTCTTTGGTTCAAAATATCGAAATAAAGCATATGACATTAACAGATCACCATGCTTATGTATGTCAATTGATGATCTCCAATTTGTTCAAAAGAGCCACTAGGTGGCGATTTGATCTAACTTTGTTGCAAAATCAAGATTTCTGTGAACAATTTGAAGTGGAACTTGCAGAATTTTCAGAGATTAATCGTCACTCGGTGGATGATGCTAGATATCTCTGGGACTCGATTAAAGGATTCATAAGGAACTATGCCAGTTCATATTCTTCTAGGCTCAATAAAGCACAGCTTCAGAGAATTGGTGTGTTAGAAACCTCAATTTCTGACTTAGAACGATCTCAACAAATACATTTCTCTGAACAAACAGCAAAGTTCTTAACCAAAACAAAAGTAGAACTTAACTTATTACTAATGCAGAGAGCTGAGTTTGTTACACATAAAAATAGAATGAATCACTTCTTTCATGGTAATTGTCCGAGTCGGCTGTTAGCCAATAAATTAAAAACTAATGATCAATTTACAAATATAGCAACCATTGCATCAGAAACTGGGTCTATGATATCTGACCCAGATTTGATTAATCAAAGATTCTCTAATTTTTATAAAGAGCTGTACACTTCAGATAACATTTCATCAGCATCAGAGAAGGACAACTATCTTCAGAAATTAAAGTTAACATCATTATCAAAAGATGAAGCTTCAATATTAGGGGCTCCTTTATCACTTGATGAACTCAAACAGTCTTTAGCAAAAATGAATAAAGGTAGGTCCCCTGGAAATGATGGCATACATCCTGAGGTCTATTTAAAATTCTGGAGCCTTTTAGGACCACCATTGCTGGAGATGTTTAACACAGCCATTCAGAAAGGATGTTTCAGAAGAGATGTAAACACGGCATTAATAACACTTCTTTTAAAAAAAGATAAGGACCCAACTAATTGCGCGAACTATCGCCCCCTGTCTTTATTGAATGCAGATATCAAATTATTTTCAAAGACACTTGCCAGTCGGTTGGAGGTGTACTTGCCTAAATTGATTCATCCAGACCAAAGCGAATTTGTAAAAAAAAGCGCCTTTCAGCAGACAATCTGCATTGATTATTATATATTCTTGATACTTCTGATAATCTATCATCAAAAGCTATTTTGTCAGTTGATGCAGAAAAGGCCTTTGATCGCCTTGAGTGGCCTTTTTTATGGTCTGTATTGAATCACATGGGTTTGGGGTCTAATTTTATTAACATGGTCAAAACTATTTATGCAAATCCTTCAGCTAGCATAGTTACAGGTAATATACATTCTCCTCCCTTTAAATTAAGTAAGAGCAGTCGGCAGGGAAATCCAATTTCATCTATGTTTATTTTATCATTAGAGCCGTTGGCACAGTCAATTAGGTTATCTCCAAACATTACACTAATAAAAATAAAATCCACTCAGCATCATATATCCTTATTTGCTGATGACGTTCTTCTATTTTTTTCTGATATTAAGTACCCTCTTCCAAACATCCTCAATATATTTGAACAGTTTAGTCATGTCTCCAGCTATAACATAAATTTGTCTAAGTCCTCCCTGCTACCATTGAACTCCATGAGCAAGGATGAGTGTACAGTTTTTAATATCCCGGTAGTATCTCACTTTAAATACTTAGGGGTAAATGTATTTACATCTCTAGAAAAAACAATCACTAAGAATTATAATAATACCCCTAGCATGATCAAACAAGACCTGGAAAGATGGCAGAAGCTGCCTATATTTCTGTCTGGTAGAATTTCAATAATCAAAATGAATGTGCTTCCTAGAATTAATTTCTGTAGCTACATGTTACCTCTAGCACCTCCTCCAAGATACTGGGATAAAATACATAGCGCTATCACTAGGTTTTTATGGAGAGGCAGACGGCCCAAAATAAAGTTAGTCAATTTACAGAGAAAGAAGGAATTAGGAGGCTTACCAGTCCCTAATTTTAAACTTTATTTCCACGCTCTTACTATTCGTCCTTTGTTAAACTGGTTTAGTGAGAAATCTTCACCTCCATGGCTTAACATAGAGAAGAATCTGGTGGCACCTGTTTCCTTGAATGATTTTTTGTCTACAGGTCTTTCTGTCAATAAATGTAAACTGGAGTATGGTTCAGTAATAGCAAGCGCAATACAAAATTTCAGGAAAATAGAAAGAATATACAATTGGACATCTAAATGGCATGCAAGTACTCCAATATTCTATAACAGTTTTCTTAAGTCTGGTGGAGAGTACTTTATTTCACCTCAGTGGTATAAATCAGGTATCCACAGTTTAGGAGATATTATGAATGATGATGGGTTAAGAACCTTTCAGGATTTGAGCGAAACATTTAAACTGTCCTCAAACTCTTTCTTTTTATATCTGTAATTACGTTCTGCCTTGAGGGCAGCAGGTATATTGGTTGACAGGAAAACTATTGATCATCCAATAATGGAATTATTTAAGAAAATATCGGAGCTAACTACAGGACACGTCTCTGCAATCTATAACAGTTTGTTGGAACATATGCAGACCCCTTTAGCAGTAACAAATGTGTGGAATAAAGACTGCTCTGAATCATTGATAGACTGGCTGAGAGTTTGGAGGAATGTTGCTCTTTCCTCTCAAAACCTAAATAATAAATTAACCAATCTCAACTTCCTATATCGTACTTATTTAACACCAAAGCAGCGCTTCATGATTAAGTTATCTCCTTCTCCAAATTGTAATCTATGTGACTTGAATCAAATAGGGACTTTCTTGCATATCATGTGGGCGTGTCCATCAGCTCAAAATTTCTGGCAACAAATAGTAAAACTTCTCTCTGATGCACTCAGCTTAGAGATTGATCTCTCTCCAAAATGTATGCTTTTAAATGATGATTCCAGGCAAAACTTTAACCATATGCAAAGGTTTCTGTGGCTATGTACAGTAGCTAAAAAGATGTTGGTGGTTAGGTGGCAACCACCACATTCACTCTCTATACATCGATGGATTTACTCTTTAATAGAGATGTTATCTCTGGAGCTCTCTGTTGCTAAGATAAATGGAGCAGGCCAGCGTCTGCTCAAAGCTAGGAAGGAGGCACTTGATGTAGCTCGAGCTATGATTTAATTCTTATTATTTTGTATTTTTATGTATTAATCTGCAATATCCAGCATGTTTTGAAATTTAGAGAATGATCTGTGGGATGGGGTTGGTTAGGGTCAGGGGACGATAAAATATGCAGGTGTTCTGTGTTATTTTTTTTTTGTGTGTGTGTGTGTGTTTTGTTGTTTTAGTTATGACTCGTGTCTGCCAATTGTACACAGTAATGAGGTGAATTTGTCATGTTTATATTTCTTGTCTGCAGTGACAGACATGATGATCTGCACCTGCTTTCCAATTTATAAAAATAAAAAAAAAATAAAAAAGGCAGCCGACAGTCACTGGACCACAGCACAATTACCCACTGCTTAATTACATTCTTTTGTTGCCTAAACCTCGGGATGTAAACCAGAAACAAAGTTCTTTACCCACATTCTAAGTTTATTTTGGGAAAAAAAAACTGCAATTAACAAGCAGAAAATGTACATTTCCTGTAAAAACAAGTTTATATGGAAAAGAGATTATGCATGTAACCAACGCTGACGTTCTGGGACGCCGTGTCAACTTCAGTCTGTTACATGCCTTGTCTGTTTTCAAAATGCACTTCAGTTTTCACAGGAAATGTACAGTTTGCATACAGTCTCTTTCAAAATAAAAGTACTATGTCAGTACAACACCACGCATTGATGTTGTTCTCCTTTACAACAAACACATGTGGTTGGGTTTAAGAAAAAAGAACAGGGTTTGTCTTTACAATCTTACGGGACGAGAGCACCGCTCTCTAGGGGTGAAAGTCAGTGTTTGTTGGACCCATCCACCACCAATCCCTCCCACACACCCCCACTTGGACTTACGCCACCTTAACTTTTGTCCTTGTTTCGCCGCATTTCCCCCTGATGCTGCTGGGTGCCATTAAACTATAACAGCAATCAACTGCGTATCGTGCCGACATTAAAGGACGCCTTGTTTCATTGGTTTCTGGTGCTGCCATGCACTGCCCAAGCGCCGGATTTTGACGACTTATAACTGATCTGATCATCAGTGGTTTGTTTTGATGTTTTGTGGTTTATCTTTAATGTTCTCTGGTCTTTGTCTTTTTGTCACTTTCTCTCAGGGCTGAATGTGAAGGACATGCTTGGGAAATTCTTTTAACAGACGCCCTGCAGACCACCTCCATCGAAGCTCCGCCTGCAGCGTCCTCAGAGAGGAGCAACTCCACCCAAACTGCTGGAACATTATCGCTTTTAATAGAGAGTTTTGCACAGAACACGTGACGCTACCAGAGACATCCTCAAAACTTTTAACGTTAAATCTTTAAAAACAATAGAACTGTAAGAAACAAGCACAATGACATAGCTTAAAGTTAAAGGAAATGTTAGTGACTGGCTCCTGCTGGGTGACAAACTGTTTCACATGTTGGGAATCTTTGTTTTCTTAACTGGTTTTACACCATGAGAGTGAACTGCAAACTCTACATGATGGAAATTAAAATGTATAATCTGTTAAAATGAAATCTGTTTAAATTAATTGTATAATATATGGTTAAAAAATATCTCTAATGTCACGTGGAGACGAGCAGAACTTTGTGTCAATCAAACAGTCATTGTCAAAAATTAAATGTATTAAAGCACCAGTGCAAATCGTCTCTTGTGTTCTGGTGAAGGTTGCTAATGCTAACTAAATGCTAATTAAACTGTTTCAGCAGCAGTTTGTCCTGATTTTGTTCTGTTTGATCGTCTTTTTATAAATTTTCGGCACTACCTTCAGTGCAAGGTACTTGTACTTCATTAGAGTATTTCTTCTGCTGCACGACATGTATCTGACAGCTTCAGTTACTCTACACATTAAAACATGTGACTCCACCCACACCCACACCTCTCGCTCCACGGCGCCATCACTAATAGCTTCAACTGTGGCTTTTGTTCCTTCGTCTTCTCACCCTCATCCTCAACATATGACACACTGTTGTCTGACTCTGTTGTCTGGCTGTTTCACAAAGGTGACAATTTTATTTTTGTTCCATTGTGCACGTGTGACGTTATTGGTTAATGCCAATCTCCTTAATCGGTCACATTAACAATAAATGAACTGCTCTACTTCACTTAATCAATCCTCTTACCTCCACCTGAGTCATTTTTTTTTCAAAGATTTAAGAAAGTATCTGGAATAATAGATGCTCTAGGCTCTGTTTTTTATTTATTTCATTTTTATTTAACTATTATTTAGCCAGGGACACCCACTGAGACCGAGGTCTCATTTTCAATGGTGCCCTGGTTACATACAATACATTTTACAATCAATTTACAATCAATAAAGCAATAAAAATAATATGAAGAAAAAAATTAAAAAATCAGCAAAAAGAAGACAGTGAAACATCGGTACTTAAAACATTTACATACCTCAACATCAAGCTCAGGAAACAGATTTTTGAATGGGCATTTAGTTTAGCAGTTTCCTGGAACTTATTCCAGGCACCAGGTACACAATAGCTAGAGGTAGTTTTTCCCAGTTCAGTTTTGACTTGAGGCACCTCAAGGAATTGAATCCTACTTTACTTATCGTACAACAAAGGAGGTCTAAAACTCCCCGACCTACACTGGTACTACAGGGCAGCACAACTGAGAGCAGCTTCACCAACAGGACCTCCACCCTGGGTGAAAACTGAGACATGCTCAGCTCAGGGTTTACCAGTAAGCAGCTGCCTTTACTCTCCTGAACCGAAGAAGCTGGGAAAAAAAACCTCTCTAAAAAATACAATAAGCATCTGGCATCAGGTCCAAAATTATATCAGGGAAACCTCCCTACTGTCAGCTCTGACGCTAATATGGGGCAATTGCACATGTATACCTAGAGGAGAAAATGCTGGTTTAAAGACCAGAGCAAACAAGGTATTAAGCAGGATAATGGATTTTTACAGTGATGGAAAGTTAATGTTATTTATCGAACTACAACTCCAATTACCAAAAAAGATGGGATGCTGGGACAGGAGCATGTTTACCACTGAGTGACATCACCTTTTCTTTTAACAACACTCAGTAAGTGTTTGGGAACTGAGGACATTAATTGCTGAAGTTATGAAATCAAAATTCTTTCCCATTGTTGCTTGATATACGCCTCAACAGTTCCCCAACAGTCCCAGGTCTCTGTTGTCAGACTTTGTGCTTCATCATGTCCCACACATGTTCAGTGGGAGACAGGTGTGGACTGCAGGCAGGTCAGTCTAGTACCTGCACTCTGTCACTATGAAGCCACGCTGTCGGAACACGTACACAGCGTGCCTCACTGTCTCACTGGAATAAGCAGGAGCGTCCCTGAAAAAGACATCATCTATACAGCAGTATACTGTATGTTGCTCCAAAACCTGAATATACCTTTCAGCATTCATGGAGCCTAACACACCTCCATCCCATCACAGATGCTGGCTTTGAACTCTGAGCTGGTAACAGTCTGGATGGTCCTTCACACCTCTTCAGCGCAGAGGACAGGACGTCCATGATTTCCAAAAATAAATTAATTTGTGGACTCGTCAGACCACTTTGTGTCAGTCCATCTCAGATGAGCTGAGGTGCAGAGACGTGCATGGTAGAGTCAGAACTGTCATTGGTAGATGCAGCGATGTGTTTACTGACAGTGGTTTTCCAAAGAGTTACTGAGCCCGTGTAGTAATGTCCTTTATATAAGTCAGTTTTTAATGTAGTGCAGACCGAGGGGTCGAAGGTCACAGACATTCAATTGATGCTCCAGATTCTCTGAATATTTTAATGATGTTATTGATTGCAGATGGTGAAATTTTTAAATTCTATGCAACTGTGCTTTTAGAAATGTTGTTCTTAACTGATGGACTGTTGGCTCCCAGTTTTTCATGAAGTGAGCGTCCTTGCTTGTGAACACCTGAAGCTTTCAAGGATGCCCCTGTCATATCCAATAATGATACTAACAGCTGTTACAATTTAACTTCTTTATCCACCTTATTCCTGCCCTCATGATCCCTTGCCCAAATTATGCGTGACTTCCAGCGTTGACCCGATTTCTAATGGTAACAGTTTGAATAGCACTCTATTCGTCTTTCCAAGAGCAACTGGGAAATAACAGATGGAACACACCACCTGTTATAGCTCAAACAGGATCATGTGATCATCCCTCTGCCATCTCTGACAGCCATCTCAAAGCAACCCAGCACGCTAGCAATTAGCTCGCCTTGCTCTGTTAAAATCTAGTTAACGTTAACATGTCCCGAGCTAACTGAAGGTAAACATCTGCTCCTTCTAAAGATGATTTATGATCTCTGATGACTTATTAAGAGACACTAACACATCATTCAGTATTAACTGTAGCTCCATGTAAAGTGAATAAATGGGATGTTTCCCAGCTAATCCTCCGCTCGTCTGCGTTAACCACGCAGTTTACACGTTTTTATAACTTGTGATTTATTAAAAACTGTTGTGAGTGAAACATGAAGCTGAATTTAGCAGCAGACTTCAGTCATAGTAATATAAAGTAGGAGGAAAAGACATTCATGTGTTCATATGATATAAAGGAAGTAGGGTAAATCAGTAACACATTCTCAGCCCTAATGACTAAATACATGTACATAAATACATTTCACAGTTTATTTTCTAATGTAGGTTGAGAATGAAGTCAGATGGGGAAAGACAGGGATATCTCGTACTGACGCTGAGTGACGGACCTGGACCAAATTCTGATTTATTTACTTTTTGGCTATGTCTGGCAAAACTCTTGTGGTTTTATTTCTCATATCAATGGTAACCATGGCAACAGGAACAATCCCTTTTTGTTCTGGTCACATGTTCAACACACAGTTGCTGAAGACAAAAATGTAGCTTAGACTGGTTGTGGTTGTTGTGGTACCAGAGCTCCACAAAGACATTTTAGAAAATGCTAAGTTAACATTAGTTAAATATTTGTAAAAAAAATAAATAAACTGAAGGCAAATTACTTTAGAAAAGAACCAGCGTTGGCGGTTAGCCACCAAGAGTAGCCACTGGGACTAACCACAGACAGTCTATGGGACTTACTAGCTTAATGCTACTTCCTCTATCTCACAGGAAGTTGTGCACATAATCATTTCTACAGTAGTGCCCTCGGGAATAAGGGGGATATGTTAAATGCTCCAAGAAGGTGTTTTTTGAGTAATCCCCAACTTTCTCACTCTGTTGACGCCCCTGTTCCAAATTCTTTGGAATGTGTTGCAGGCATGAATGAGTGAATCAGAATGAGTGTATATTTACAGAAAACAATAAAGTTTATTGTCTTTGTACTGTATTCAGTTTAACATAAGCAGACAAGGATTTACAAATCATTGCATTCTGTTTTTATTCATGTTTTACGCAGTGTGCCAACTTTTTTCGAGTTGGGATTTTGTACAAGAAAATTTTGATATTCCTTCAGAAGTTTTTAAAAATAAGAATTCTTATCTCTGTTTTTAAAAACGACTCATTTACTCAGCCAGTTGTCTCCACTGGAGAATACTGCAGTGAAACATGTTGTTGGTAGGGGACAGGCATCGTTGCTCTGTACAATGTTTACAGCAGCATGTATTGTACATCACTGACTGACTGACTGATGAATTGGCACTGGTTATTTATGTTATTGTGGCGTATTGATTATGAATACAGTCCATCTGATGCTGGTTTAGTTTCATCACTGTAGCCAGTATCTCACTATCACTATCCTCATTCAGATTTTAAGAATCTACAAATTATATTCAGCCACAAAATAAGTCTGAAAAGCTGCAAATCAGAACGGAAGGACAGAGAGTTGTTGACTAGGCAAGGCAAGGCAAGGCAAGTTTATTTGTATAGCACCATTCGTACACAAGGCAATTCAGAGTGCTTTACAGAAACAGAGAAATACATTACAAATCAAAACATTAAAATTTAAACATTACATTAAAACATTGGAATTAAAATAGAAAAGAAACAGTAAAAGTCTAATTAAAAAACAATAAAACAAGCAGATAAAATAGCTAAAAGTTACAGTGCTTAAAAGAAGTTTTATGGGAAAGCTGCAGTAAACAATAATGTTTTCAGCCCTGATTTAAATGAGCCTACAGTTTGTGCACACCTCAGGTGTTCAGGGAGTTTGTTCCACAGGTGAGGAGCATAGAAGCTAAATGCTGCTTCACCCTGCTTGGTTCTAACCCTGGGAACACTGAGTAAACCTGTCCCTGATGACCTGAGGGGTCTGGATGTTTCATACCCAACAAGAAGCTCTGAGATGTATTTAGGCCCAAGACCATTCAGTGACTTGTAGACCAGTAACAGGATTTTAAAATCTATCCTTTTACACACAGGGAGCCTGTGCAGTGATTTAAGGACAGGTGTGATATGGTCCATTTTCCTGGTGTTGGTCAGGACTCTGGCAGCAGCATTCTGGATGAGCTGCAGCTGCCTGATTGATTTTTTACTGAGACCTGTAAAGACACCATTACAATAATCTAACCTACTGAAAATAAATGCATGAACAAGTTTTTCAGTGTCTTGTTTAGACAGAAATCCCTTAATTCTTGCTATGTTTTTAAGATGGTAATAGGCTGATTTAGCAATAGTCTTTATGTGGCTGTTAAAATTCAGGTCTGAGTCCATAACTACACCGAGATTTCTGGCTTGGTCTGTACTTTTTAGTGTCATTGAGGCAAGTTGACCTTTGACCTCCGGCCTTGCATTTTTTGGACCAAACACAATGACTTCTGTCTTTTCCGTATTGAGCTGAAGGAAATTCTGGCCCATTCACTGATCGATTTGTTGGATACATTCACTCAGCGACTGTAAGGGACTGTAGTCATGTGGTGACACTGTAATGTAGAGTTGTGTCATCAGCATAAGTGTGGTAAGAGATGTTATGGTACTCCATAATCTGAGCGAGGGGGAGCATATAGATATTGAACAACAGTGGCCCAAGAATGGAGCCTTGAGGAACCCCACATGTGATCTTTGTTCGCTCAGACTCATAATTACCTAATGACACAAAGTAGTCCCAGTCTTTTAGGTAAGATTTGAACCAATTTAGCACAGTACCAGAGAGTCCGACCCACTTCTCCAATCTGTCAAGCAGTGTGTCGTGATCAACCGTGTCAAATGCAGCACTGAGATCCAGTAATACCAAAACTGAAGTTTTCGATGCATCACTGTTAAGATGTATGTCATTTAAAACTTTAATAAGTGCTGTCTCAGTGCTGTGGTGTGGTCGAAATCCTGACTGGAAGACACTGAAGAGATTGTTTTGGATCAAGAAGGAATTAATTTGTTGATAAACAACCCTTTCAATGATCTTTGCCAAAAATGTGAGGTTTGATATGGGCCTGTAGTTACTGATTACTGAGGCATCCAGATTAGGCTTTTTTAAAAGAGGTTTAATTACTGCAGTTTTCAAGGCCTCAGGAAAATGCCCTGATCGAAGAGAAGTATTTACTATCTGCAATACTTCTGGTGCAACACAATTAAAAACATTTTTTAAAAAGCTTGTAGGCAGCATGTCAAGGCAGCAGGTCGTGGACTTAAGTGCTGAACAGTTTCTGTCAGAGATGCATGATCTAAGAGTTGAAAATGTTCTAGATTTATTTGACAGTAAGGAGGAACAGGTGACATAACCATGTTTCCTGAGGTAGAGCCACTTACTGTTTGTCTTATCCTTTATCAGTGAAAAAAGCTGCAAAGTCATCGCATGACTTGTTGGACAGCAGTTCAGGAGGGACAGATGGTGAGGGGTTTGTCAGTCTGTCAATGACAGTGAATAAGGTGCGGGCATTGTTGGTGTTTTTATTGATAATCTCAGAGAAAAAGGACTGCCTTGCTCTTTTCAATTCTTGGTTATAGATGTGAAGATTTTCTTTATAGATGTCATAATGAACCTGAAGTTTGGTTTTTCGCCATCTGCGTTCAGCCTGCCTACACTCTCTTTTTTGAGCTTTGACCAGTGTGGCATTCCTCCATGGTGACTTTTTCCTTCCAGAGATAACTTTGGTCTTAATCGGAGCAATGGCATCCGTAACAGTCATAACATTGGAACTGAAACTGTTTACAAGGTCATTAACAGAGGATGAGGGCAGAGATGGTGATGGTGTAAAAGCCTGAGTGAATAATGTACTGGTGGTGTCGTTAATACACCGCTTTCTTATCACCTCTGCTTCACCTTTGCTAATACTAGCAGGGTTGGTCATCTTAAACAGAACACAGTAGTGATCAGAGAGAGCAACATCATTCACCACAACATCAGAAATGTTTAGACCTTTGGAAATAATTAGATCTAACATATGCCCCTTGTTATGTGTTGAATCTGTTACATGTTGAGAAAGTCCAAAGTTATCCAGAATATTCATGACTAGAGATGATACACCGTCTCATTGTCATCTAGCTCCAGCAGAGCGGAGCGTTGACAGTAGTTGTTCATTTCAACTCGTCTCTTTGTGAATCTTTGGTCTGAACTGGACTTAACAGTTTTAATGTAAATATATTTGGATCATCTCTCTCAGGAGCTAACATATGTTTAGGGCTGTACCACAAAGTGAGATTTGTGCTGTAGAGAGGTCTGTTGAGCCTAAAGTTTTCTCAGACTGTATAAAATATTGGGCACAACCACTGTGATGTCACCTATTAGTTTGTGGACTCCAGGTTTGAAGCCTCAAATTTGGCGTTTTGGATTTTTGTACCTAGGAGAGATTATATTCGGACGAGCCGCTAGCTTGGTTAGCTCGGTGCTTTCACGGCCGTAGTTAACCGTGATAATGCTAATGCTAATTTTTACTGGTGAATTCAGATTTTAAGGCACTACAAATTATATTCAGTCACAAAATACATCTGAAAAGCTGCAAAGCAGAACAGAAGTACAGAAAGTTGTTGACTAGAGATGATACACTGTCTCATGGCGGTCTTTTCCTGTGAGCTGGTAGAATGGAGCGCTGACAGTAGCTGTCTGTTTCAACTCGTCTTGTCGTGAATCTTTGGTCTGAACTGGGCTTCAGACTGAACATACCTCGCTGACCTGCTCGTCTCGCTCAGCGGTACAAAAAAGACCAACACAAACATAAAAGACTGATATTAACACCTGGGAGAGACGATCCAAATACTTTCATATTAAACTTGTAAAAGTGTCAGAGTAAGAGGAGGAGAGAGGAGTAAATGACACATCAATAATTCATCCTGTCTAATTTCATTCTTTGTCAAAGGGCCTTCATGTGAACGTAAATAAAAAAGGCAGAGTCATGCAGCCTTTTTTAGATTCTGTTGAAGGGAGGAACTTGTGTGAGGGACTAACACCCACACACACACACACACACACACACCTCTGATAGTATCTGCAATCAGTGCCCAGTAACCAGCTGACTGGCTGTTTACATGTTGACGGGGGGACTGTCAGGAAAGGAAGCCTCTGATGGTCACTCACATTATTTTGCAATGATAAACCTTCTTAAACCTCCTGTAAGAGCCCCCTACAATGTACTGCCCCCCCCAAAATGTCTGGCTACCATATGACAGCTGTTAGGGCTCGTTTATGCTCAGTGTTGGATACGCATAACGCCCTCTGAAGCTTGTGGTAACACTGTCGTCTACAGCTCTGTTATAAGCTCTGTTACATCATTACGACCTCCTCCACCGTCGCCTCGTTTGTTGTTGTGTAATACTTTTGACTCCACCCTCTGGTGCCATCTATTGGCTGAATCTATGCCAACATGAAGGGCACATGGAGTATGAGGGCAGTGACAACTTTAGAAACAGACATATCTATTTCTTGTACGTAAAGGGAGTATAAATAGCCCCTTAGACTGGACTGTCAGCCACCTGCCTGTAACTGTCATACACACATTACGTGCAACCACAAAGGAATAGGGCCCCTGAGGGCTTCTCTGTCCACGGCCCCCCAGAAGTCTTGGAAGGCCAACATCCAGTTCTTGACAGTCACAGAGCTGTGAGACATACCGACCTGATTCCTCAACAGGACAAGACCAGAGAGGGGTCACCTGCAGGGACACCCGCTGCCATAAGACCGAACCTCCTCCACCCAGAAACACACTCAACACACACTCAACACCATGTTTAAAGCTTTGGGAAATATCGTTGGGGATGATGTGGTCAGCGATTGCATGAAAGAAATCGCCATTAAGAAAGCAGGTGAGTATGATTTCTAAAATCAGTCAGAGATCAGATTGTGTTTGAGATTTAAAGATACAGAGGTTTGTTATTTGTGACTTTGTTAAAGCAGAGAGCACTCAGAGGTGGAGGAAGTGTTTATATCTTTCATTAAACATGCAGAAGTTTGTTTGAAACTTTCCAGAGACACGAAATGATGATAAGTGAGGCTGAATTTGGGGTCTAACTTGTTAATTATATATTTGATTTGTTGGGTTTCCCTTAGTGACAGTAACACATATCTTAACTTAAAGTGGGGGAACAAGCTAATAAACAATTTTCAGGATGTAAAGACTATTTTTATACAATGTGGAGCAATATTTTTTAATATGTTAATAAGTTCATACACAGCGTACAGGATAAAAACATTATTATGTGGACCAATCCACATTTTTCACATTTAAACTTAGAGAATTCCTTAAATTTGTTCATTCTTTTAAAATAGTATCATTTAATTTTACATATAAATTATTTTGAGATTGTTATGCCCCACACACCAAAACTCCACCACCGACCCAAAATAAACACAACACTTTTTAAATGGGAATTATTAACAAAAGTCATGTAAACAAAGCAGTAAAATCTCAGGACAACATATTCTGACGGCCAGTTATACGTCTTTATTCCAATTTTGGGGGCAAAAATTTGGGGCAACTCTACCCTCTGGCTCAGAGGTGGAGTGGTTCATCCACTATTTGGTAGATCAGGGGTTCAATCCCAGCTTCTCCAGTCTGCAAATCAAAGTACCCCTGGGCAAGATACTGAACCCCAAATTGCTCCCGATGGCTGCTCCATCAGTGTGTGAGTGTGTTAACGCTGTATAGCAGGTGGCACCTTGTGCAGCAGCCTCGGCCACCAGTGTATGAATGTGTGTGTGAATGGGTGAATGTGACTCATAGTGTGAAAAGCGCTTTGACTGTTCAGAAAGGTGCTATACAAGTTCAGTCCACTTAACCACTTTATCAGGCTGAATCTGTGATCAACATGTAAACAAAAATATAAAATGTACCATTACCTGTAAATGATCCTCTGACAGACGTGCGGAGGGATCGGCGCTGTGCTGCAGTCGCCTCCAGCATTTCAAATTAAAAGCATGAGTTTTAATGTCCTGGGAGGAGCAGACAGGATGTTTTCACAGTTAGTCAGCTGATAGAAGCCTCGGGGTGAATTTAATCCATTATTTTACTTTCAAATATGATGCAGTCTGCACCCATCTGATGCTCCAGGCAGGGTGGATCTAATGCAGCTGATGGTTTCATGAGCAATACTGAGAAAAACAACCTGGAAGAGAAAATCAGAACTGAACAGGGTCTAACTCTCCTTATGGCCTTAGAGGGGAACGATGTCTATTTTCAAGATACATACATGTTATTCCTCCATACATGACCATTCCTCAGGTCTGAAACAGTCCAGAAATATCAATAAACACGAACAACTCTCTACCCAATCCAAACACTAGGGTGGTAAAACTCAAATTTGTGATGTCCTAGGGTATAAATAATGGAGCTGCTCCATAGACAGTGAATGGTGAATGACATTATACATGACCAAAGATTCACGACAAGACGAGTTGAAAGAAACAACTAGTCTCAACGCTCTGTTCTGCGTTGTAAAAATCTGCCGGTTCACAGGAAGTCACCATGATGAGACGGTGTATCATCTCTAGTCAACAACTCTCTGTACTTCCGTTCTGATTTGCAGCTTTTCAGACTTATTTTGTGGCTGAATATAATTTGTAGCTTCTTAAAATCTGAATGAGGATAGTGATAGTGAGATACTGGCTACAGTGATGAAACAAAACCAGCATCAGATGGACTGTATTCATAATCAATTTTTTTTATCACAGTTTTGTGTCATGGACGGACTGCGGTTTACAGTGTTAGTCAGACCAGTATGGTTGTCATCTCATTTTCCAAGGAGATATCGACGGGGCAGTCCACACTGTGACTGATGTTTTTTTGGAGCAATTATTTTTTAGAATAGCAGCGCAAAGTAACACCTCCACCTTTAAGTCATGAGATCAGCGGCTCATTTTATACATGATCGATGATGCTACATGTCAAGTAAGCAATCAGGTAATATTTCATGTGTTTCATGACATTTTTGCCGTAGAAGTCCTGTTATATGCACCTCATATGGAACAATGTTGGCAGACTAGCATTGCCAAAAACGGACAAACCAAACACTGCTCCAGATTGGGATTTTTTTCGTGTTTTCGCATTGGCCACCGTACCCAGTAGCCCCTCCGCAACGAGCAGCATTGTTTTCAGAGTCACCCAGATGATAGACGCCTTGGGGGAATTAATTTCATTAATTTACTTTCAAATATTTTGTAATCCCCACCCACCTGAAGAAACCCCTATGAGTTATTCAGCTCCCTGTAAAAACCTCCTGAATGATAAACACTGAAGGAATACTAACCAGGAGAAGTTTCAGCTGGTTGTAATTTGCAATCCTCACCACTAGATATCACAAAATCCCCCTAAATCTGACACACTCTTCCTTTAAATTGAACTACCAAACAATAAATTGGCAGTCTGCAGTAACTCTGAGGACCTTCTCGGGGTTGCAGACCCCCTGTTGAAGACCAAGGCCCTATGACATCACAAGTTTGAGACTCACTTCTGTGGTTTTATGTCTTCATGAGAGCATCGCCCGTGTTCACAAATGTTGACTGATGTTTCCTCGGCCATGGAAGTAACATACTGGAATTCTTAACTGTTTCTGTCATTATACCGTTTCCCACAGAGGCCTCTATGTCGGGCCCCGTGGTGCCATTCAAACATCACTGGGGGCTCCTATCTGTGTATCAGTGTGACATCACCAGGTGCTGACCAACTAAACACCTGTTTGTTCTGCAGGTGATGCAGTTGAGGATGGGCTGAGGAAATGTCTGGGTGTTGAGAACAAAGAGCAAAAAGGAGATAGAGGTGACAGCAAAGGAGGATTCGACATAGGAGGCATCATCTCAGGCGCCTGTGGTGGTAAGACAGACAACAAAGGAGGATTGGACGTAGGAAACATTATCTCAGGCGTCTGTGGCGGGAAGACAGACAACAAAGGAGGATTGGACGTAGGAAACATCATCTCAGGCGTCTGTGGCGGGAAGAAAGAGGAGAAAGCAGGATTCGACATAGGAGACATCATCTCAGGCGCCTGTGGCGGGAAGAAAGAGGAAAAAGGAGGATTGGACGTAGGAAACATTATCTCAGGCGTCTGTGGCGGTAAGACAGACAACAAAGGAGGATTAGACGTAGGAAACATTATCTCAGGCGTCTGTGGTGGGAAGAAAGAGGAGAAAGGAGGATTAGACGTAATAGGAGGCATCATCTCAGGAGCCTGTGGCGGGAAGAAAGAGGAGAAAGGAGGATTGGACCTAGGAGGCATCATCTCAGGCGCCTGTGGCGGGAAGAAAGAGGAGAAAGCAGGATTTGACTTTGGAAACATCATCTCAATTGTTGGTGGAAAGGAAGATGATGACAAAAAGGAAGATGAAGGAGCAGGTGTGTGCAAACTGACGTCATAGCAACGTTTAAAACAGCAAAATTTCTCAATGATTTTTATTCAGTCCAGAGGAATAGGTTCAAATAGTGGACTTAAGTTCAACTCCGGTGAACACATGAATTTTAATAGTGAGATGTCCTGACAATATTAAACTTTAGCTTCATTCTGATTAAAAACTATTACAAAAGCTTCATTCTCATTAAAAACTGTTACAAAAAGTTTAATTCTCATGAAAAACTAAAAAGCTTCATTATTATTAAAACTATCACAAAAAGCTTCGTTGTTATTAAAACTATCACAAAAAGCTTCATCACTGTAAAAAAAAAACTATCACAAAACACTTCATTATTATTAAAAACTATAACAAAAAACATCATTCTCATTAAAAACTTTTACAAAAAGTTTCATACTCATTAAAACTATTACAAAAAAGCTTCATTATTATTAAAAACTATGACAAAAAACTTTATTCTCAGTTAAAAACTATTACGAAAAAGTTTCATACTCATTAAAAGTATTACAAAAAAGCTTCATTGTTACTAAAACTCTAACAAAAAGCTTCATTATTATTAAAAACTATAACAAAAAAATTCATTCTCATTAAAAACTACAACAAAAAGTTTTGCTCTCAGTTAAAAACTATTACAAAAAAACTTCACTCTCATTAAAAACTATTACAAAAAGTTTCATTCTCATCAAAAACTATTACAAAAAGTTTCATTCTCATCAACAACTATTACAAAAAGTTTCACTTTCAGTTAAAAACTATGACAAAAAAGCTTCATTCTCATTAAAAACTACGACAAAAAGTTTCACTCTCAGTTAAAAACTATTATAAAAGTTTCATTCTCATTAAAAACTACAACAAAAAGTTTCACTCTCAGTTAAAAACTATTAAAAAAGTTTTATTCTCAGTTAAAAACTATTACAAAAAGTTTCATTCTCATCAAAAACTATTACAAAAAAAGCTTCATTCTCATTAAAAACTACGACAAAAGTTTCACTCTCAGTTAAAAACTATTATAAAAGTTTTATTCTCATCAAAAACCATTACAAAAAGTTTCATTCACCGTTAAAAACTATTAAAAAAGTTTTATTCTCAGTTAAAAACTATTACAAAAAGTTTCATTCTCATCAAAAACTATTACAAAAAATGCTTCATTCTCATTAAAAACTGCAACAAAAAGTTTCACTCTCAGTTAAAAACTATAATAAAAGTTTTATTCTCATCAAAAACCATTACAAAAAGTTTTATTCTCCGTTAAAAACTATTTAAAAAGTTTCACTCTCCGTTAAGAACTACTACAAGAAGTTTCATTCTCATTAAAAACTATTTAAAAAGTGTCATTCTCTGTTAAAAACTATTACAAAAAGTTTAATTCTCATCAAAAACTATTACAAAAAGCTTAATTCTCATTAAAAACTATTACAAAAAGATTTGTTCTAATTTAAACTATTACAAAAAGCTTCATTATAATTAAAAACTATCACCAAAAGTGTCATTCTGAATAAAAACTATTACAAAAAAGTTTCATTCTCAGTAAAAAACTGTTACAAAAAGTTTCATTCTCATTAAAAACTATTACAAAAAGATTAATTTTTATTAAAAACTATCACATAAAGCATAATTCTGATTAAAAACTATTACAAAAAGCTTCATTATTGTTAAAAACTATTACAAAATGCTTCATTTTTATTAACAACTGTTACAAAAAGCTTCATTATCATTAAAAAGTATTACAACAAGCTTCGTTCTCTTAAAAAACTATTACAAAAAGTTTCATTCTCATTGAAACTATTGTTACGCCCAACCCTTAGGCGGCCCTATGGGGCGAACAAAACTCCAAAACTGACCCAAAAATAATCACATAAACACCTTTAAAAACACTCAAATCCATGGCATTTATTAAGATCAAAACAAGCAAACAAGACAACAAAAATCCCATGGTAAGAGGCAACAGGACCAGCAGTCCCCGCACCAGAGTCCTCTCACCATGGGATTTTTGTTGTCTGATTTGCTTGTTATACAAAAAGCTTCATTATTGTTAAAAACTATCACAAAAAGCTTCATTCTCATCACAAACTATTACAAGAAGCTTCATTATTAAAAACTATAACAAAAAGCTTCATTCTCATTAAATCTTTTACAAAAAGTTTCATTATTGTTAAAATCCGTGACAAAAAACTCCATTAAAAGTTTCATTCTCATCAAAAGAAAATTGTGTTTTGTGGTTTATCATTAATATTCTCTGTTCTTTGTCTTTCTGCCACTTTCTCTCAGGGCTGGATGTGAAGGATCTCATCGGAGGATTCTCAAAACTCTTTTAATAGACGCCCTGCAGACCACCTCCATCGAAGCTCCACCTGCAGCGTCCTCAGAGGGGAGCAACTCCACCCAAACTGCTGGAACATTATCTTTCAATATTTGATAAATGATTTGTTTTTGAGTTTTACACAGAACACGTGACGCTACCAGAAACATCCTCAAAACTTTTAACATTAAATCTTTAAAAACAGTTAACTGGAAGAAACATGCACAACATCATAAGTTAACGTTAAATGAAATGTTAGTGACTGGCTCCTGCTGGGTGACAAACTGTTTCACATGTTGGGAATCTTTATGTTTTCTTTACTGGTTTTACACCATGAGAGTGAACTGAAATTAAAATGTTTTATCTGTGAAGTCGAAATCTGTGAAGTTTGGTAGACAAGATATGACAACATCACTAAATTGGGTCAATATATAGTTAAAAATATCTGTAATGTCACGTGGAGACGAGACGATGTTGTGTCATTAATTCAGTTAAACAGTCTTTGTCATAAATTTCAGTGCATTAAAACACCAGTGCAAATTGTCTCTTGTGTTTTTGGTGAAGGTTGGTAGCGCTAACTAAATGCTTATTAAACTGTTTCAGCAGCAGTTTGTCCTGATTTTGTTCTGTTTGATCTTCTGTCATTAAATATTCACAAACTTTTTTTCTCTGCAGTCTCATGGTCAGTGATTGTAAATGTATCAGATTTAGGAGCTCATATAAAGGTGGCCCAGATCTGTTTGGAAAAAATAGATTTTATAAGATAAGAGCAATAATATTAGATTCAAGCCACATTTGCTTGTATCAAGAACATCTGTCATATGTGGTCCTCAATCTGATGTAGATCTGTTTTGTTTTTTGTTTTTTTTGTGGTCCAGTGTGCTTGTGTCACATTATTGTGAAGTTTTTGAGAGAAGGGATCCTTCACGCTGACTGACATGGGTCATTTCAAACATGAATGTCAACAGAATAATCAGAACTGAGCAAGAAGCTCTGAAATGTGAATGTAGCCTCAGTGCAGTTCCCAACCTGACCACCAGATGTCCTCAGACTCCTGCACCAGACTTCCTCTTTCACCTGCTCAGCTGTTCCCACTTCCTCCATCAGTCAGTCACTATTTATAGCAGCTCAGTTTTTTTGTTCTTTGTCACTTCATCATGTTTCATGTGGTTACCTGTTTGCCACACTGGCTTCCTTTATAAGCCTTTTCAAAATAAATCATTGAACTGCATCAGTCTGCCCACGTTCATCTGTGTTTAAGAACGTTCTCATACCCTTAAGTGCTGTGCATATGATACGCATTTGCTCCAAATAAATTAGACACTAGATTCAAGGATTGGACATATAAAGGATTAACGGCCTTATGTAAGATAATGACAGAAGGTACACTACTTAGTTTTGAAAGGATTAGAGAGAAATATTCATTAGAAGCGCTGAATTTTTATCGTTACTTACAGATGAGACATTTTGTCAGTGACAAGATAAAAATGCGTAACAGAATCAAGCAAACAGCTGCTAGACCTATTTAAAAGGGCATATGGTTCAAATAAAGATGGAGGTATTATTTCTGAAGATATTTTATTGCATCTTACCAAAAATGTCATTATGAAAGTATCTCCCCGGCTTGCTGTAGAAATTCTGGAAATACAAATGCAAATCATTATCACGTTTTCTGGGACTGTCATGATATTAAAACTCACTGGAAGGGAATACATAATGCAATATAAGTCACCTGCCTCCGGAAAGTAAAATTTTATTTTTTGGACTCATGCCCGTAAGATGGCCAAAGAGAGATAAATATCTGTGAAGTATTTTGTTGGTGGCAGGCAAAAAGGCCCTTACGAAAAAAATGGCTTTCACGGGAGAGCCCAACTTTGAATATGTGGATGGGCATCAGAGAATGATAGCGGATGTGAATTACAAGAGGGACCTATTTGTTTCACGTTGGAAGAAATGGATGGACTATATTACACCACGCAGGCAGGACTTTGACTTTGCTAACCTTAGATAATACATTGTGTGTAGCAATAACCACATCTCACTCCCTATGTGTTAATGTTCTTGTAATGTTTTTCTTTATTTGTGTTCTTTTTGTCCTAGAAAAAAAATAGGCTGATATTCTGTGACTAATAACTGAAGGAGATGTACATACTGCATTTGTCGCTGAATGTTAATAAAAAGTAAATTTAAAAAAAAAAGAACATTCTCATGAAGGAGGGCGTTTAGTGTCATTTGACTTTTCTGCTACTTCGATCACTACAGCCCGCTTTAGCCTATGAAGGACATTTTTAGAAAGGAAATAACATAAATCTACAGTTTCTGCAAAGAGGAATGGTGGCAGAGAACCACCAGTCCTGTGAATTCATAAGTGAATAACCTTATTTTATCACTGTTGTTTTCTAACATGACAGCCGCACATCCAACTTTCAAATCGATGCAGCAGATTTAAAGTTAAACTGAAGAGCTGCATTTAGCAGACGTGGATTCACTTTAGTTTAATTGACTGAATATTATCTGTGATGAATACCAACAGACTGATCAATGTTCTAACCTGTGTTCTGCCAGCGGTGTAAAACAGACTTCGGCAAATCAGGATCAAGCACATGAACAAAATCCAAAGTAATAATATTGTGGTGTGGGAGGTGTCGCCGGAGCTGTTGCTTTTTCAGTGTTTTAAGTTCATTAAGGTTACTTATAACGTTTTGGCTACCTAAAAAATCTCGGTCAGCATTTGGTTTAACTAGCAGACCTTCTAAGGCCGGGTTAGTCATGAGTCATTCAGCCTTTTTTAAATTCTTTTGAGGGGAGGACGCTTGATGAGGAACTAACACACACACACCTGACAGTACCTGCTCACTAACCTGCAGACTGACTCATGTGTTTATATGTAAACAAATGAAGCTCTGGCGAAAGCTGAGTCCGACGACTGTACCTTTTGCTTCTGGGCCTGTAATTTGTTTGTCACACCATCTGCCATTCGCTCCTCTCATGTATGCCCACTCATAATTTCCTGCAGTCATTGTCAAATGAGACACCAGCGGTTGTGTCAGCAGTACTTGTCTTACTAGATCTTAGTGCCGCATTTGACACAATTGACCATCAAATTCTGCTACAGAGACTGGAACATTCAATTGGCCTTAAAGGTTCTGCACTAAGCTGGTTTAAATCGTACTTATCCGATCGCTTTCAGTTTGTTCACGTTCATAATGAATCATCTTCACGTACTAAAGTTTGTTTTGGAGTACCTCAAGGTTCAGTGCTCGGACCAATTCTATTCACGCTATATATGCTTCCCTTAGGTAACATCATTAGAAATCACTCTGTAAATTTCCATTGCTATGCGGATGATACACAGTTGTATTTATCGATAAAACCAGAAGAAACGGATCAATTAACTAAACTTCATAAATGCCTTAAAGATATAAAAACCTGGATGAGCACCAATTTCCTGATGTTAAATTCAGACAAAACCGAAGTTATTGTTCTTGGCCCCAAACACCTCAGAAACTCATTATCCGATGATATAGTTTCTCTGGATGGCATTGCTCTGGGCTCTAGCACCACCGTAAGAAACCTCGGCGTAATATTTGATCAAGATTTGTCTTTTAACTCCCATTTGAAACAAACGTCTCGGACTGCATTTTTTCATCTGCGTAATATTGCAAAAATTAGGCCTATCCTGTCACTAAAAGATGCTGAAAAATTGGTCCATGCGTTTGTTACCTCGAGGCTGGATTACTGTAATTCCCTATTATCTGGTAGCTCTAATAAGTGCCTGAAAACTCTCCAGCTAATCCAGAACGCGGCGGCACATGTACTGACAAGAACTAAGAAACGAGATCATATTTCTCCTGTTTTAGCTTCTCTGCACTGGCTCCCTGTAAAATCCAGAATTGAATTTAAAATCCTTCTCTTAACTTACAAAGCTCTAAATGATCAGGCTCCATCATATCTCAGAGAGCTCATAGTGCCCTATTATCCCACCAGAACACTGCGCTCTGAGAATGCAGGGTTACTTGTGGTCCCTAAAGTCTCCAAAAGTAGAACAGGAGCCAGAGCCTTCAGCTATCAGGCTCCTCTTTTGTGGAATCAGCTTCCTGTTTCGGTCCGGGAGGCAGACACCGTCTCCACTTTCAAGACTAGACTTAAGACTTTCCTTTTTGATAAAGCTTATAGTTAGGGCTGGCTCAGGCTTGTCTTGGACCAGCCCCTAGTTAGGCTGACATAGGCCTAGTCTGCTGGGGGACCTCCTATAATACACCGAGCCCCTTCTCTCCTTCTCTCTCTCTCTCTCTCCCTTGCTAGTATTCATGTCCTGTTAATGCATCTCTCTAACCCGGGCCTACTGCATGTCACTAACTCAGCTTGTTCTCCGGAGCCTTTGTGCTCCACTGTCTCGCAGGTTAACTCGTACCATAGCTGTGCCTGGACGATGTGTCGTGGTTGTGCTGCTGCCGTGGTCCTGCCTGATGCCTCCCACTGCTGCTGTTACTATTAGTCATACCTGGACTATTATACACATATCATTATTGTCACATACATATATAATCATATTATTAATATAATATCTGTCTCTCCTTATGTCTCATTGTGTCATATGGATTACTGTTAATTCATTATATTGATCTGTTCTGTACAACATCTATTGCTCGTCTGTCCGTCCTGGAAGAGGGATCCCTCCTTCAGTCGCTCTTCCTGAGGTTTCTACCATTTTTTTCTCCCCGTTAAAGGGGTTTTTTTGGGGAGTTTTTCCTTAGCCGCTGTGAGGGTCCAAAGGACAGAGGGATGTTGTATGCTGTAAAGCCCTCTGAGGCAAATTGTGATTTGTGATATTGGGCTTTATAAATAAAATTGATTGATTGATTGATTGATTGATCTAAGTGAACCAATAACACACCCTCTCTGTCCGCCCCTCCTCTTACTGCTCCTTCTTTTAATTATGATTCCTTCTGTCTTCGTGCTGCAGCCATGTTCACCCTCCACCTCCACATCACCACCTAGTCTGCGCAGACTCATCAGCCTCATCAGCCTCATCAGTCTCGGAGTCGTCAGCACCACCACCACCTCTGTCTGGGGTCTGCTGCTCAGATACCCCTCAATATTAAAACCTCCGTCTGGAGTCGAACCACCAAAGACTTTCTGTCACACCATCACATCCTCTGTTCACCTGTACACCTGTTTATGTTTACACCAGTCACCTGTCTCTCCTGATTGAATTAAAGTTCCTGACACACTCACTGTGCTGCTGCAGTGACGTCACCGAGCTGTGACACAGGTCGGCCCTGCAGCGACACCTGATTCCTCAACAGGGCGAGACCAGAGAGGCGTCACCTGCAGGGACACCTGCTGCTATAAGACCAAACCTCCTCCACCCAGAAACACACTCCTAACACACTCGATATACACTCAGCACACACTCGACACAGCAGTAAACATGGCGTTTATTAGAGGACTGACGAAAGACAGTGGCTTTGCGAAAATGGCAGGGGAGACAGTGGGTGAGTATGATTTCTAAATCAGTCAGAGATCATATTTTGTTTGAGATTTAAGGATATAGAGGTTTGTTATTTGTGACTTTGTAAAAGCAGAGAGCACTCAGAGGTGGAGGAAGTATTTATATCTTTCATTAAACATGCAGATGTTTGTTTTTAACACTTGAGTAGAAGTTTTAAATGATGCTGAACTGAGGGAAAGGCCAGTGCAGCAGCTCTGCCACATATTCGATCTTTACGAAGCTTATAATGGCCGTTTTGTTTTTGTTTTTTGGTAAAGCTTTCTGGTATTTTTATTGCTGAGGTCGCAGTTTGTGGTGATGAACTTTATTAAAATATGTTTCCAATATTCTTACCTTTGTGTTTTTAATAAGGCATGTAAACTATAGAAACATCTCTCAATGTAATGTAGTCCAGTTCAACACCACTGCACAGCAACACCTCAGTACGACACATACAGTTTGAATAATACATCGTGTTATAAACGTAGACTTTATATCTGAACTATTGGATTGTATTAGATTTCACAAGTTTATACGTCTTGTGTTTCACTCAGTGTAAGAATCAATTAAAGTGAGGGAACAAGCTCAAGCACAATATACAGGCTTTATTGATTATTTTTACACATGTGGAGCAACTATATTTCTTCCTGTTTTAAAGTTATAAGATTATATAGCTCTTTCTTTTAAAATGTAATTCCATAGTTGCTGTTTGGCGAGTGGTGACGTTTGTTGATGGCTGTGGTTTATAATTTAAATTCAGTTTTTGTCTTTGTTCCACTTAAAAAGCCAAAATCTGTGATCAGCATGTAAACAAAGACACACGGTGAGGTCAGGCCTCTTGCTGTCACCTTTCAGTGTTTTACAATGAAAGGTTTTAATTTCCAGGGAGGATCAGATGGTTGTTGTCAGTGTCAGGCAGGCGATCGCAGCCTCGGGGGAATTTACTTAATTTAATCTAATGCAGCTGTTGTGTACATCAGATATACCATGAGAGAGCACCTGAAAAGGGTCCAGGGTCTGAAATTATCACCTGCCAAGCACCAAATATGGGTAGATTTTCCGTTTGGTGAATAAATCTCGTTTGTACAAAAGTCCTGTAATAAAAACCAATGCTGAGCGTCTGTGCTACATTTTGGTGTCATTTAGGGACAAACTGCTGCGTTGTTTCTTAACTGTTCTGTCGGTGTCACATAAGTGCACACAGGTTGTGCGAAAACTGACCGTGTTGCACGCTACTAGTTTTGAATCACTGTTTACCATCCAGGCCTTCAGCCGATCCGATAAACGTGGGTCTGCTGCTAGCTAGCGCTACACCCGTACTTAGGAAGGTAATTAAATAACAACACAGAGCCTTTGTTGTTTAGCCAAGACGGCAAACCCTTTACTGTCTCCCACATCATCAGTGTCGAGGTGTTAGCTTCACTTCTTTCATTCTTACCGTTCGCAGTAAAAGCGGTGAGGCTGTGGGGATGAGCTGTCGAATGTACTGAAGTCATTTTGCATAATTATCTCCATGAAGTGAACCACAACAAATGTATATGTACACAACAGGCAATTTATTATTTTGGCCGACAAAAGATGTCCGGTGGCCATCTTGGCCAGAAATTTAAAAAGTTAATTTTGGACACTACCTGTAGCTGACACTGCAAAATCCCAGGTCCTTGCTCTCCTAGTGGCTTTCACTGCTCCTGTTAGTGCCCAAAGAGGCCTCCATTACCCCATCAACGTGGAACTAGATCCGTTACAAGTGGTGAACCTCATTTTGAACCTGACGGAGCATTTTGACCAAAAATAAGTTGGTTCAGAACCCAAAAAGTCGGACCCCAAAAATTAAAAGTTTCATCTTGACCTTAAGTGCGAACATCATCAGTGGGTGTGTCATATTCTACAGGTTGTAAAGAGAAGGCGGAGTCTTGCACGTAATAGTCTCCTGTGTCTCTTAACATAATTAGTTGGTCCATGCTTGTTTTTTTTTGGATAAAAACAAATATCTGTGATAACAGAATAAAAGTTCACAGGCAATAAATGCCACTCATTGTGAATTGTCAGCCAGTTCTCATCCCTAAGTCATCAAATACCGCCACTTTGTTAGAGATTTCAGCGTCACCTGACGCCAAAAGCCGCCTTTCATAGTGGTATGATACACCTCCAGGCAGCCGTCGAACACTTGCCATGGCAGTTTGATACATGGACGGGTGGCATCAGGTCATTACGCAGCCAGACTGCATCTATCGCAGCAGTACGATTCCTGGCTGGATGACATCAATGTGAAACAGAGCAGGTAACAATGTTATACAAGGAGCAGGAAAGTCTATAAGGTGGGTGGAAGGGGCAGTGGACTTTCACCTGGGGGGCTGGTGTTTGCTTTCAAAGTAGAGCCAAACCATGATGGTTTTTCTTTGTAAGCCTAACCACATGCTTTTGTTGACGTCCCGGTGTTGGATGCAGCATCCCAGGACGTCGACAGAAGGATACCTAGCGGGTAATATGTAGACATGAAAGGGCCACGGACAAAGCAGCAACATGTGACGACTTGTGATGAGAACACGTTGGCATTGTGCAGCGTTTCTGCTAAAACTGGTGGAAATGTGGGTTTGTTCAAGAATCCTGAACAGATCAGGTTCAAGAACCTGAGTTAATTTGCTGAAATGGGGGTCTATGTTGGGCCCCATGGTACCATTCAAGGTCACTGAGGGCTCCTACCTGTATATCACAGTGTGACCTCACCAGGTGCTGACGAACTTAACGGCTGTTTGTTTTACAGGAAATTTTGTTGAGGCCGGGCTGAATAGCTTTTTGGGTGGTGAAGGGCAGCAAGACAGTGATGATGGAAAGAAAGATGTAAATGAAGGACCACCCTCTGGTGGACAGACAGATGAAGACAACAGTGGATTTGGTTTGACAAATGCCCTCGTATCCAGTGATGATGGACAAAAAGATCCTGACAGCGGAGGATTTGGTTCAGGAGATGCCAAAGGTGGTGGACAGAAAAATGATGACAACACGGGAGCTGGAGAACCAGGTGAGTCCCTCAAACTGACTCAAGGTCACAGAAAAATTTAAACCAGTGAAATTTTGCTGCAACTTATATCCAGTCTAGTTGAACTGGCATGGATTTGAACTCAGCTTTGGTGACCCTGCAGATTTTAGTCGTAATTCGTCTTGACGTTGCTGACCTTTGAGAGCCGGAGATTCTAAAATGGATGAACGGGTTTAAATCAGCTGGCTCGGGCCCCTCTATGCAAAGTTTGCATAGAGGGGTTTCTTCCCGTGTCAGTGTGGGTTTTCTCCAGGTGCTCCAGCTTCCTCCCACAGTCCAAAGACACACAGGATGATTGGTGACTCTAAATTGTCCGTAGGTGTGAATGTGAGTGTGAATGGTTGTCTGTCTCTATGTGTCAGCCCTGTGATAGTCTGGTGACCTGTCCAGGGTGTACCCTGCCTCTCGCTTAATGTCAGCTGGGATAGGCTCCAGCAAACCCAGACAAACCTGTACCAGGATCCCTGGTTCTAGAAAATGAATGAATGAATTTAAAATGTAGGTATTTTTTAACTACTCAGTACCTAAAGCTAACATTAGCTCACTTTGGAGAAGGAAATGTTACTGTTGCTCAGCTAAACAGTAAAAATTCAAACATCAGCAACTCAAACCCTTCAAAGCTCTATCTTTCCACCAAGCCAACTTCCACTTTCCCGCCCACCAAATCTTGGTTTTCCCACAACTTTGTCAAACTCAACAGTGATAAAACTGAGGTACTCTTGTTGGCACTAAATCCATTCTGGCCAAAACTAACAGTTTCTCTCTCACCATTGACAACTCCACAGTCCTTCCCTCCCCTCAGGTTAAGAGTCTGGGTGTCATCCTTGACAGCACACTCCCCTTCGAAGCGCACATAAATCATGTTACCCAGTCTGCTTACTTTCATCTACACAATATCAACCGTCTTCGGCCGTCACTCTCACCTCACAGCACTGCTGTTCTCATTCACGCTCTGGTCACATCCCGTCTTGATTATTGCAGTTCTATCCACTCTGGTCTCCCACACAGATGCCTTCATAAATTTCAATTGGTCCAGAATTCAGCTGCCCATGTTATCACTCGAACTCCCTCCATACAACACAACACTCCTGTTCTGTAACAACTTCACTGGCTCCCTGTCGAACACTGTATCGACTTCAAGATTTTGCTGCTGACCTGTAAGGCCCTTCATAGCCGAGCCCCACTGTATCTTTCTGAACACCTTCATATTCACACTCCTTCCCATACTCTAAGGTCCTCTTCCGCTATCCAACTCGCCTCACCATCTGCTCGCTTGTCCACCATGGGAGCTAGAGCCTTCAGCTGCTATTGACTCTCTCTCCACCTTCAAATCCCATCTTAAAACATATCTTTTTAAACTGGCATATGCCATTTGATTCATCCTTGATATTTATTTTGTCTCCTGATATTTATTTTGTCTTGCCTGTTGTTGTTGTTGTTGCTGTTATTTTTGTATTGCTTGTTTTTAAACTGTGATTGTAAGGTGTCCGTGAGTGCCTTGAAAGGCGCCTTTGAAAAAATGCATTATTATTATCATTATCATTATAATTATTATTTTAAAAAGTCAGACATTAAAATCACATTACAAATTTGCCAAGAGTCAAAGAGTATTCGGCTGTGGTTACAAACCATCTGATCGTCCTCGGTCCATTCTGGAGTTTGCTGGTATAATTCTAATATTCTCTATCATTGTCTTTCTGTTACTTTTCTTAGGGGTAGATGCTGCAGCGGCAGCTCTTGGAGAACTCTGGGACCAGTAATCCTAAAGACCACGTCCATCAAAGCTCTGCTTGCAGCGTCCTCAGAGAGGAGCAACTACACCCAAACTGTTGAAACATTGTTGCTTTCAAATGATTTGTTTTACACAGAAAACATGACGCTACCATAGACATCCTCAAAACACTAAAACATCAAATCAATAGAAAGTAATATAACTGTATGAAACATGCATTTGTGTGAACTAAATGTTGAATTAAATGTTAATGACTGTCTTCTGCTGGGTGCATCAGTTTCACATAATGGGAATGTTTGCTTTCTCTACTGACTTCACACCATGAGAGTGAACTGAAAGTGAACTGCTCTCAATGAAAATTAACCTGTATTATCTATACTAACGAAATATGTGAGGTTTGGTCGACAAATTATGAAATAAATGTTTTAAAACATAAGTGAAAAGTGTCTGTTGTACTTAGCTGAGGGTTGCTAATGCTAATCAAATGCTAATTAAACAGCATCGACAGCAGTTTGTCCTGATTTTGTTGTTTTTGATCTTCACTAAATATTCAGCACAAACTTCAGGCTCAGATTTAACAAGTTCTGTACCTCAGTGATGTACAAGTACTTTAAATTTGTACTTGAGTATTTTCTTACTTCTACTCAATACAAAGGTTTGTAAAATCTGATGTTTAGTTGTGAACAGCTTTCAAAAGTCCAGCTGAAGCCACTGGTCCCTTTATCAGTTTGTGGTATTGATAGAAAATTAATGTGAAACTGTTTTGATGGTGTGCACATGCACACGTGTGAGTGTGTGTTTGATCTGAGGTTTAATGGAGGCAAACAGACACACTAACTCGAAAGGCATTGAAATCTATTGAAACTAATGGAGACCAGCTCCTCCAGCAAATTTTCACCTGCTGCTATGTTTTTATGACTTATTATGGGATGTTTTCTACCATTAAAACAAATAGTAGCCCCATGTGCCCAAAGACTAAAAGGAGTAATGGGTTGACTGAACTCCTCAGATTATTTGTTTATTTGTGCAACTTTAAACTTTTAACATGTAAAAGCATTTCTCTACTCAAAATGGCCGCTGAGCTCCATTCAGATGAAGGAAGGCCAAATAAAGTCACTTTTAAAAAAAGTTCTAAGGTAAGGTACCCTGGGTGTGCTGGTTGTTGACGTCCTGGGACACCGTGTCAACTTCAGCCTGTTACATGCATTGTCTCCTTTCAAAATACACATTTAACATTTACATACAGTCTCTTTCAAAATAAAAGCACAACGCTGGAACAACACCGCAAATTGACATTTTTTTTCCTTCAACAGCAAACACACATGGTTGGGTTTAGGAAAAAAAAAACAGAGTTTGGCTTTACAATTTTACCGGACACCGCTCTCTTGGGTGAAAGTCGGTTTGTTGGACCCATCCACCATCTCTCCTGTCCGCCCTCGTCAGACTTTGCCACTTTAACTTTCGGTCTTGTCCCACTGTTTCTCCCTGACGCCGCCGAGTGCCATTAACCTATAATGGCAACTGGCAGCGTATTGTGCCGACATTAAAAGACGTGTACACAATTTGCAGTGTTGTACCGAAGTAGTGTGTTTATTTTGAAAGAGACTGTATGTAAATGTTAAATTTCCTGTGAAAACTAAAGTGGATCTTGAAAGAGGGCAATTCATATAACAGGCAGAACTTGACACCTTGGCCTGGCCTTTATCAGGATCAGCGATGGGATGGCGGACAGATTTCAGGATCAGATCTGCCATCATACAATCCCGTCACTGGTTCATTTTCTTTCACACCACAAGAGTACTTTGAGTGGTCTTAGTTCGGTCGTTCGGTCCACACCAGGGTTCAACTGAAAACTCTGACACAAGCCCAAATGAACTGTACCAACAAATGGACCTGAGTTTGTTTTAACTTAACCAAACAGGTGAGGTGTGAACGCACCTAAGTCTAGTCTCTGGGAGTAAATGGGTTAAGGGTGAGCTGAGAGATCTGTGAGCAGCTCCTGTTTGCAGTGAGCTCATGGATGTGCAGATGACCATCACTGGATTAATTTGATACTGAAGAAAACTCAAAAATCAAAGAAAGAGAAAGCTGCAGAGCTTGTGTGAGAATCACCATGTTTTTAAATAGATTTATGGACGTTTATTCTGGAAGGACGTCACAGATAATGAAATCCTTGGAAAGTGTAACACACACTGAAAATGTTGGGAAATCGCTGTATTTTAAATCTCCTCCATGAGCTGTTTGTCTCTGCTGCAGCTTCACTTGCTACAGTGACACCTTCTCAATGTTTGCTTCATCCAAACTTTGACATTATGACTAATAATTACAATAATTAACATTATTTAAGGGAGAAGTTTCTGAAGCTGGAACACTGAAATGATTTTACATGGAAAATGACTTCAATCCACTGAGCAATAAATGGTTTCAGCTGGATAAACTCTTCAGGTTTTGATGCGTCAAGCAGTGAGTAAATGTACTCTACCACTGGTGAGTCATACTTTTTGTCACAATAAAGGGTGAACAAAGACTCATCTCACATACATGGCATTGTTCACATTGTCTCAGTGTAACATGACCAACCTGCTCTGCGGCTTCAGCTCCCGTCGCCGCAACATAGAGGTGTAACAAGTACTCACATCTTTTACTGCAGTAACAACAGATATACTCTGTTACAAGTAAAGGTCCTGCATTAAAAAACAAAAGTATCCAGAGCACTCCTTATGCAGAATAATCTCTATCATTGTATTGTAATTATTGATGAGATCATCACTTCACTGTTGCAGCTGTTGAAGGTGGAGCTCATATTACTGATTATATTTTGTATTAATACTCTGAATCTGTAAAGGGACTGAAACTGTAAGATAAAAAGTATAATGTTTCCCTCTGACATGCAGTAGGATTATAAAGTAGCAGAAAATGGAAATACTCAAGTTAAGTACCTTAAAACTTCACTTAAGTTCAGTACTCGAGTAAATGTACTTATTCACTTTCTGCTGCAGCGACACAAACACGCCTCACATTATTCCAGCAGGACACGAGTTATAAAGTCATAGATTCTGTTAATGAGATGCTGTGTGTGTGTGTGTGTGTGTGTGCGTGTGTGTGTGAGGCTTCAATCAGGTGGAACTGGTCGGTCCTGTGTGGGCACACCTGAAGCCTCGATGGCCAACGAGGAGAGAGACACCTGAGATGGGCGTCGACAGAAAGAGACGAGGCTTCAGTCTCACCTGCACCTGCCAGAAAACACACTGAGGACACTCGTCACAGACAGACAGAAACACTGATTGACAGACAGACAGACAGACAGACAGACAGACAGACCGACAGACAGACATACCGACAGAGATGGATAAATATATAGCAAGAAAAATAGGTGAGTAGAGAAAGTGTGGAGGAAAAAGAAGCCTGGGAGATCTGTGTTTGCATGGTCCTGATTTGCATGGCTGTTGTCAGGTGGAAACTCTCTAAATTCTGTAAACTGTCCACACTAAGACATGTTCTCTAAAAGTATCTGGATAAAAAGACATTCAGACATTTTGGACATGAGTGTGTAACTCTTAAATAAAACTAGTTCTTCAAAATGTTGACACTGAGCCTGAGGGGAGAGAAAGTTTCATGCGGGTTTGAGATGACGAGTTTCTGGGAGGAGAAGTTAGTGATCTAACTTAGAACGTGTTGTTATCACCATGAAAAAAAGCAGTGCACCCAAATGTGTATATATCCTGCGTATTTTGAAAGGCTGCGATAGCATGCTAACAAATGTAAACAAGGTATCATTCCTGAGCGTTTGTAAGCAGACACATTGGTGGATGTGTTGCAGCTGTATGTGTTCTGTTCTGCTGTGCCTTTTTCCCTCCCTTGTAGACCTGCCCAGGTGTGCTGCATTAGTTAATGAGGTGCAGTGCACCTGGCATGGAGGAGGAGTCTAAGAGCTCCTTTGCCAGCAGCAGAGGAGAGAGGCCTCTGGTGTGGGGACTGCTGGTCCTGTTGCCTCTCACCATGGGATTTTTGTTGTCTTGTGTGCTTGTTTTGATTCTAATAAATCCCATGGATTTGAGTGTTTTAAAGGTGTTCACGTGATAATTTTTGGGTCAGTTTTGGAGTTTTGTTCACCCCATAGGGCCGCCAAAGGGTTGGGCGTAACAGATGGGTCCCAAAAAACTTGACTTCACCCGGGACGTGTTTTTTTTCCTAAACCTAACCTCCGTAACTTGATGTTATTTACATGACTGTACTTAAAGGATGTAACGACATTCATGGGGCACAAATTTGTAGAATATCATATGAACCGTTATATGAGAATACGTAGATTTCAGAAATCCTCTTAAATTTTAAGTAAAAATTACATCATTCACACGACTAAACCGACAAAAGTTCAGGGCTTTTTTTGTTTTGTTTTTGTGTGTTTGGTTCCGTGTGAACTTAGAGTGAACTTTTAGTCATTTTCAGGTACGTCCTCACCTTGTTTCTTTTCCTAAACCTAACCTTCATAACTTTACGTCAATTATGTAACTGTACATTAAGGACATAACATCATTCATCAGGCACTAATTCGTAGAATATCGTATGAACAGTTATGTGAAAATATGTTTTTTTGTCTGGACTTTTGACCAGGACTTCTCCCTGGAATTGGGAATTGGAAGTGTTCGTATCCGTGTGACCTTTGAGTCATTTTAGAGTACGTCCTCATGATGTTTCTTTTTCTAAACCTACCCTCCGAAACTTTACGTTAATTACATAACTGTACATTAACGCCTTGTTTGCACTCACAAATGTGTGCGGAGACGATGCAACTGGAATGTTGCTCAATTTTTTAGTGTGCACTGTAGGATTAAAGGCAAGAAAATAGAATTTAATCTAATCAGTGTGTTTGCTTTAGTGTATAATCAGCTGAAAATAAGAAACTGTGTTTTCATTACCTCAGATGAGCCGTTCATATCTACATAGGGAGCAGGTCCTCGTCTACGGAGATCACCATCTTGCACCGCCATGTTTCTACAGTAGCCCTAAACGGACAAACCGAACACTGGCTCTACCTAGGGGCATTGACGTTTGTGTGTCAGCCATTGTAGATAGAAGCTCTTCCGTGACAGAACACTTATTTTTCAAAGTATTGTCATTGTGCAATTCCTACAATTCCTACATGGTGAAGATGTACCTTGTTCACACAATTCTAAACACTGGTCTTGAGGGGAAGGTCTGGGTTTTTGTGACCTATCCACCACCCCAACTTTCCTCCTTACAAGACCACTCAGGTTTACTCCTGTTGGTGCACTGGTCATGTGATCGCATCCTTTCAAAATACTTGGAACATGTACGACTTTGGGTGCATTACTTTTCTTGGGGAAAGTGTACAAACAGTTTGTGAGAACAGTGTGGATTTTGTAACATAACACTGCTTTGTTTAGTGTTTTTTCCAGGTTTCATTCAGGTGTCAGTCTGTTTGGTTGTTTCTGAGAGGAAGAGACCTCTGTGGATAATTCAGCTCCTGAACACTGAAGGAATTCTAACCAGGATAAGTTTCAGCTGGTTGTAATCTGTAATCCTCACCACTAGATGCCTCTAAATCTGACACACTGAACCTTTAAAGTCTCTGAGATTTTTTGTGTAAGAACACAAAAATACACTATCAGTCACAGGAAACCAATTAATGCATAAAACAGGAAATTAAAATGACGCCTCAGAGACCGAATTGTTGAGAATAATGATGATTACTAATGAGAGAAGTTCTGAGGGTCTTTTCACACCTGAATGTTTGAAACAAGGCTCGAGTTTTAGTTGCACTGTAAATATTCAATTAGTTTTGGTTTCTCGTCAATGTGAGCACACTACAGAGCTCTACATGACAAACCTATGACCTGTCGTTACCACCCACATCCTGTTGTTGTAGAATTCCTGTATCAGTCCGAGAGTCTGAACTGTCCAAAAAAAAAGACATAAGAAATTAAGCAACCCAGGTTGTCGTTTGGTGCAAGGGAGGTATCATAACTGTAACTTTGGTTTTGACCAAACTGAAAAGGTTGGATCAAACAATAAAGCTGAGGAAAGGCCCAAGCTAACAACAAAAGTAGTTATAAGCAAATACTCCGCATCTTTTAAATGTCAGTCAGTTAGCACATGTGAGCTTCAGGCAAACTTCATAATTGACTTTCAAATATTCTCTCGTCTTTGCGCCCTGAGATAAACTCCACCCCTCTGGTGCTCCAGGTAGACTAAATCAAACATGTGAGCTGACGGTGTGATGCTGTTTGTTCTGCAGGAGACTTCGTGGAGGACAAGGTGAGGGGCGCTTTCGGTATAGAAGATGAGGACGAAGACAAGGAGAAAGGATTCTTCTCAAAGGTCTTTGGCAGAGACGACGATGAAGATGAGAAGAAAGGGAAGAGGGACAAAGACGACAAAGAGGGAGGATTCTTCTCGAGGATCTTTGACAGAGACGATGACGAAGACAAGTGGAGAGAGAAGCAGAAGGACAAAGACGACGAAGACAAAGGGTTCTTCTCAAAGGTCTTTGACAGAGACGATGATGACGATGACAAGTGGAAAGAGAAGAAAACCGGGTTTGCAGGTCTCTGGAGAGAACAGGGGGGACCAGGTGCTGCTGGAGGGGTCCCGGGAGAAATTGTTGGAGGAGGTGAAGAAGGTGGAGGAGTCAAAGGACAAGGTGTGGCAGTAAATGATGGAGGTACGTATGAACAACCAGGTCTCGCTCTGAAGTCGAAGTCAATAAGTCAGTAACACAAGCGAAAAAAGTAATCTGGTGGCATCAGGGGAAAACATGGTAGGACAACAGCAAAAGTTAAGGGGGTGGAAGTCTGATGAGGGCGGGTGGATGGGTCCAACAACCATCGGCTTTCACCCAAGAGGCCGGTGTTCACTTCCTGTAAGACTGTAAATCCAAACCCAAGGAAAATTTGCGGTGTTGTACCAATGCCGTGCTTTTATTTTGAAAGAGGCTGTGTGCAAACTGTACATTTCCTGTGAAAACAGAAGCGTATTTTGAAAACAGACAATGCATGTAACAGGCTGAAGTTGACACGGCGTCCCAGAACATCAACAACCAACACACCCAGGGTACCTTGCACGACGTATGTGGACGTGGAAAGTCCATGACCAGATGTGACAAGGTCGGAGTGATGTTGGTGTGGAGAGACAGTAATTGACAGTCATGCTGACCTGAGCTCAAATTTTAATCAAACACTAAGTCGGGTTTTATTTTGATGATCTTCTGGCAGCTCATGTTGTGTGAGTATGAATATGATATCAGTCCATCCAGGATGTTCGGATCACAACAATCAATGCAAATTCAAAGCCAATCCCCAGGAATGCTGTGCGATCTTAGTTTTTTCTAATCGCTGCAACTGAGCCGCAAATTTGAATCAGTTAAAATCTCATTTTATTGTTGAGCTACGTGCAGCATGTTGATTGGCTCAGCCACCTCTGTTGCTGCAAGGCAAGACCACAAGAGACCACAGCTGATCAGCTGCTATCTGAGCGGCTGGTTGGTGCCATTAATTCACTGCCGAAGAAAAGGTGATTTAAAGAGCTCCGGTCAAAGTTAAAATGATGGAAAGTTCACATTTCTTGTTGTGTCATGTCTATATATTTGTATTTTTTCTCACATCTTTGTAAAAGGTCTACGAGTCGTAAATACAACTGTGCAGGTCAACTTGAATCAGCCAGTAATTACTGTCTTTTGTTCTGTTCCAGATTTGTTCAATGATCTGATGAATGTGGCTGAAGAAACGTCTACAGGGAAATAAAACCACATCCTGACCTCCGAGACAAACTCAACTCTGCTGAAAAGATTTCACCAAAGACTCTAAAAATCTGTTTTTCAATACATTTAGTGCTCGTTATTCAGCTTTAACATGCCGGCTGCAGTGAAATGGAAAAAGTAGTCCACTGATGTCATCCGTCTGTTAGCTTACCCTGAAGTTTGAGTCAGTCTGTACGCAACCGCAACGCAAGATATCTTCTGTTAAAATACGTTATATTTGTTTGTCGATACCTTAAAGGGATAGTTCAACATTAATTTATTAATTTTTCATAACCGCCTATCCTGTTGGGGGTCACAGGGGCTGGAGCCTGTCCCAGCTGACATTGGGTGAGAGGCAGGGTTCACCCTGTAGAGGTCACCAGACTATCACAGGGCTGACACATAGAGACAGACAACCATTCACACTCACATTCACACCTACGGACAATTTAGAGTCACCAGTTAACCTGCATGTCTTTGGACTGTGGGAGGAAGCTGGAGTACCCGGAGAAAACCCACGCTGACACGGGGAGAACATAGAAACTCCACACAGAGGAGCCTCGGCCGGCTGACATAAACCTGTAACCCTCTTGCTGTGAGGCAACAGTGTCTGATGTTTGTGTGTTGAATACCAAACTGGATTTAGGATGGGGTTAGCTTAGCTTAGCATAAAGTGTGGAAACAAGAGGAAACTGTTAGCCTAGCTCAGTCCAAGGTGAAAAAATACACCTAGGCTCACTGATGAACATCTTTGTTTATCAGTACATGTACTTCATCTCCTAAAGCTAAGCTAACATCGTCACAACTCCACTTCTGTACTTTATATTTATTGTAACTTCACAAAATGTTGAACTATCCCACAACTTATATCCAACGTTTCGTGAGCTGATTGTAGTTAGCAAACAGTGACAGCTTAGCGTGGTACATAACCCTGAATATTTGTTGATTAATTAACTTAATTGATATGTATCGTGGGCAAAAAACTAAAACTGAAAACAGCCAATACCATGATTTCAACAGGTTTTCCATGTTGATGTTAGATGTTTAGAGTGCATGTGGTTTTTAAGCACAAATGTGAGGTTTACTTTGCCAAATTTTGAGGTACTAACATGTAAAATTTTGATGTGATGGGTGAAAATTTTATCAGGGACACGTGTTTTTAGGAAATTACACAAAATTAAGTGATTTAATCAGGCCAGCAAGTAAATTTGATGTATATTTTTATTGTGGTGATATATAATGATGTATAATAAATAGTTTATGCCAAAATGCATTTAAAGCTGTGTGATTTAATAATTATAATTTTATATAAGAGAAAATATTCTTAAAGACTTTGATCACAGTGATATTGTGATAAACAGCAGCCCATATGGCTAATTCAGATGATTTGATTATCTGAACCAAACAAATAAATAACTGGTGAACAAAATTCTCTTTTTTACGCTTTTATTTTTAGTACATATGAAATCAAAAGACCAAGAATATAAACATGTTTGCAGATGATCACCTCTTTTATTTATATAACACAGAGACACATGTTAAGAGTTGTCAAAATGTTTTATGCTAGTCTGAAATCCAAAGCTCTACAATCAGACTGTAGGATATGGCGCAAATTAATTTTTATAAACATTTTGATGGTTGACAGGATTATTAGTACCTGAGCTACAAAAAGAGCTTCCATAAGAGTCAAATCTAGTGTGTAAATATCCTCTGAAAATGCAGACGACTCTCAGTTCAGATTTAGTTTTAGTAACAACTGAGCATTTGTTAAGCCAGTCATCCTTACCCTTTTCGCATTGGAACATAACACAGTTTACATTGAAAACAGGGAAGATTTATCATTTGAATCCTCAGTCATTTTTGCAGCAATGTGTCATTAAAGTTAGATGAAAATACACAATAGTAGCATTTCAATTCTAGCTGGTGATTTTGGTGAAATAACAACTGTTGCTGGCAGATTTGATCAGCTGTAGCCATGATTTTTAGCTAGCTGAACATAAAATTTGATTTATTTTTTGGCATTTCGCCTTTATTGGACAAGTCATACAGAAATAGACAGAAAAGGAGGGTAGAGAGAGAAAAAATGCAACAAAGGTCTACAGCAAACCATCAATCAAACAATCAAACCATGGATGAAGCCGTTATGTGGTATGTAAAGTCCACTTAAAGACTAAAGTGTACAGGACCGCCCCCCCAGGGAAGATTTTTCCTAGTCGACCGACAGTCATCATTTAGGTTCCTTAGTCGATGAGTTGCCTGCATGTTTAGGATATTAATGTGATGATTAGATGATATATTTTGACGGCTTGAGTTGAAGGTGTGAGAAAGAATAGTCTCAGTAACATTGTTAACACTGTGCTACATTACAGAGAAATACAAACCGTACTAATGAACCTTCATTAATATAGGCCTATATTTTATCTCCAAGTGCACGTCACACACTGAGCGAGCCGCCTGTTAATGACGCTGTGGGCTAATGGGCATGTAGCTACTTCCATGTTTCACATGATACGTCATGTTTGTAGTGGACCAATGAAGATGAGTTTACATATCACCTTGGGTTGGTCCTTCACCTTCTCAAAATGATCCCACACTTTGGATTTCCTGCCCCACATGTTATTAACTAGCCTGTGGAATAACCACAGGTACCAGCCCTGGAAATTAACCTGACTCCTGTCTGACTGCTGAGCTTGGACACTTCCTGTGTCTGTCCTTTCAAATTAAATACCCACATGGTCCGGTCATATAGGTTTGGATTTATTTTGACAAGGCGCAGCTCCTGATAGAGTTTCACATTTTTGTTTTTCTCTCTGCAACTAAGCAACCAATGAAATCTTGCCAACTATTGACCTTTCTGGTCAACTAACGTTTGGTTGACTATTAGGGGGCAGCCCTAAAAGTGTATATGGTACTCACCTTCCTAGGCTCTCTGTGGTCCCGGAAAAAGGCTTCAAATGGCGTTAAGAAGACTTAGATGGACGACGAGCGCAAGACAGCAAAAAAGGTTATACAACGTCCAAAAAACTGTCTCTGAATTCTTGAGCAGCGTTATCAGTGTCTTGTATCCACCTTGTATAATCCAAGCACAACAATTTTCACTAAAGTGTTGCTGAACAATGGATTTTCCAGATGATCATCCTGTGAAGGAATCTGTGTGGATCTGAAGAGGCTTGGTACTGTCTTTTGTCCCGCCTCTTTTGAAGTCTGTTTACACTCATAGGCTTTCATTTAATAGAATACTTCTTGGACCATGAAGCATTTTCAAAGCAAACAGTTAAGGGGAGCTCCCCCGACAACTTCGTACCTTAATTTCTGTTTGCAATCACACCGCCAACAGGAGCTCAGGAGTAACGTAGTCCCAGCAGTGGTTGGTGTTGCAATGTCACTTTCGCTTTGACGCTTTAACATACATGCTCAGTAAAGCCTGGACTTCACTGTCTGTCCATTTGTCTGTGTTTTTGACGGGGTTTTATTTTTTGCTACGAGCTGTTGCTTATGTTTTGTGTTTAAATGGCCTGCAGGTTTTTAGAGATGGCAGTTGCTGGTGCGTCCTTCGCTGTGTTTGACCAGACAGCATACACCTATGTCACTCAGGATCCTCTCGTGCTCAGACAGTACCTGCTCTGATGTAGGAGCTAAATAAAGTCCCTCAAATCTGAGTTTTTAGAACTACAATCGTTCCTTGTTCAGATGGTGTTGACAGAATGAACAGGGTTCTCAGAACTATGAAAAAGTCCTGAGGTGAAAACTAGGTTGTTTTTGAGTGACCTATTCCTTTAACCAAGCTCACAGGCTGATCATGCTAACATCAGCTTCATGAATTGATTCATGACTCTTTAACCCCACAAACTGATGTTGCTAATGACCGCCTCCTTGTCCTTGTAAGTTAGCTGGTCATGTTAAAATCAGCCGCACACGTTAGAGCAGATAAACACAGTGATTAGTTCATTCCTTACATTTTCCCTCGTCTGGTTTTGGAAAGACTTAAAAAAAAAAATCACCACCCCCTGACCACATGCGTAAGGATGCAATGCAAAGCTTGACTGTGATTGGACACCTGTTGTTTGATGGTGGGGTGAACAGTAAAAAAGTCTAAACTGAATCAGGCTTTATTTACCTGATACATAAAAAAATCTGGGCCAGTTCCTGATCCTGATCCCACTAATGAGCGAAACACATCCCATCAACCCATATCAGGTCTAACCAGTCCACATGGAGGCTGCTGGGATCTAATCTGGGTGTTGGTCATACGCAGTCCGTCAGCCGGGGAACTGCAGGTCCAGCAGTGTGAAGTCCTGACTGATGGGGACACTGTTTTCGTCACACAGGAAGTTGCTTTGGACAGTGATGATGAAGGTTTTTCTTGGGAGGGAGAGGAGGTTCTGGATCCTCTCTGCTGCCACCTGGATGTGCTTCACCTCTGAGCCAGGAGCTGAGGGACACAAATTAGAAAGACTCTATGAACTCTGAACTCTCTCACCCATCAGAATCATCCCAACCCCTAGGCTGTGGCTCACGGTCGGCGCCCCAAAATGTTTTTAGATCTAAACATCATGTGAAGCCAATAAAGTTTCACTGAGTTGAATCACGACTGACAGGAAGTCAGTTTGTGTCCCACCTGAGCACTTGTGGAGTTTATCAGGTGGAGCTTCAAGGATCTTCTGCAGCGGGACGGGAGGAACCTGAACACGCACCTGCCTGTTGCCACGTCCACTAACTGTCAGCACACCTGGCCTGAAACAAAAACAGAAAGAAATTTAACTTATTAATTAATACAACAAGATGAAGATAAGAAACATTAGCATAAAAGAACAATTACTGTACTACAATCCATTTAAAAAAATTACACGTTAAAATAAAAGCTTGCAATAATGTGGTCTAAAAAGTCTTGACGATGTACCTGTAGTAGCGACGCACAGCGGTGTGGGGCAGGCAGGGGTAACAGGGGCTGTAGATGCCGTTGGCATCTGTATCAAGCTCAGCAGAGCAGCGACCACAGCCTGTGTAGGTGATGTCGCCGTTAAGCACCGCCAGGATACCATCCTGCAGTGTGGAGCTGTCCAGGATAGGCTGAGGTGCATTCTGCGAGGGCGAGGAATCCTGAAAGTGGAAGGCGGTGACCTGGACTCTGAGCTCCACGGTACCTGGTGAAAGAGACAGCAAACCTTTCTCTCAGACGCTGTTGCTGTAATGTTAACATTTTTACCACTTGCATTCAGCCTATAATTTACTTGTGGTGTTCCTCGGGGTTTAAGTTTGGGTCCTCCACTTTTTAACATAGGTAAGCAGCTCTGATATACTTAATGCCTCTAGATCTAATCTAATCTAATCTAATCTAGATCTAATTTTAGGGCCTAGACATTTCATTACATTGTGAAATTTTGTTCTCAAGTGTGATGGTCCTCAAGGCACAATTTTATGGGCCTATTAATTTTGTAATAAGCTTGCGGCATGGTTCTAGGAATAGCAATGTCTGTCTGTCAGTCCATCCACTTTGGTTCTGGCTGAAATATCAGAACAACTATGGAAACGATTGCCATGAAATTTAAATCAGGTATTTGTGGTGCCCAAAGAATGAATCTTATAACTCGATCGATCTTGGTGGCCACCCTGAGGTTGACATTTGTGGGTTCTCTCCACCATGCCACCATTTTGGTGCAGTTTGGTCACCAATCCAACAACACCATCAGTTATACTTGCAGTACCAGTTCATTACAGCTCTGGAAAAGTGCTCCAGATGATTTTTCTGACCTTTTGTTATGTTTATTGCAAGTTCGTCTACACTCACCGCTGTATTTCTGAGACAGCAGGGTGTCGAGGTCCAGCTCCAAAGTGCTCCTTCCCGTTTGGACTGTTCGCGGTTGGAGAAAGTCCTTTGCCCGGTGACTGGCGGGGTCCAGAGGCTGGACAGAGCTCCAGGGAGTGGAGTGCAGCTCAGGGAGATCAGAGTTCAAACCCTCCCTCACCAGGAGGATATGGAAGTCCCAGACAGCCTCTAAGGGAGATGGAAAATTATTATATATATATATATATATATATATACAGTATTGTGTATATATGTATGTATATATATATATATATATATATACTGTATATATGTATAAACCCTTTGAGGGGCTATGTTAAAATTACTTAATTATATCAGCTGGAGGCAAAACACGACTCTCCCCCACAGGGCTGTAGGCTACATAGGAGTCTTAAAATGTGGTCTTGTTGTGTTATTGGGAGCCAGAATAGAAGGAGTCATGGCTCAAAACCAGCCGCCACTGCCCGTCAACAAAAACAAAGATGGTTAAATGTGATAAGACCAAAGGACTGGACGGAGGCCATCATCAAAAATGCTCACATGTGCAGCGCACACTTCATATCAGGTTAGGGACAAAGTATTTCCTGTTGTAGGGATGAAGAACGTTATGTGTATTAAGGGTTATCATGTCCACCTCATCAGAAACTGGGGAGCTATTAAGAGGAAGATTGGATTTCTCTGGAACGCTAACTTTTTAGCGCATTAGCTAACGTTAGCTTCCATAGCAAAACAAACAAGTGTGGTCCTCCTTTGTAAGATTGGCTTCCTGTGACATCATCCATCCACTGAGTGAGAGCATACGGGTCGGCCAGTCTGGTCCCGTTGGTCAGTGTTTACTTCTTCAAGTAACATTGGCGGCCCCAGAGAGTGAGTGACCTGACATGGTGCGTTGGTAAATTCAGTCTGACGCTCTACACTAAAATGAGAGCCCTGTTGGTCGAAGAAACGCAGCGTTATATTTCTAAAGGAATGAACCAAAGCTTAAGTTAATCACACATTCACTCCGCTCGGCGCTCTGCTGCTCCGTCTCCACAGACAGTGTCCAGAGTGCGCTCTGCCACTCAGAATGGGTATTTCTGAAAGCACCACTCACCTCATCTTTCCACCACTGTCTAAAACAAGCCAACAGAACTTGGTAGCTAGCGCTAGCTAACATCTGTGGAGAATTGTTTTGCCTCCAGCTACGCCCCACCCACCAAAGAGCTTCATATTGTTTACTAAGTAAAAGGCTCTACGTAAAACCTGTTTTTGTTTGTGTACCTTTGTCTCTGTTGAAGCGAGGCAGCCACTTCACAGCTGCTTCCCACAGCAGCAGCGCCCCCTGCTGACCATCCGGCTGCTCCACAGTCAGAACGGCCTGTAGCTGAACAGCTGACCTGTAGCGAGACTCCGCCTCACTCCGCCACTCTAACAAACATCCATTTAATTTATCTCATCTTTTAATATAAAACAACCAAATCAACAAATACATTAACAGTACCTAACGGTGTGCCACAGGGAGCAATCCTGGGACCACTGTTATTTGTATTCACATAAATATTATTACAAAATCTTCTTAAAACAAATGTCACTTTCTTTGCTGATGATATTATTACTTAACGCACTGTTTTTAGAAAAACTCAGGCTCCATCCCTGTTTTTACCCCTGCCCAAAATAGTGATTTAAGCTTGTCTTGAAGGCTGATAAAACCACGACAAATTCTACGTTCCTTCCAATAAATATTTAGGATGTCTTACTGATGACATCATTTCTTTTATGCCCCATATTTAACATCTTGTGGAAAAGCAAAAGATAACATTTCTGGGCGTTACTTATCTATAAAGCCATTCTCAGGTTACATCCTACTTGTCTACATACTGCTTTTATTTTTATACATTCTGCTGAAATTTATCGTAATTATTCTGCCAATGTCACCTGACACTCTGTACCTGTGACCAAACTCACCTGTGCTGATATGTGTATGAGTGACGCGCAGCAGGGCGTGGACCAGTGTGTTGACCCTTAGTGACCTCAGGGTGACGTAGGGGAGGCGGTTCAGGTCCTGAGGGGGGCGGAGGTTCGAAGACATCAGCAGGGGGCGCCGCTCACGAAGAAAGTCACACAGAGAGCTGAGAGCACGAGGGTTAACATGCTGAGGAGCTGAGGAGAGAGACAGAAAGTTGGTTGAAGCAGAAGTCAGGAGAAAGGCGGCTGATTGGTCCCAGGTGGGGTTCAGTCATACCTGGTGGTGAGGCAGAGGCAGTGATCTGTCCCACGTTGAGCAGTTTGCTGCTGAAGGTGGACTGCAGCACCGTCTCCCCTCTCCACCTGTCTTCATTCACCTGCAGTCCTGATCAGAGACGACGGAGGAACACGTGTGAGGGTGTATTTGAGATGAAACACCCAGTCGCTCCATAATAACAATAATCTGCATCATGAAACAAACTGTCGCCATCATCAGTCCCAAAACAACTCGGGTGTATTTCCATACCTGTGATGAGCAGAACGTCTCCAGGACTGACTGTCAATGCCCAGAACGCCGCCCGCCGCCACAACACCACCTTCATCTCAACACTTGATTGGTCCGTCACCACGATGGACGCCAGAGGAACCGAGGTCCCTGCCGCTGGCCCAGACCTAATCTTAGATCCAACAAATCAAACTTGTTAACTTCAACGTTAAATAATTAATTACAGGATTTCTTAGCACTTCCTGTGCATAGTTTCTTGGCTGTTTGACTTTGTTGACTTTGGTCCAGACTGAATATCTCAACATCTATGAGACAGACTAGCGCAAAAATTTTGTGCAAACATTCGTGTTCCCTAGAGGATGAATCCTACTGACTTTGGTGATCCCCCAACGTTTCCTGTAGTGCCACCAACTGGATGACGTTTGTGGTTTTAAGTGAAACATCTCAACAACTGTTGGATGGATTGTGATGAAGTGTGGTTCATCGTTCATGAACTATATGAACTTTAATGATCCTTTGACTTTTCATCTAGCGCCATCATCGGGTCAACATGTTAACGTGTCCAAAACTTCGGTTTCTGACCAAATACCTGCAGAACTGATGACATCACATCAGCATCAGCAGGACTCTGTGTTTACTGATAATTAGCTAACGCTAGCATGCTAATACAACATTAAGATGTCAACATTATACCTGTGTAACATCAGCATGTTAGCATCATCACTGTGTTAGCAATTAGCAGCTGAAGAACATGGTTGAATATTTTGATAATTAGAAGTGAAAATCTTTCTTAAAACAGTATTGTAAAAAAAAACGTTTGACATAAGAAATCGTCTTCTTCACATGATTCTGGTTTTATTAGATCACGATAGACGATACATCTTAATGTCTCCACTCACCTTGACCTCCTTCAGGTGGCAGGGATGGACGACCGCCACCAGAACCGAATACCGAACACCCCGTTTGTCACAGCGGATCAGAAGAGTGGTGGGACCTTGGAGCCCGGTGGCGGTGTTGGTGCTTTTGGTCGACACCGCAGATGCTTCAAGATTTTCTGAGATTCGAGCTTTCTTGTGATCGGGAGATTTAGACGGGGAGTCTTGAGCGGTCTGTTGCTCAGCCTCCTGGGAGCAGAGCACCCCGTCTGTGGTGGCCTCGATGACCACGCCTCCTTCCTGCGCCCTCGGAGTTGGGCAGGGTTGACTGAAGAGCTCAGCGGAGGCTTCGGGTGACGGGGTTACCGGGCTGAAGAGCTCTGGGGTGCTGGAGGAGACAGATGGAGGAGTTTGGGTGTGTTTGGGTGGGGTTTGGGGAGGCGGGGTTTTCTCAGGGCTTGCTGCTGATTGGACGCCACACCTGCGTCTCAGGATTAATGCCTGACTCAGAGTCCAGGTGGCAAGGTAGTGAGTCTGGGCAGACAGAGGAGGGACAGCTGGTGACGACTGATGTGGAGGCTTGGGTTCTGGTTTCTGTGGTTCTGTCTGAGCTGCAGGGAAACAGCTGTCCAGGTACTCATGGACTGAAGACGAACACTGAACTTCCTGTTCGGGATTCGTCTCTTCGTTTCCAATCTCTGCAGGTCTGTGATCGTCAGAGCGCAAATCTTCCTGATCGGTAATAAATTTGCAGCCAGATCTCGACGCTTGTTCTTCCTGTCCTCGAGATGCCTCCGTAGTCCAGTCAACTTTAGAGGAAGAGACATCCTGATCAGTGATTGGATCATCATCCTGGCTTTGTAAACTCGGCGTGGATCGATTGGCTTCTGCGTTCTCATGGTCGGTTCTCTCCTCCACCAGACGATTTCCAGCCTCGTCTGAAAGATGAGACAGTAATTTGTATTTTTCACCTTCATTTTGGAAAACACACATATTTGCCTTCTCGCTAAGAATCAGGTCGATTCACATGGCGTGTTTTTCCCACTGTTGTCAATGTTGACGTGAGGAAGGTGCGTTTAAATAACTATCGATCTATCGATCTAACAAACCGACTGTCTCTGTCCCTGAACGCCTCACCTGTAGCAGGCCTCAGACGTCCATCCCGCCATGTGAGCTCCAGGTGTCTCCAGTCGGCTGGGGGACGCTGGTCACCCTCTGCCCCAGCTTCGGACAGCAATGCTGGTCTGCAGGAGGGAGGAGGAGCCCCCAGGAAGACGTGGATCTTCGGCCGGTCACACATGTCGTCTGCTGAGGAGAATCACTGTGGAAATTTATTCAGGATTCAGTGCTGGATGTTTAAATTAGACAGTCAGGTGTGATGGCATCATGTATGATCTTTTTAGTATCGCTCTGCATCCTTATAAATAACCTGAGTAACTTTTATTCTGTTGTGTTCTGTTTGTAGAGGGAGGTGTGAAACAGCCTCTTGGTGAACTAAATGTTTATTGACGTGCCTTGTCACTGTAAAATAAACCACTACATGAATAAATTATACTGCAAAGCTTCATTCAGACTTCATCTTCAACTTGCCAAGTTTAATTAACGTCCATGTGACCACCAAAATTTTAAGAGGGTCAGATTATGTTGTACAGGAGATTTATGGGAGTAAGATTACCATACTGGTTTTATCTATTTAGTTGTCAGTTTGATTTTAATTTCATTTATGATTTTATTCATTATTATTTAATTTTATTTTATTAGAATAATTTTTATAATTTTTATACTCGTTTTTTTATTATATTTATTTATTTTTGAATAATTTTTGTCCTGATTGATTTTATTTATGTTAGTTTGGATTTTACTTTTATTTATTTTTAATCAGTTTTTTTTCTTCATATTTTGGATTTTCACTTATTTATAAATTCATTTGTTTTTATTTCATTTTATTTTATTCTTTTGGAAACAATTTTTTCCTGTTCTATTTAATTTATATTAGTTTGGATTTTAATTCATTTATTATTTTATTTATTCTTAATTTATATTTATTGATTTTTGAATCAGTTTTTTCCTATTTTGGATTTTGATTTTATTTATTATTTTATTCGTTATTATTTCATTTGATTTCATTTTATTAGAATCGTTATCTTCCTGTTTGATTTTATTTATGTTAGTTTGGATTTAAATTATTATTTTTTTTGTTTTTTATTTTTTATTTTATTTACTATTGTATTCATTTTCATTTTATATTTTTTATTTTTTATAAATTTTGTCCTATTTTGGATTTTGATTTTATTTATTGTTTTATTCGTTTTTATTTCATTTTATTTTATGTTAGAATCTTTTTTTCCTGTTTGATTTTAGTTATGTTAGTTTGGATTTAAATTATTATTTTTTTTGTTAATGTATTCATTTACATTTTCAATTCATCTTCTTCGTCTTCCAGGTTGAATAAAGATTAATTTATAGTTCTTTACCAATCAGTGTGACCAATCATGATTTTCCTTCGTTAATATAAAGTTCAGTGTTAATTAATACACAGAAATGTGCAGCTCAGACACTGAACACACTCCATAAGATGAAATTAATTTCTTCCTTCATAGTTTCATGTTGTGAAGAAAACACTCAGGTTCTTACACAACCATGACTCAGCAGAAAACCTGCCATCATCAGACAGATGTGTTTCACAGCTGGAAACAATCAGACCAGGCAGAGCCGCCAAGTCGCCGCTGCTCCACCAATCAGACGGCAGGATGCTGAGGGAGGGTCAGCGCACATGGGGTGGGGGGGGGGGGGTGTTTAGATTTTAGGGCTAGGTTATTTTCCATTTTTGTATGTTTCGCTGATACTTTTTCATATTTTACAGACTTTTTAAATACATGTATATTTTCCCATTTTTTGGATCTTGTACTGATGCAGCTACATTTAAGTAAAATATTTGAGTAAATAAAGTTATAGTAATGTCTGACCTGTGGTTGTTGGTCATTAAAGAAGCAGCAGGTCTAAAGTGAGGCTCATGAAACATGTTGTTAAGGACACATTTAAAGGACACTGTGGACAGTTCCACCTGTGTCTCACCTATGATCCCTCGGCTCAGTCCTCCTGTGTGTGTGTGTGTGTGTGTGTGTGTGTGTGTGTGTGTGTGTGTGTGTGTGTGCTCAGTTACAGTTTCAGTGTCTTCCCTCGGCCTCCTGCAGCTGCTGCCGTCAGTCAGCAGACCCAGCTGAGACGTGACTGAATCAGAGTTCCTGCCTGGACCTCGTCCACTTCGCTATCTGACGTGTGAACTCAACACTGAGCTCAGCCTGCTGCAGATGCACACTGCTTTATCTTCCAACTTACTTTATCTTTTTACAATGAACAATGTAAACTGTGAAGTCCTGCTCTGACGCCCCCCAGAGGCTGCACACTTCATTACAACAACAACAACAACAGGATGAACACATGAATCAGTCAGTCATTCATCAGCACCACAGTGGAGACATGCTTCCATTAAAAGTCCTGCATTCAAAAGACTTTTCATCTGATATTGTTAACACAACATTTTTAGACTCTATATTCTCATTTATGTGGATATTTTCACGTTTTTCCCGGCATTCTTTTCTTGATATTTTCCCAGGTACTTCCCTGATATTTTTTGATACATTTTACAAATATTGTATTTTTATTAAGTGACATTTTTCCGACTTTTTAATTAATTTATTTTGGATATCTTCCTGCCATTTTTCCTGATATTTTTCCAGGTATGTTCTCTGTTATACATTTGATATATTTTACTAATATTCTACATATAATTTTCTAAAAAAAAATAAAAATATTTTCATACTATTTTCCTAACTTTAAAAAATATATTCATATTTCCCCAGGTACTTTCCCTGATATATTTAATATATTATTATTATTATTATTATTATTATTATTATTATTATTATATTTGTGATATTTTTCTGACTTTTAAAAAATATTTTACTCATATTTTTCAGGTAATTTCCCAGATGTTCATTTGATATATTTTCCTATTATTCTACTAATAATTTTCTAAAAAAAAATTCCTGACTTTTTAAAAATATTTTATTCATATTCCTCCAGGTAGTTTCCCTGATATTTTTGGTATATTTTACAAATATTGCTCCTTTAATATTTGTGATACTTCTCTGAATTTTGGGACTACTACATTCATATTTCCCAGGTACTTTCTCTGATATCTTTTATATACTTTACTTTTACTTTACTTGTTTATTTTTTGTTATATCCTCCTGCCATTTTTTCTGATATTTTCCAAGGGAATTTCTCTGATATTTCAAAAATACTTTCTCTGATATTCATTTAATATATTTCACGAAATTCTGTTAATATTTTCTTTAATTTTATCTTAGTTTTTGAAAAAAAAATTATTTATATTTTCCAGGTACTTTCCCTGATTTTTTTTTTTTTTAGTTTTTTTTTTGTTGTTGTTGTTGTTGCATATTTTATGAACATTCTACCTTTATTATTTGTGATATTTTCTTGATTTTTTTTTTGTATTTTATTTATATTTTCCTGCCATTTTTTTCCTGATATTTTTCCAGGTACTTTCTCCTTACTCTTCTCTTTATCTTACTATTTTAGTTATATTGCACTTATCTTATTTGTAATATTTTCCTGACTTTTTAAAAAAATATATTTGACTTGTATTTTCCAGGTACCAGGACTGGTATACTACATATATTAAAGGTCATTCTGATATGATTTAGACCATCTTTCTGACATTATTCAGATTATTTTCCAGACATTTTACTGGTGTAATTTTGGGGAAACAGACTTCTACATATCTGAACAAGATTTTACTCCCCTGAAACATGCGGTGAGTTTAAGAGTGTGAGACACTGAGAGACGGACAGACCATAAACTGTCTCAGGACTCTAAGTATAGACAAGAAGACATTTAAAACCTCCTCATCACACACACACACACACACACACACACACACACAGTGCTTTGCTTTCAAATGTGACTTTATTTTTAGATTAAATAAATTAAGTTTCCTTTTTAACATTATTTAAACTAAACTGAGTCTAATTTAAAGATAATCTACATAAATACAGATTAGAATTCACTTCACTGTCTGAGTCAGTAGAGGAGGTTTGAGGACGGGGCCAGGAAGTTGAATGCAGCCTGTTAACAGTATTTGGTTTCAAAATAAATGTCTCTCTTCCTATTTATTTTTTTTTTTTTTAACAGAAATGATTCAGGAGTTGTTTCAGGTGATTACAGTCCACTATAAGAATGAGTTATATTACCTTCAAATACTTTTTTTCTGTGTCATACCTCACATTTTAATGCATTAAAACTTTATTTTCTGGTGCATTTTATTTGTAGTTTGTTATTATATTTCTATTTTATTTTATTTAATTTTTGTCCCGTGTTGGATTGAACATAATGCTGTTTAATTTTTCTTCTGTTTTTTTGTTATAAATATTTTGACCGGTTTGTGCCCAATGACAAAAATTATCTCAACTAACTCAAACTGTTTACATGATAATTATTATTTTTATGAAGTGATAGATGGTAAAACCTGTTGAAATGACGTGACTGTAGTTTGTATCAGTTTATGTGCAAGCTACAAAAAAAACCATATTTTTACTTCACGCTACAACTTAAAATTGACTTTCATGCTGAGCGACTGTGACTCCAATTTTAAGACTTTTTTCGTATACAGATCTGTGTGTTGATATATCTGCTGAGGGATCATTAGTGCGGCGGTTCGATCCCCGGCTCCTCCAGTCCGCATGTCAAAGTATCCCCAGGCAAGATACTGAACCCCAAATTTCTCCTGATGGCTGCTCCAGCGGTGTGTGAGTGTGTCACTGAGTAGTGTGTGTTGTAAAACAATATTTATCACGCAGTATGTGCAGTTTATTCACTTTGAAGTCACTGTTTCTGTCACTACAAATACATATTATTTTTTATTTTATCTCTGTCATTTAAATTCTGTGCTATTTTTGTGTCAGATTCTCATTTTTACTTGTGTGATTTTCTTTTTTTTTTTTTTACATATTTAATTCAGTCTTCAGCACATTTAGAGGAAGACTACGGTTGAATATTTTTACTGGCAACACTGCCTTTTTTCAGTGACTGTTTATAGATGATAACAAACAAACTTAACATTTTATTGGAAGAATGGAAACTCCAAATGTTTGTGTTTGTATGGTAATAAAATTAAGAGAAAATAAATAAATTAAAACATATAAGTACACCACTACATTAATAACTGAATAAATGTTCAGTTTGTGTTGAAATATAAAATCTTAAATTAAATTTTAAGTCTAAAAAAAAAAAAAAACTATCAATACATGCTTTTATTTTGAACGTCATAACCGGAAGTTCCGTGTGTACCTATTCTGGCTAGCTCGACGCTAGCTTAAACAACCAAAATATTGCGGGAAAAAGTGTAAAATCAGTAAAAAATGAGCATGTTTGAAATTTAATCTTCCCTCTCTACGTCTTTGTGTCCTTTACGCTGCTCCTCCGGTGACGTACCGGCGTGTATGATCGGTACAAACAGGTTTTAAAAGGGTTTTAGAGCGCTAAACTTTAGCTAACATCAGAGACTTTTCCGGGACGTTACCGCGGTTTGAAACGGTCTCGTGTCGTTTAGTTTAAAAACAGCCGCACGTGCACACACCCCCGCACGTGCACACGCTGTCACGCAGCAGGAAGGGGCGGCGGGAAGGAGGAGCCGCTGCTGCGGGACAACCGTTCGTATTCCCCGCTTCACTTCCTCGCCTTGCCCCGCACCGTCTCCAGCTCTGACCCAACTCCGCCGTCGGTAAACCCGCTAAAAGCACCAAAATGTACCGGTACCTCGGAGAGCTTCTCACCCGGGGAGCGGGCAGCGTCCTGGCCTCGGGTGGCTCCGCCGCTGCCGCCGCTGCTGACTCGGCTCTCCCGGCGACTGCGTCTCTGCTGCGGTACCGCGGCTACAGCCAGGCCGTGGACGGGGAGGACGACCCGAACTTCTTCACCATGGTGGAGGGCTTCTTCGACCGGGGCGCCGCCATCGTGGAGGACCAGCTGGTGGAGAGCCTGAAGACCCGGGAGAGTCCCGAGATGAAGAGGAAGCGGGTCCGCGGGATCCTGAGGATCATCAAGCCGTGTAACCACGTCCTGAGCGTCAGCTTCCCCATCAAGAGAGACAACGGAGAGTGGGAGGTGATCGAGGGCTACCGGGCTCAGCACAGCCAGCACCGGACACCCTGCAAGGGAGGTGAGACCCGACCCGCACCGGGCACCGGTTTATGTACAAATCTCAGCTGTATGATGGGGATATATCAGAGGAGTGTTTAAAAACAGGAAAGGGAAGTTAAACCACCTGCAAGAAGTTACTGGAAGACCACGATTCACAGATCAAAATTATATCCACATATCCCATAATAATGTCAGTAAATATATCTGAAATATATATTAAAAAAACAGAGAAAATGTCAGAAAAATATCAGTGAAAGTGCAAAAAAATTGTAAACATTTATAAAATATCAGTAAAATATTTTTAAAAAATCACTAAATTACACAAAAAAAATCAAATCTTTGAAAAGTATCAGTAAAATATACAAAAAAGAAAAAAAAAGTCAGGGAATCTCACAGGACAACATTTAGAAAATATCAGTAAAATATACAAAAAAAAATAAAAATCAGGGATAATGTCAGAAAAATATTTTTAAAATATCAGTAAAAGAACAAAAAAAATCGGAGATAATGTCAAGAAAAAAGTTATAACATATCAGTAAAATATTAAAAAAAAATCACCAAATTCTAAAAAAAGAAACAGAGAAAATGTCAGAAAAATATTTATCAGATATTTGAAAACATACCAGTAAAATGTACTAAAAAACTCAGAAAATTTCAAAACATTAATAAAATATCAGTAAATATCAGTAAAATACACAATAAAGTCAAAAGAAAATCTGTAAATTATACAAAAAAATCTGAGAAAATGTCAGAAATATAATTATACAACATTTGTATTTCTAATATTAAAAATATCAGTAAACTGAAATTTAAAAACTCAGTAATTTTCAGTAAAATATACCAAAAAAAAATCAGGAATAATGTCAGAAAAATATTTGTAAAATATTAGAAAAATATCAGTAAAATGTACAAAATAAATCAGAAAAAAATGTCAGAAATATAATTATAAAATATTTGTATTTTTAATATTAAAAAAAATCATTACACTATACTAAAAAAAATATCAGTAAATATCAGACAAATATACAAAAAAAATCAGGGATAATGTCAGAAAAATATTAATAAAATATTTGAAAAAATATCAGTAAAAGTACATAAAAATCAGGGATAATGTCAGGAAAACATTCATAAAATAGCAGTAAGATTTGTGAAAAAAACAAGTAAAATGTACAAAAATCTGAGAAAAGTTCAAGAAAACATTGATAAAATAACAGTAAAATATATGAAAAATTTCTGGATAATATCCTAATAATATCATTTTTTAATTGATGTAAGCAGCGAATTCTCACATCTGAGACGCTGAAACCATCAAATATTTGACATTATGGCCTTAAATATTTGACTTAAATGATTAGTGAGTGCCTAAAAGACAATAATCAGACCAAATGATGATGTTACTGTCAGGTGAGCGAAGTGAGTGACCTTAAAATGAAGTGTTGAATTATCTGTAGGGTGAGTGTAACTTTTCTTTCTGGACAATTTTCCTCGTATTTTGCTGTAACTGCATTTTATGATCAAATTCAGATTGTAAGAGATTTTACATGATGGGATTTTACATGCTTCTGTTGTTTTAGTGAGGCTCTGTGTGTGTGTGTGTGTGTGTGTGTGTGCGTGCGTGCGTGCGTGTGTGTGCCAGGGTTATTGTGTGTAGTGTACAGTGTTGACTCATTCTGATGGATCTGTACATGTTGAATGGAGCGTCGGCAGGTTTAATGTGTTTGAAGGTGGTGAGGTTTCCTCCCCTGACAGGAATGCTGACAGTCTGGTCAGCTGCTTGTGTCTGTAGACTCTGTGTGTGTGTGTGTGTGTGTGTGTGTGTGTGTGTGTGTGTGTGTGTGTTCATCCTGACCTGTAGGTGTGTTTGTCCTGCTAGCTGCAGTGTGTTCACCTCTCCTCTCTCTGCTTCCTGTCTCTCAGTCTGACCTCGGGTTTGTTCACCCTGACGTTCAGACTCAGGTGGTGAAAACATGCAGACGCACACACGCACACACACACACACGACTGAATCTGTTCGTAGTTAGGGACGGGTGTCGTTTAAACACAGCTGCAGATACCTGACCAGACAAAACTTGTTTTACTGTGTCACTTGTTTTTTCTGCTGCAGTGTTGATACTTGTTACAGTAGCTGTACTGGAGGGCGGCATGGTGGAGCAGTGGTTAGCATTGTTGCCTCACAGTAAGAGGATTCCTGGTTTGAACTCTTGGATGAGGGAGCCCTTCTGTGCGGAGTTTCTCCCTGTGTCAGCCTGGATTTTCTTCAGGTGCTCCAGCTTCCTCCCACGGTCCAAAGACATGCAGGTTAATTGGTGACTCTAAATTGTCTGTAGGTGTGAATGTGAATGGTTGTCTGTCTCTATGTGTCAGCCCTGTGATAGTCTGGTGACCTGTCTAGGGTGAACTTTGCCTCTTGCCCACTGTCACCCCGTCTTCGACCCTCAGTAGGATAAGTGGAAAATGACTGAATGAGCAATAGTTGTTGCAGTATCATTCATTTTTTAAGTGTCTCCGTCGTCAACGTTTCATCGAACAAAAAGAAGCCTCTGTCTCTGAAGTCCTGTATGAGCTGACCAGTAGTAGCAGTAGTAATTACAGTAGCAGTGTAAGCTGCAACATAAGGACTTGTTGCAGTCCAGTACTTGATGTAGTGGCAGTATTGGTTGCAGAAGTTGTACTTAATGCAGTAACAGCTGTCATTGAAGAAGCAGTGCTGGCTGCAGTACTACTCTAACACTTTCAGTACAGTACCTTTGGAACCAACAGTAACTCTTCAGACAGGGCACCTTGACCCTCGGTCTGCTTTGTGTTTCCTCCACAGACAGTCCTCTTGAATGTGGGCGGGGTTGTTGTCACTCTCTGCTCCACCCAAAGTTGTCATATTGAAAAAAATGTTGATAATTGTCAGAAGAAATATGATTAAAAGGTTGGAAAAAATGTTAATAAAATGTCCAAAATAAATAAAATGTACAAAAAATGTTGATTAATGTTTGGGGGAAAAAGTTCATGAAATGTCCAAAAAATATTATTAGGATGTCCAAAAAAATTTTAAATAAAATGTCAGAAAAAAAAGTTAATAAAATGTCTGAAAAACACTTCTAGAAAATTGTCAATAAAATGTGCAAAAATAAGAGAAAATGTCCAAAAAATGTTGATTCATGTCTGGAAAAAAATGTCAATGAAATGTCCAAAAAATATTATTAATACGTCAAAAAAACGTTGATAAAATGTCAGAAAAAAAAGCTGATAAAGTGTAAAATCACAAAATGTCTGAAAAATATTAATAAAATGTCCAGGTTAAAAATTTTGACACAATGTCTGAAAAAAAAGTAAAAAAAAAAAAAGGTCCGAAAAATATGAAGAAAATGTTTAAAAAAAAAAAGTTTAAAAAATACCTGAAAAAAATGTGATTAAAATGTGCAAAAAAAAATTAAAATGTGCAAAAAATGTTGATAAACCATGCAAAAAAAATTAAAAAATGTGAAAAAAAAGTGCAAAAAATGTTGATAAAATGTCTGAAAATAAAAATAAAGGTGTGCTGATGGTTTCACGTCATCACCCCTGTTTTTATACACACAACGTGTGACGTGTGTGTGTGCGTGTGTGCGTGTGTGTGTGTGTGTGTGTAATGACTAACTATGTTTGTTCAGTTGTCAGTGTGTTCAAGTGCGTGTCCAGAAGGTCACTGATCCTGTTTGACTCCGCTGCTGCTGCTGATGATGATGATGATGATGTGTTTGTAATATTTTAGTTAAGTGTAGCAGCACTCTCACTTCTCTGTCCATGTTTGAAGTGGAACTCTGGTCTGAGTCTCTTTTTTTTTTTTTTTACTCACTATTTCCTGTCAGTAGCGTCTAACTTCTGTCTGCAGCTGTCTGCTTGGAGCTCATTGGTTCCTACTGCAGACAGAAATCTGTACAAACACAAACAATTTAAAAACAAACAAACAAACAAACAAACAGGAGGAAACAGTGTCTTTGTTGGGGACTATTTCCAGCGGCGGATGAATCCACATTAGGTGTTCTGTGCGTGCAGTTTGAGTGCAGCGCAGGACAGATGATAAACCTGTTTTCACCCTCTGGCGATGTCTTCATCATCATCATCAGCTGACATGTTAATGATCCGGTTTCATTCAGGACACAGAGGTTACCTGAGGTGTGTGCTCTCAGGTGTGTCACAGAGAGGCGGGGTCTACCTGCCTATTTGTTTTTGTTTATTTTTAGTGCGGCTGATTCAAATAAGGTCGAAGCAGCAGCAGCAGCGTCTGTGGGTGTGAAACAAGAGTCTGTTGTATACGAAATGATTAACCAAGCTGCAGACTGCAAATGTGTTGTTGACTCGGGTCTTTTATTTGAGTCAAAACGTCGGTGTGTCGTTTGATGATGAGTTCAGAGACATTGGGGATTAACAGCCTGAACGCAGTTTGTTATTAAGTTCTACATATTGCAGTGGTTATTACAAATATAGGGGTTGTGCTCTTTTAACAATCAAAATCAGTAACACATGTATTATGTAACCAACCAACCAGAGTGGATGCCTTCACTTGTACAGTTTAAAGCTGGATAGGCAGTTTTAATCTGACGTCACTGGTAGGGCGGGGCAATTAAACGTACTAATGCATGTGTAGCCACGTGACTCCGCCTCATCCAGGAAGCAACATGGAGGAGAGCTCAAACAGCCGACTGAGCAACCTGAGCAGCTCGTACCAAAGACAAATGCCGTGTCCGTCGCACATTTTAGCTCCGTGAAGACGACACCAAACAGAAGGAAAAAACATTGTGAACACTGCAGAAAAGCTTCAGAGACTGACCGTCAGTCAGTGGTTATCTGGTTAATCCCACATTACTCCACTGCACCAGCAAACTTGTGTTTTTAGGTCTTCGTGGCAATAAAATCCTTTGCTAAAGTTGTACGGCACATAGAGCCAACAGCACAGCAAGCGATACAACATTACCTAACGTTAGTCAGGGTTAGCGTTAGCATATGTTGCTGCTGCTGGAGGCAAGACAATTCTCCACAGACATTAGCTAGCGTTAGCTAACAAGTTCTGTTTTGTTTTAGACAATGGAGGAAGATGATGTGAGTGGTGTCGGAGCGCACTCTGACACAAACTGGACCGTTCATAAATTGGGAGCGCTGTCTGAATGGACCGTTTGGTTATCCAGAGCACCACACTCTCAGAGCAGCAGAGCGCCGAGCGGAGTGAACCTGTGATTAACTTAACCGTTGGTTCATTCATGTAGAAATATAACGCTCTTTCTTCCACCAACAGGGCTCTCATTTTAGTGTCGAGCGTCAGACTGAATTTACCAACGCACCATGTCAGGTCACTCACTCTCCGGGACCGCAACGATATTGGATTTTTTGCTGATATCCGATATGCCCATATATAACAACTTATTTGGCCGATAACTGATACTGATATATCCACTTTTCCCCACCTAATTTTAGTGATCATCAAGTCTCAAGTCTGTAGTAGAATTAACATCATATTATACATACATACTCTTACTGTGACGGCCCACCAGCAGATGGAGTCATGAAATACTTTTCAATGTATGTAATTTTACAAGATTCTGATAGTTCATTTTAAAGCTGATATCGGCCGATACTGATGACGTGCCGATAATATCATGCATCACTGGTCCAAGCCACTTTAGCCCCTTTTCCACCAACATTACCAGGAACTTTTATTTCCAGGAATTTATTTACCTGGGTGAAAGAATTCCTGGTAATCTGTGTGGTTTGTGTTTCCACCACACCTCAAAGTCCTGGAAAATATTTTCAAATCAGCTGAAGCTGAAGGCGAAAGAAGCACGATGACACCATAAACGCAGATGGACAAGCCCGCATCATCATTTGTGCGACACAATACTCCAGGATGGAGGACGCTCAAGTTGTTCTGTTGTTCCTCGTGTTTTACTACATCACATATAAAACCATGTGATCTGCACGGAAAAGACAACAGGCGTTGTTAGCAAAGACAACTGTGAACGCCTGAAGCTTCTTATAATCTTGCTTAAGTTTCTTCAGCTTCTCACGAGTGTGTTTTGGCGTGTGCCCTATATTTAGCTCCGCCAGCTTGTCATCTATTCTTCCATAGACTCGGCCATTTCGAGTCACCGACTCGAAGTCCTGCTGAATTTACTCCTTGGCAATTACGCTCCAAAGAGCCTGGACCTCGTCGTCCGTCCACTTCTCGTAGCTTCTCTTCTTTTGCTCCATTTTCCAAATGATCAAAACACAAACCAAGTGAAGCTTGTAGAAATGAAATAAAGTTTGCAGCCACACTGGCACGGAAGTGCAGAACGCTGCATGTGTGTGTTCCACCAATCAGTGTTCTTCAGCACACAGCCCCGCCCCTCAAGAATTCAGGGGAATCTGAAAAGTCCTACCCTCCTACTAGGTACTTTTTTCAGGGAAAGTTTGGGGTTGAGGGAAAGTTGTACTGTTAACTGCACTGTATTTATGTGATAACTTTAGTTCATTACAAACTATTAGTAGGATTTTATTGGGTTAAGTTCCCAACCTACCCCAGCAGGATATAAAGTCATTAAACGAGCTCCACCTTTAACGGCTGCAACGTTAAACTGATCAACACATTCATGCATCAATAGTATCATACAGATTACTCTTTATAATGAGTGCTTTGATTTTGAGTATGTTTTGATGTTAATACTTTTGTACTTTTAAACACAGGATGTTTACGTGTAGCAGAGTATTTCTACACTGTGCTGTTACTGAAGTAGAAGCTGTAAATACTTGTTACGGCCTCTCTGAATGTTTTTTGTTTCAGTCTGGATCAGCCCAAGCTCACGGGTTTCTCTGAACATTAAAATGAAAATGATGAGCTTGTCTCAGTTTTTGTGGTTTAATCTGAGCAGCTTCCAAATGTCGTAAAATCCAACTGTGAGCATTAGCCGTGTGGGAGGAGGTGAAAGGTGTGGCTGTTACGGAGGGTGAAGTAAACTCTTTGTACTGTTCCTTTAAATGTTGTGATGACCACACCCAGACTGACTCAGTCCTCTCACACCAAAGCTTTCTGCTGCCTCCCTCGTCCCCATTCGTCCTCTTTGTCTCGGGCCGACTTTCTTTGTGTTGTCGATCCTGTCGTCTCCTCCTCCTCCTCCTCTTCCTCCTCCTCCTCCTCCTCCTCCTCCTCCTCCTCCTCCTGCTGCTCCCACTAAAACAGTCATCATCATTTTAATACGTTTCCGTGTGTGTGTGTTAGAAAGAAAACTTTCCACTGGTCTGTGTGAGCTGCAGCCATTTTGTGCAGTCTCCCTGCAGCAGGCTGTGTTTACAGTGATGTGTGTGAACAGGCCTGCATGTGTTGGCTGCTCTCCACGCTCATCTGCAGCCTCACACTGAACTCCCTCAACTTTGTGTGTGTGCTCTTAGTTTCCACCAGCAGCAGAGGGAACAAACCAACGTCTGCTGGTCGGTCTGAAGAGAAACCCCCCAAAATATGTCAGAAATGTGAATGAGCCCTGATCGTCTGTGAGGTTGTTGAGGTTGTTTAAACCTCCAGCTGATGATGATTTACTGCCAGTGAACCTTACTGGGCCTCACACAACATTTTCTTCCTCTCTTACTTTTCTGTGGGAGGTTTGTTCAGACGAGTCGATTCATCAAACTGTCAGGCAGGAGATTTCATCTTTTGGCCAAGGCAGATTTATTTAAAAAAAAACAGGCAATGAGGCAGAAATGTTTTTAGAGAAGGTGTAAAAGAAGTTAAAAGTTAAAATAAAAGATAAAAGGAAGCTGAAACAGAATAACAGCAGAATAAAACATACAATGTAGTGTGAGATAAGGATAAACTATCCCAAATTCAACTTAATAAACTGTGCACCAAAAAAAAGTTTGTTTTTTTAAATGGAGCATAAAAAAAATGCATTCAAAGAAAATAAAAAAAACAATGAGCAAAATCAAGTAAATAAAAAGTTATAAATTAATGATTTATAATTAAGAAAACATGCATTCAAAGAAAATAAAAATGAGAAGCAAGAACAGTTTTTATTTATAATTTATAATTTTATTTATAATTAAACAGTTAAAAATAAAAAAAAATGCAATAAAAGAAAATAAAAGCAAGATGCAAAATCAAATGAAATAGTTAAAAAATTAAAGGAAAATGCAATTAAAGAAAATAAAAAGAAGAAAATCAACTAAATAGTTACAAATATATTTTTTAAATGCATTAAAAGAAAAAAATCATGAAGCAAGAACAGATGAATAAATAAGTAAAAAAATAAGGGGGGGAATGTATAGAAATAATAATAGTAATATAATGTAATAATAATAATAATGATATAGAAATATATTTTTTTTTAAAAATGCATGAAAATAAAAAGAATAAGCAAAATCATCTAAATAAGTAGTTTAAAATATTTTCTTTAAAAATGCATTGAAAGAAAAAAAACAAGACGCAAGAAGAAATAAATAGATAGTTAAAAAATAAGGAGGAAAACACATAAAAAGAAAATCAAAATAAAGAACAAAACCAACTAAATTGTTTTAAATAAATTAAAAATGCATTAAAATAAAATCAGGAAGCAAAATCAACTAAATAAATAGTAATAAAAATTACGTAAAAATGCATTAAAGAAAAAAACAAGAAGCAAGAACAACTAAATGAATAATATTTTTAAAAAATATGGGGAAAAATACAATAAAAGAAAATAAAAACATGAAGAAACTGAATCAGAAATACTTTCTAGATCCCAGGGAGAAAATTGTGGGAAACATGCATTTAAAAAATAAAAATAGAAAAATTTAAAAAAAAGCAAGAAATTTGAACAAACAAATAAATTGTTAAAATGAGGGGAAAAAATAATTTAATGAAATAGAAACAAGAAGTGAGAACAAGTAAATAAATATTTTTTAAAAAATTAGGGGAAAAATACAATAAAAGAAAATAAAAACAAGAAGCAAAATCAACAAAATTAATATTTAAAAATCAGGGAAAATCTGAATGAGAAATACTTTATTGAGCCCCAGGAGAAAATTGTGAAAAAAATGCATTAAAAAAACAAGAAGGGAGAACAAATAAATTGTTTAAAATTTAAAAAAAAAATCATTAAAGGCAAGTAAGAATAAGTAAATAAACAGCTCCAGATTAAGGAGAAGTTTGGTATGTAGTTTATTGTAAAGCTTAAGTGAACACTGAGATTTTAAATCCTGATTTAAACGAGTGAACGGTTTCAGCAGAGCTCAGGTGTTCAGGAAGTTTGTTCCACAGGTGAGGATCATAGAAACTAAACACTGCTTCACCCCGCTGGGTTCAGATCCTGAGAATGCTGAGTAAACGTTAACCAGATAACCTGAAGGGTCTGACGCTTCGTAGTGTACGAGTAAATCAGAAAAAGGGTTTTAAAATCAGTGCAGTGATTGAAGGAGTGGTGTGATGCGCTTCACTGTCTGGTGTGATTGAAACAGTCCAGCCTGCTGTAAATATACTCACGAACAAGTTTCTCTGTATCTTGTTTACACAGAAATCCCCGCCATGTTTTTACGGTGGTTATAAGTCTGATTTTAAACTGTCTTCATGTGGCTGCTGGATTTAGGTCAGAGTCTCTAACTGCTCCAAGGCTTCTGTCTGGATTTGTAGGTTTCAGTGTCACAGATTCGAGGTGAACGTTTTGTCCTTTGGGGCCAAAAAACAATGCTACGTTTAAGACGTCAGAGCTTGACAGGAGCTGATCTGAGACCAGGTTCAGGTCTGGCCAGGTGACGGGTCCTGAGGAGTCTTCACGTCGTTTTCACAAATGTAAAAATGTCTGATGTGTTTCAGGTATCCGTTACAGTACGGATGTGTCTGTGGACGAGGTGAAAGCTCTGGCCTCGCTGATGACCTACAAGTGTGCCGTCGTCGGTGAGTGCACACACACACCCATACACACACACACACACGCACCTTACAACCAAGTCTTTCTCCAAACGGTCCTTTGAAGAAGGGCTGACTGGCCAAAATGTCCTCACAATGCAGGAATGTCCTCACTAGAGATCTCAACCTGAACCAAACTGACCCGTTAACCATCATTATGTCTGAGTCAAAGCTGTATATATGTATTTATGCATATTTTTTAGCCATTACACAGCTTTATGTGGGATACCTGCAGGTACCAGACCCAGTGGAGGACTCTGTGTTGGAGCCTGAACCTGGCCTGTCCAAGGTTAACAATAAAATACCAAGCCCAACCCACAGCCTGAGCCCTCTGCGACCCCGCTAATCAGCACTCATTTTCATCCTAAACCCAGTCCGACCTGTTGGGCGTTTCGGGACCCGTCAGGCTCGGGTTGAGATTGAGAGGTCCAGTTGTCACCACACAGGTTCATATCTGATGCTAGTTCTCCTACAGATGGCATTAGACACACCCATCGATTGGCTGGTGTCCAGAATCAGCTGATTTTCAGCTCGGTCGGTCGTGACGGTCATGACAGTTGACCAGACGGTCAGTCTCAGATGGGATCGAATTTACATGCACACCACGCACGATGGTTCACGTGACAAACAGCAGCACAGACAGTCACAGCTAAAGTGACAGCAGAAGTCAGGAATGACAAAAAGGAAATCAAACATGCTAGACCTTCTGTGGGGATGTTGTGAGGTGTCCCAGACCCAGCGTTGGTTGTCGTTTACTATGTTACACTACACGAGATAAAACGATAGATTAACGCACATGACAGTCGTTGTCTACGATCTGAGCCGACACTGTACGACTCGTTGGGCGTCAGGCTGATATTGTGTAGTCTGGACCAGACACCAGAAAGAAAGAAAATCAGAATGGACAGGTTGGACTCTTGAAACATCAGAAGTGGCTAAGAAAGTTGCAGCCGCTGTATCTCTACTGATGCATTTACACTGGCGCTCTTTGGTCCTCTTTAAACGAACCTGGTCCGCTTCCACGGATAGTTCGGTTCGTTTGGAGTATTGTGAACACTCATTAGAACTCTGGTGCAGACCAAACGAGTGAACCCTGGCCCGCTTGAAAACTGGGGGTCTCGGTTCACTTGCAAGTGAACCCTGGTGCGGTTCGCTTACAGTGGGAAATGCAAACAGACTATCCAGTGAACCAAAGAGAGGAAGTAATGTAGAGCGCAGTGCATACGTATGATTTACGGACATATATGTGATCTGAAAACTTTTAAATCCTTGCAATACCTCGCTCGGCATTTGTTTAACCACAGCAGCATGTCGTAGTCTCTCGCACTCCGCTGTCTTTTTCGGTCCTACTGCGTTCGTCTCATGTACAGAGCAACATGCTGGATAGGGAATGGAAGGGGATGGATTTCCGTTTTCGGTCCTGGCCAATAATGAGCCGGGTTTTCTTCTTCCTCATGCTTTTTTTCTTCCTGGTCAGTGCTCGTTTTGGGCCATACCGCCCCCAAACGAGCAGCTGTTGTAACTGCGTGGGGTTGTCCAAGCGGTTTGGTCCGCTTTAAAAAGTGCAGTGTGAAAGTGAACCGAACCAAATGAAGGGGTGACATTTGTCGGCATTCCCCGCCCAATCCAACCGAGTCCCCCAGACTATCCTGGTGTGAATGCACCCTGAGTCACGTACAAGGAATTTCCTTTTGGTGCAGGAAACTAAACACAGTCAGAGAAAATAATACAAGACAGCTTTATTTGTACAAAACATTTCATGCAGCAGGGCGATTCAAAGTGCATCACAGAGCCGTAAAATATACAACATAATAAAGGATACAGAGTTACAATAAAAGAATAAAGAGACATAAGATATAAAAGGTCAAATTAACTACTAAATGATTTACAGTTCTTCAAAATCACCATTAAATATAGCAAAAGTGCAGACAAGAGCTTTGACTGAAATGTGTTGAGAGTCGGAGGTGGCTGACATCTGGGAGGTTATTCCAGGTGTGTTACGGTCTGACTCTTGGATGTCCTCAGAAGCCTAGAAAATTAAAACAAGTACAGTGTAAAATGTGTGTGTGAGGACGGACTGTGTGTGTCACATTTGTTCATGTGGTGACGCAGCTGCCAGTTCTGGTGTTACATTATTAATCTGATGTGTTCCAGATGTGCCGTTTGGTGGAGCCAAAGCTGGAGTGAAGATCAACCCGAGGAAATACTCTGTAAGTTCAAACACGTGTCTCTCAGGTTTAAATCATCAGGAGGGCAGCGGTGTGTTTCTTTAACGGCTGCTGATAACGCCCCCTCCAGCAGGAAATGCTGAGCCATCAGCTGGCAGAGACTCTCCCTCTCTAACATGATGAGTCGATGACTTTCTGTCTCCGCCTAAATGTTTGCTCGCCCTTCGCTCTTTTGCATTTTCTCTGCTGCAGCAACAACAACACGTTCGTCCTCGCTCTGAGGCGTGCTGACCTCTGACCTCTGACACCAAGGAATTCCAGGAATCAGATCAAACCAGTGCAGCGCTGTTCAGAGCATGTGTGACTGTTTGGTCTGTGGCAGCTTCATACAAACAACTTCACACTGGACACTCTGCCTCTAACACAGCCTCAGGTTTATTAGGATGTTCACAGAGGAACAGTCGTGATTTACTTTGCAGTTTAAACCTCACCTAAGTGAAAGTACAAAAGCATCAAAATGTACAAATGCTCTTTAAGCAGGATGACCCCACCCAGAGTATTTTCTCTCCCTCTCTCTCTCTATCTATATATGTTATTGGAATATTATTATTATTCTTACTGCATAAATGTACGCAGCATTTTAATGTTGTCATGGCAAACTAGATCTGTAGGACATGGTTAGCTTAGCTTAGCATAAAGACTGGAATCAGGAGGAAACAGCTCACCGTGCTCTGTCCGATCTCCTCCAGAGCTCACCCATAAACAGGTTGCATCTTAATACAAACAAAAATGTAGGAGACATAGTTTGTGTTGTTGGGATGAATCATGAACGGGAGTGTTGTCTGTGTGTTTTCAGGACAACGAGCTGGAGAAAATCACCAGGAGGTTCACCATCGAGCTCGCCAAGAAAGGCTTCATCGGTGAGTGAACGACCTCCAATCCTGATTTTTATAGTTCTCCTCCCTATAGGAAAAGGGCTGGGCGGTATATTGATTTTTTTGAATGAAGATACTGCAATCACACACGCACAATACTGTGGGCCTTTTCCTCTGTCACTTTAAGCCGCGCCAATTTGTGTATCTGTTATCAGTTTAGACGCCCGGTGCCACGCCGAGCTGCACACCTAGTCCTTCTCCAGAGTAGGTCCAAAAACATGGCCGCCCGCACTCAAGCGGGTTGCGGTGGCATCTCGCCGACCGCAGCCCACCCCCAACCAGCCTGTTTCTCCCCCTCAAACAAGCCAAGTGTGTTGTGAGACTCTCCTCGCCTCTGTCTGCAGGAGACCAGAGAGAAAGATGTTTTTTAAAGTCTCTGTCTGTAGCTTCTAACTGAAACTCTATGATTTAGAGTTTAGTTTCTCTCTTGCGTCCTGTTTTTACTTCACATATCTGCTTTATTTTACTGTTTCATGTTCACTATCTGCCAGATTAGAAGTTGTGTGAAGTTGCTGCTCGAAAAGTCAACATTTCCTTAGTTTGCTGCTTCACAATAAACGAGGGAGTTTTATTTTTAAGACTCTATAGGAATTAAGATATGTTTATTACCGAATTAGAGAAACTTTATTAGTGGCTTTTCTTCAGTTAAGACAAGTGTAACAACACGGCAGGGAGGAAAGTGAAATCAGAAACAGCCACAGGGAGATGCTGATGAAGAGCTGCAGACAACAGTCTCTTACTGCGCTTCTGCAAACAGCTCACCTCCAACAGGTAAACTTGTTTCACCTGCCCTGCTGTGGAAAAACACATGCAGGATACTTCAGCCGTGGATCAGCTTGCAACTGAACATGTAGCCAACTTAGTAGAAAATACGGGGATATGAATTTCTGTCCATATCGCCCAGCCCTACTATAGACCCATTTTTGTTTGTTTTAATGGGAGACAGGATCTTTAGGGTGGAGACAGCATGTCAGCCATGTATGTCACATTGAATAAACATCACCTGAAAGTTGCAAACATGAAGATTAGTTAGAGATGCAGCAGAGTCTTGCAACACACACGGCTTGTTTGAGGGGGAGAACAGTTGTCGGGGGTCGGCTGTGGTCGCCAGGGTGTCACCACCACCCACTAGAGGGCAGTTGGCCCGGCTTTTGGACCCACTCTGGAGAAGGTCCATCTCCAGCGTGGCACGGCGCCTCTAAACTGACAATGAAAGCGCAGATCGCTGCAGCATGGCTTGACTCGGCGTGGCCAAAAGTGAGAGCAGAAAAGGCCCACAAGTTGACATCATCATGTTTTAATGTCATGTCTCAGGAACAGAAGGGGAGACATTTGGTCAGATCTTCTAATCTTGAAACTGCTGATTGTATAGATCTTCTGTAAGTGAAGCGTCCATGTTTTCACAGACGTGGATGGACACTGTAACTCAGCGGGTTCATGGCGGCGTACAACAGCGGGGCAGTGATTCTAGTTGTATTTATTTTAATTTGTAGATCAGTTTAAATTTTTTTTATGCAGTTTGTAAAGATCATTTCTGAGGAAACAACACCACTGAGAAACCCAAAGCTTTAACCCCATTTAACACTTTGAGACGCCTGACAGGTGTGTGTATAATCAGCTGGTTGTGTTGATGGTGTCTCTGTGGTTCTGCAGGACCTGGTATCGATGTACCTGCTCCTGACATGAGCACCGGTGAGAGGGAGATGTCCTGGATTGCAGACACCTTCGCCACTACAATGGGACACTACGTAAGTCTTGAATGTCACTGACGATCAGGAGAAAAAATGTCTCCAATGATTCATTCAAGACACGAAAATGTACAAAAAGAAAAACATGAACAGGGCTCAGTACCTTTTACGTTCCTGGAGCACCCAGGTGAAGACGAGGGAACTCCCCGAGTGTTGGTTCAGACGACAGACAACGCTCACGCTGTTTTTTTTTTTTTTTTTAAGCAAACACGGGCAAAAAGCAAATAACTGACTTTTTTTCTACAGAATCCGGTGTACAAATAAAGCTCCTGAAATCTCTGCAGCCTAAACAAACTCCAGACGTTGACACTGTGCTGAGAGTTGTTGCCACGGTAACACAGGAAGTGCAGTTTTTTCTGTTTTTCTCCGCTGCCCTTTCACTTCCTGTGTTTGGTTGGCAGCGTTTGTGTTGCGTGTCTACGTTAATGACTCAGCGGTCAGATCACAGAGAGGAGAAAAGATTACAGCAGAGACACAGAAGGTGATCGGCAGATAAATCCAGACAGTCGATGAATTTTTGATCTGCATTAGCTGAGTTCAGCTGCTGTGGTGCAGAGTTGTGCTCCAGTATGATTTCACTGGGAGCTGTGGTACCTCCAGAAACCAAACTGAAGCAGACAGATAGGTCTGTGGTGCGTTCACTGAACTCACGACAGCAGTAAACAAAGTCTTTTTGTCTTGTTGCTTCACACTTGAAATCACAGCTGTTGTTGTTGTTGGTTGTTGGCAGTCAGACCCCCCCATCCTAATGACTCGGGGACCAGTGTCTAAGGTAAAGCTCCTCCTCTTCAAATCTGCTGGGATCTGCAGGTTTGGGTTCTGACTCCCTGGGTTTGTCTGCGGGAACCCCACATAAGCCCCGTTTCCACCAATCACTTTCAGTACAGTACCTTTGGAGCCAACAGTAACCCTTCAGACATGGTACCTAGACCCTCAGTCTGTTCAGACAGTCCTCTTCAATGTGGGCGGGGTTGTTGTCACTCACTGCTCTGTCCAGCACTCGCTGTATTTCCTCATCAGCGGTGACACAGATGGAAGTCTGCACCTGGTTTATCATCCACAGAACGAGGCTGCACGCCCACATTTTCAGAACAAAATACAACAGGCTGCAGTGAGAGTCTCTCTCCATGGGATATTTCAAAATAGCAGCTTTGTGCATTTAGTCCTTCTCAGGCAAGCTCAGGGGTTTAGTGTTGCTGTAGCCCACAGGAACAACAATCCTGCCAAATGAGGACTAGATTATATGACATTCACATAATCCGGTCCAGATTAATATATATTTTTAAAGTCATTACTAAAAGTGTCTGTCAACAAGAGAGACAATAAAAACTAGTTTATATCAAAGTTGTCATATTGAAACTTGTCCAAAAAATGTTGATAAAATGTCACAGGAATATATGATTGGTTGGAAAAAAATGTCCAAAAAATATAAATAAAATGTCCAAAAAATGTTGATTAATGTCTGGAAAAAAGAAGTTAATGAAATGTCCAAAAATATTATTAAGACCTCCAAAAAAATGTTCATAAGATTTTTTAAAAAAAGTTGATAAAATGTCAGAAAAATGTTGATTAATGTCCAAAAAATGTTGTAAATGAGATATCGGAAAAATATAAATGAAGTGTCCAAAAAATGTTGATTAATGTCTGGGGAAAAAAGTCAATGAAATGTCCAAAAAATATTATTAAGACCTCAAAAAGAACTGTGATAAAATTTTCAAAAAAATGTTGATGAAATGTCGGAAAAAAATGTTAATACTGAAAAAAATTAAACGTCAGAAAAATATGAAGAAAATGTCAAAAAAAAAAAAGTTTAAATAATGTTAATAAAATTTGCCAAAAAAAAAAAAATTATAAAATGTAAAAAAAAAAAAAAAAAAATGAAATGTCCGAGAAAAAAAGATGATAAAAAAGTCTAAAAAATGTTGAGAAAATGTCCAAAAAAATAGCTACATTTAAGGTGTGTTGATGGATTCACATCGTCAACTAATGAGTACTAATGTGACTCAATATAACTCATTGAGTCACATTACAGGTAAACGTTCCGCCTTTAGTTGCCGGCAGTCGGCCCAGTCAATTAAGTTATTTTTTCTCTTTCATTTTATAGTTGTAGTTTACTGATGTATGAACAAAGGTTACATAAAACCAGAGTGACTGTCCTCTACTGACCAATCAGACTGCAGTGTTCACAGCTCCACCTTTTAGTACCAGATCTGTGTGCTAGGTACCCCAACAGAGGGGTGACCAAACATGGGGACGCTAAGGAACGCTGCTATTGGTAGCGATCTGAACTGAACTGGACTGCTCGGTGGAAACGGGGCTTTAATGCAGCTTACCTTGGTCTCTGCTGGTACCTGGGACATAGGAGGGGGTGTGTCTTTACCTGTGTCCTGATTCAGGCTCCGCCTCCTCAGAAAGGTGTGATCAGATCCTCTGCAGAGGTTGATTATTATCGTCCAATGTGTACGTTTTTTTTTATATCATCCAAAATCGTTTTGTATCGTCCAATATCTGTGTTTTTATCCTGCAATATGCATTTTTTTACTATTCAATATCAATGTTTTTTGTTGTCCAGTAACCACGTATTTTTATCTTGCAATATTTAAGCTTTTTTACTGTTAAATTTCAGCATTTTTACTTCCTGATATAAATGTTTTTTATCATCCAATATCAGTACTTTTTAATTTTTTATCGTCTAAATTGTTTCTTTCAATATAAGCGTTTTTTATTAACCAGTACATCTGCATTTTTTTTGCCTGCAATATTTACTTTTTTTTTACTATTAAATATCAACATTTTTGCCGTTCAGTATCAATGTTTTTTGTTTTTTTAATTGTCCAATATCTGTTATCTTCCAGCAATATAGTTTTTTTTTTTACCACTCAGTGTCCGTCCAATGTCTACGTTTTTTAACCCTAAATATTAGTGTCTTTTATTGCCTAAGTTTTTAACATACAGTATTTTTTTTCTTCCATCTAAAAAACTTTTTTATCATACAGTATCAATGTATTTTAGTGTCCAGAATCTGCGTTTTTATCGGCAATTACCAATGTCTTTTTATTGTCCAATTTCACCAACATCTCGTCCAACACCAATTTTTTAGATCCTCCAATATCAACTTTTTTGTCTATCGTCCTAGATCTGAGTTTTTTAAGTCCAGCATTATTGGTTTATACCATCAAAATAACTGTTTTAAATCAATCACTATTTTTTTATCATCCAACACAATGTTTTTATTCAGTCATTATCAATATTTTTTAAATGTCCAATATTTAAATTCTAAAAATAGTTTTTTACTGACAAATAGCAACGATTTTTATTATCTGAAATCTGTTTTAAACGTCTGTTATTAATGTTTTGTTCATTATCAGCGTTTCTATCATCCAATATCAATATCTTTTATCGTCAGATCTAAGTTTTTGATGTCCAATATCAAGTTGGTTTTTTTGTCCGAAATCTGTTTTTGATGTTCAATATCAACCTTTTTTTATAATCCAATATCAGCATTGTTTATCATAAAATGTTGACTTTTTTATTGTCAAAATCAATGTTTCTAACCTCACTATCAGTGCTCTTTTATAGCCTGAGATCTGTTTTTTTAAAAAGCAATACCTACATTTTTCACCGTCCAATATCTTTTTTCTTTTTTATCATCCAAAATCTAATCTATGCTTTTAATGTTCAGTATCAACAGTGTTTATCATCCAGTATCAGTGTGTTCTTAATCATCCAAAATCTACATTTTTGTCATCAGTTTTAAAGATTTTATCATCAAATATTTTTATATCTTCATTTTATTAAGCAGTTGTGTTGAATTCTAGATGAGCTCCACAGACCATTTATAGTATCTACAGCTCTGTCGTCTGCGTCAATGAGTTACTTTCATCTTGTCCTGTTGAACATGATGTTGACTTGTACTTCATGTGTTCAGGTCAGCGTCACAGGTTTATTACAGACGTCTTTGTTTTCTCTTGAGGACAGAATCACTGGATTTTTTTGTAAATAAAGATAGAAAAGTGTTTTTACAGTGAACACTGTGGACTGGGACCTGAATCAACCAGCAGTCTAATAACGTGACGGGAACACACGGTTTATTAACTCAACAAAAGTTAGTTTAAGACTTAAGTAGGGCTGCAACTTTTATTATTAAAAAGATTTTCTTGTTTATCAGATAAGAATGTATTGACGTTGAAGGAGGCGGAGCCTAAAACAGAACAGCTTTTCTGTGTTTATGGATCGTCAGGCTGGTCTCAGTGCTTCTGTCATGCTTTAGATATCTTACAAATTAAATAAAACCCTCCTCTGGTGTGTGTTTTGTTCACGTCTGTCTCTGTCTGATTGTGTTTCCTCTTCAGGACATCAACGCTCACGCCTGCGTCACCGGGAAGCCGATCAGTCAGGGAGGAATACATGGTCGCATCTCCGCCACCGGCCGAGGAGTTTTCCACGGCATCGAGAACTTCATCAACGAGGCGGCCTACATGAGCCAGCTGGGGATGTGTCCCGGCTTCCAGGACAAGACCTTCGTCATCCAGGCACGCTCCCTCCTCTTCACATTCACAGACGCTGGTTACATACGTTAGTGTTTTTACGTCTTCAGTGGGAAGCTCAGTTTGGATTCACAGAATGAAAACTGTTCTTCGTCCTCGCCACTGTTTCCATCCTCGTGTCCTCATGTGATCCCGCCACCCCCAAAATCCTCGCTGATGAGTCATCGGTGACTCAACTGAAGCCACAAGTTTTCCCCCTGTTAAATTAAAGTCAGAACGACCCACAACACACAGACCTCTGGATTTTATTATGACACAGTACTTTGTGGTTTCTGGTTTCAGCCCACTGAGAGACAGACTTAGTGTCTGCTAACATTTTGCTCTTGAGCAAGAGAAGCTTTCACTGTAACTCCGTCTGATGAGCAGCGCCACACACACCCAGACATAAAGCTGTAACGAGGAGTGTTGTATCATCCAGGGTGTGTTTGTCTGCGGACGTGTTGGCAGCTCTGTGAGGCTGTGCTTAGACGCAGAGTGCGTTGAGCTAAATGCTAAGCATCAGGCCCCAGGAACACCACTTAACCGTTACCAGTTTATCCCAGTGGCCACTTGCGGTATTGCAGCAGAAAAAAAATCCCCAAAAGTATTTTCCCAATATTGGATTTCTCTGTGATATAAACTAATATTAACTTTTAGTGCATTAGCTGACGTTAGTTTCACCAGCAAAACAAATATTGGATTTCCCTATAATGTTAGCTATTTAGGGCACTAGCTAACATTAGCATCAATAGAAAAACAAATATTGGATTTCCCAGTATTGTTAGCTTTTTAGTGCATTAGCCAAGGACGCTTCAATAGAAAAACTAACATCAGATTTCTCAGTAATGCTAACTTTTTAACGCATTAGCTAACATTAGCTTCAATAGCAAAACTAATATTGGATTTCTCTGTAATGCTAACTTTTTAGCAAATTAACTAACATGAGCTTAAATAGCAAAGCCAATACTAGATTTCCCCATAATGTTAGCTTATGTTAGCGCCAGGCGGGCAACTCCACTGGACTGAATAGGGGCCATCTTGAGGTCCAGTATCAAGACATTATCATACATCGATGATCAGCATGCTAACATGCTCATAATGACACACAAATTCGGTAGGTTTTAATTTGCCCTCTGTTTCGTCTGCAGGGTTTCGGTAACGTGGGTCTTCACACCATGCGCTACCTTCATCGTTTTGGGGCAAAGTGCGTCGGAATCGGAGAAATGGACGGAAACATCTGGAACCCCAACGGCATCGACCCCAAAGAGCTGGAGGACTACAAACTGGTCAGTACTGGTGATGAAGTTACAGTCACCTTGTTTTTGGGGGATTAATGTGAAATGGCGTCTGTAACACCTCCATTTCGGGATCTATTGAACTAACTTCATTTGTCTTGTGTTTCCAGGACAACGGGACCATCGTGGGCTTCCCGAACGCCACGCCATATGAAGGAAACATCCTGGAGGCCGACTGTGACATCCTGGTCCCTGCTGCCAGCGAGAAGCAGCTGACCAAGAGCAACGCACACAAGATCAAGGCCAAGGTAACACACACATACACATACACACTGAAGCGTCCACATCGACGTCCAGTCTTCACACAGAATCAAACGACGGCAGCATCACGCCGCTCCCGTGTGTGATTTTAGACAGCATGCAGGTGTTGTATCGCAGACTGTTTCCCCAAACCTGACTCACACCCTTAGCCCGAGCCACTGAAGGCGGTGCTACGCATTAACAGGGGGTAACAGTGTTCGACGGGGGGGACACATTTCGATACAACACCAGCATCCCAGAAGCAAAACGTCACACCTGTCCCCTCCATGGTCCAAACTGACCTGGTGTCTGTGCTGCTTTCAGATCATCGCAGAGGGAGCCAACGGTCCGACCACGCCTGAAGCCGACCGCATCTTCCTGGAGAGAAACATCATGGTGATCCCGGTCAGTGGACGCCGAGAACAACAATCAGACGCCAACGGGACATCTGTTAAATCTGTTTTTAACTTCAAAGGAAAATATGACTAATAAAGTTTTTATTCTGTTTCCTCCTCTCCTCTCCTCTCCTCTCCTTCCTCCTCCCTCCTCTTCTCCTCTCCTTGTTTACTTGTTACCTCTCATTGTTTCCTCCTCTTGTGTACTCTCCTTGTTTTCTCTCCTATCCTTACATCCACTCCTTGTCTCTTCTCCTTGCTCTCTCATCTTGTTTCCTTTCCTTGTTCTCTCTTATTTTTTCCTCCCCTTGATCCCTTTCCTTGTTCCCGCCTCTTGTTTTCTGAACTTTTATTTTCGTCTTCTCGTTGTTGTCCTTGATTCCTGTCCTTGTTCCCTCATCTTGACCCCTTTCTTTGTTCCCTCCTCTTTTGTCCTCTCCTTGATCCCTTTCCTTGTTCCCACCTCTTGTTTTGTGTACTTCTTTCATCTTCACTGTTTGTCGTGACTCCTCTTGGTTCCTCTCCTTGCTCTCCCACCTTGATCCCTCCTCTTGTTCCCTCATCTTAACCACTTTATTGTTCCCTCCTTTTTGTTCCTCTCCTTGTTTCCTCTTCATCTTCCATTCACTTGATCTCTTTCCTTGTTCCCTCTCATTATTTCCTCTCCCTGCATCCTCTCTTTGTTTCTTCTCCTTGCTGTCTTACCTTGTTTCCTCTCCTTGTTCCCTGATCTTGCTTTCCCTCTCTGTAATCCCTCTTCTCATTTTTCTCTCCTTAATTCCTCTCCTTGTTGTGCCTTCTCTCTCGTTCTTCCTCTTCCTTCTCGCCTTGATTCCTTGTGTCCTCTCTTGTTTCCATGTTTCCTCCTTTTGTCTCCTCCCCTTGTCTCTCTCATTGATCCCTCTCCTTTTTTCCTTTTCTCATCCTCCTCCTTGTTCTCTCCTTCCGTGTCCTCTCCTCTCCTTGTTTCCATGTTTCCTCCTTTTGTCTCCTTCCCTCGTCCCTCTTATTGATCCCTCTCCTTGTTTCCTCTCCTTGTTTCCTGTCCTTGTTCCCCGTCCTTGCTTCCTCTCTTCTTCTTGCTTCCTCTTCTTGTTTCCTTTTCTCATTCTCCTCCTTGTTTTCTCTTTCTGTGTCCTCTCCTTGTTTCCTCTTCTTGTTTCCCCCCTCGTTTCCTCTCTCCTGGCGTCCTCTTGTGTCCTCTGTCCTGTGTCAGGACATGTACCTGAACGCCGGCGGTGTGACCGTCTCGTACTTTGAGTGGTTGAAGAATCTGAATCACGTCAGTTACGGCAGACTCACCTTCAAATATGAGCGAGACTCAAACTACCACCTGCTCAGTGAGTGGCACACACACACACACACACACACACTGATTGGCTGTGTGGAGTTCAGTGTCACCTCAGCGTTCCTCTGTGTGACTTCAGCCTGATCTCACTGATTATTGCTCACCTAACGGACGTTAAACCAAACTTCCTGTCTGTGTCTCCTCAGTGTCTGTTCAGGAGAGTTTAGAGAGGAAGTTTGGGAAACACGGCGGTGCCATCCCCGTCGTCCCCACGTCTGAGTTCCAAGCCAGGATCTCTGTGAGTACACACACTCATAACACACACTGCTACTACTAGTACTTATACTGCTACTGCTACTACATCCCCATCTTCTTCTGTGGTGTTGTAAACATACGCTGTGGTTGCAGGGAGCGTCTGAGAAGGACATCGTTCACTCAGGTCTGGCCTTCACCATGGAGCGCTCTGCCAGGGTAACACACACACACACACACACACACACACACACACACACACACACTTTATATTTCTGTGTTGTCATCTTGTGTCTGAATAATTTCCTTTATTATTATCATTTCACGTACAGCTTTAAATTAGTACGTGGTCAGACCTGAGACATCCTGTGTCGCTCTGAATTAAGGACTTTAAATGAACAGAGACAGAAATTAAACGTCGTGTTTAACGCTAGCCTTACAGTGTTTCACCAGACCTCTGGCAATGGTTAATGTAGTAGTTAGGAAACAGTAGCTAAAGTTAGCTAACTGTAGTAACGTTAGCTTGAGAGCATTTCATCAGATCTCAGAGAATGGTTGACCTAGGTAGAAAATAGTAGCTGAAGTTAGCTAACGTTAGCTACTAACCTGAGCCTGACAGTGTTTCCCTCAGACTTCCAGGAACAGTAATCCTAGTGGGTAGAAACCAAAAGCTAAAGTTAGCTAATGTTAGTAATGTTAGCCCGACAGTGTCTCTGTGTTGCTTTCAGGCGCCTTTCACAAGTATTTAAAGTTTAGTGCAATTTATTTTAAAAATATGTGGAAAAACAGGCAATGAGCAACTTGGTAAGAGATGTACCTCAAAAAAATGTAATACATTTAGAAAATTACAAAAAAAAACTAGGGCAGAAAATAAAATAGGCTAAGGAAAACTATCTTTATATTTTTTTATTATTACATTTTTAAAAATTATTGTTGTTATTATTATTTTAACTGTTTTTTATAAAGTTTAATTTTGTCACTTTACCTTTTTTTTCTTTTTTTTACTTTACTTTTTTCTTTTTAATTTTCTCTTTTTACTAATTTCTTGCTAATTTTTTGGGTCATTGCTTTTGTCTATGCTCGTTGCGTTCTTTGCATGTTTTTAAAAGAAATCGAGCCAATTTGCTCAGGTTTCAAAGCGTTCAGGTCTGAGACGCTCTGTGAATAACTCTTATCTTAACAAAGACCTTGTCTTAACTTTAAGGGGAAATTCAAAGAAAACATCACAATTGTAAGACTTTTCTAAGCATGTCATGACGAGGAGCGACTCTTTGTACGAGGAAGCTTTGTGAGTTCAGCCCTTGGAGCCTGTTTTATAAAACTGTGCAGACGACTCCAGCAGCAGGAAGAAACTTAACACAAGATCAGATTAATAAAACTGCACAAATAAATATTAACAAACAGCAGGCAGCAGAGAGAGCTCTCTCATAACTGATGAGGCAGGTGAGCTTCGTCCTTCACACTCTTCATCATCATTAATGAAGACAGAAATCAGAGAAGTCTTCCTCTCTCATGAGCTTGAGTTACAACAGCTGTACCTGTTTTCGTCCAGCGGGGGGCAGCAGAGACCAGCTGTCTACAACACTGACATCATCTATCTCCTTCTCTCCTTCTCTCCTTGTCTCCTTCCCTACATCCTCCCTCCCTCTCACGCAGCAAATCATGCGAACAGCCAACAAGTACAACCTGGGTTTGGACCTGCGGACGGCGGCGTACGTCAACGCCATCGAGAAGGTCTTCCAGGTTTACAACGAGGCCGGCCTCATCTTCACATAGGCTCTCCTCCATCCATCGTCTGTCTGTCACCTGTCTGCCTGTCTGTCTGTCTGTTACCTGTCCGTCTGTCTGTCACCTGTCTGCCTGTCCATCTGTCATCCATCACCTCTGCAGCGTTTACAGTGTGGATGAATGTGTGTGTGTCAGTGTGTGTGTTTGGTTGTGTTCATTCCTTCATCATCACGTCTGTTTACCTTCTTCTTCTTCTTCTTTGTCAAAACAAATCACAGGAACTTCCTGTTTCGCAGCTTTAACGCCGCCGTGCTGCTTTAAACACATATCAGCCCAAATATACCGAGAAGTTCTCAACGTCTATCAAAGTCTTAACGCCACAGAGGAACTGTGTCACTGTTTGCCTGCAGCACAGCGTGCGGCCAAAAATATGTGGACGCCCTTGTTCGCTGACTTCAGCGGACTCGAGCTGAAATGATTAGTGAAGTTATTGTTTTATACCTGAAGACATTTTTTTTAATTATTAAGTAAAAATTGGCATTTGTGATGCACAAAATTTAAAAAATATATATTCAAATAATCTTCACCTTTTCTTGTGAATAACAGGATTACTGTTTTTTTTTTTTTTAGAAATGATCCAAACAAAGCAAAACAAAAAAGTTTTAAGACACAAAAAGTCAAAATAATCTCGATTAGACAATTAATTTTCAATCGTTTTGATTATTAATGAAAGTTTGAGTCTTTTTTTTTTATGCAGAAATGAGGAAAAATAATCTGATTTCAGTTTCTCAGATGTGAAAATTACCTGCTTTTCTGTGTCTTTTATGACAATAAACTGAATCTTGTGGAGTTTTTTTAAATTTGAAGATGTCTCTGTGCCCTTTAGGAAACTATAACTGACAGTGTTCATTAAAGAGATCCAGTTTACTGTCATAAAAGATGAAGAAAAACAAAATATTCCCCTCTGAGAGGCTGGAACCAAATAACTTTTGCATTTTGTTGATTATCAAAATCATTAAAGATTGATTTTCTGTCAGTCGGTTAAATCCAGAGGTTTTTATTTTGTTTGAAGAATTTTTAAAAGGCCTGAAACACCTGAAATTTTTCAGTCATTGAAATCAAAACTAAGCATTTTTACTTTTTTAAAAACCACTGAAAGCAGATGAGTGGAGGCTGTTTTCAGGCGTCCACATACTTTTGTCCACACTGTGTGTTGACATGTTTGTCTCCTATCGATGTATCTTGTTTTTGTATAATGCAGTTTACATGTGCCTCAGGTCTTTAAGCTTTATTATTTACTGCCTTTAGGGTCAGCAGTTATTTTATTAAAGGGTCATTCTGCTGTTTTTAGTGTGTCGACGTCCCTCAAAATCAGCCCGCAGAGAGAGAAGATGGTCAGAGTCGTCCCGTTTGTTTTTGGTTAAAAAAACTTAAATCCTTTAGTTTGAACTCAAAACTGTGTTTTAATGTCACGGTGATATTATCTGTGAGTACAGAGAAGAGTTTCTTTACATACGACGACGTAAATCAGTGTCCAGATGGAGGGCAGGAAACTGAGACAACGACGGCCAACACTGAACAATCACCTCTGACTTGTTTACGGCTTTTCGGTCGTTGAATTTAGAAAAAAAAAAAACAAAGACAGCTTTAAGTCCCGGAAAAAATAGTCAGACTTAAAGGAGAGAAGTAAAAAAAAAGCTAGCTAATAATGTTAGCCTTGCAGCGGTTATTCAGACCTCTGGGAGCAGTTGACCTAGCAGGTAGAAAAGAGTAGCTAAGGTTAGCTAACGTTAGCCTGACAGCTTTTTTCATCATTTCCTGCCCTCCATCTGAATTTTGCGCCTTGTTTTTTTGAGGTCACGTGACTACAAACGAGTTAATAATTCTAAAACACTAAAGAATTCTTTCAGCTGTAAAATAAAATGTTGGTCAAAACATGAAGAAAAAAAACAGCAGAATGATCCTTTTAGTGTTAGCTGTTAGCTTTTAGCTCTTTGCTCATCTCGTCTGCCGTTAGCTGGCGACGTAAAGTCGACTTTAAACCAAAAAACTTTGTTTTTATATTTCAGGTCACGACACGGTTACAGCTTGTGCTAATGCTAAAGCTAATGCTAATCTATGCAGTTACAGGAAGCAATATTAGCCTCGTTAGCCGTCAGCCTGTAAACTCTGAATCGTTCTGTCAAAGTTCTGCATCAGACGAAAATAAAAACACAAACTGTGTGAAGGTGGGAGACGGAAAACTTCGTACGGCGTCACGTAGAAACCGCACAAAGAAAACTGTGACGTGAAAAATGTGACGTGTGTTTTGACTCCGCAGCAAGTTTGTGTTTGATTTTCTCCTCTGACGCTGAACTGTGTGAGTCTCTGACTGTAACTATGCAAACCACACTGCTAACTGGTGTCCCAGTCTCTGTAACTGGTCAAACTGGTCAACAGACGCACAAATGAAAGCTTCAGCTGCTGTTTACTGTCACAGCGCCCCCTCACTGCCACGCTCTACACTGCAGCTCTCAGTTTGTTCAGAGAAAAGTCACCTGGAACCTTAAAGAGGAAACCTTCATCTCTCAGGGTCGGGGGAGGGGACAGGAGGACAGGGGGACGGGGGACGTCAGGGGGACAGGGGGGGTCATGTGCTGTATGTGGAGGTTAATGAATGAAACAAACTTTATTTTCTGTCTCTCGGCTCTGATGAAACGGCTTCGGGATTCTGTGTGAGGGAGTTTTTACGCCTTTTTGTTAAAATGTTACAGCGAAAATAAAAAACTGAAAAGACACCTGTTCACGTGTTTTTATTTTTATTATTATTACATTAAAGTTTGATTCTGTTTTTATGGTCCAGGAACTCCTCATTTAATTATTGATATAGTTTTATTGTAACTTTATTCAGCTAGTTATTTTATTTTTCGTTCTGTAAGGTGAAATGGTGTGTTTTGGAAGGTGCCTTTTAAAAAAAATGTATTATTATTATTATTATTATTATTCTTAATAATGATAGCATATCAAAGTTAAAAATGATGTTGGCAATAATCTCAGAATCACGACTTTACTAATTGAATTTAACCTAAATTTAATTAAACTTTTCAATTTTAATTTAACATAATAATTAGTTATATTAATATTTTTTATTTAACCATTTTTTTAAATAGAACTTTTTAACTTAAATAATTAAAAAATAATAATTAAAAGCAATTTAAAATTGAGTTATTTTGAGCCACATGAAGATATCATATTTTATTTCATTCATTTATTTTATTTTATTTTATTTTATTTATTTTTTATTTTTATATTTATTTTTTTTTAAAGACAGGTGTCAGGAGAGGTCAGAAAAAAAGTTTTAAAAATAAATAACATAATTCAGAAAAATTCAACGACAGATAAATGCCATGACACTGAGCAGGAAGAATGAACCAATCAGTGAACAATGATTTAAAAAAAGAAAAACAAAGTACAAAAACTTGACACAGAGAGAATAAAAACATGTTTGCATGTCAAAAAATAATCAGACTTAATAAATTAAGTTTTCTGATATTTTATTAGGATAACGAGCTCCTGATAACGTGTTCTGTATCTGTACGTCATGATATCTGAGGTCATGGGTTATTAGAACATAAAATGATAGCAGGACAGGTTGATGAAGATAATTTATTAATATTGATATTTGTAAGGTAAAGACAGTTGTAATACATGTTTCATACATTTGGACTCTTCATATTTGTAAGTCACAGATAATTGGTGATTTGTATGACAAACTGAGACAGGGTTTTGTAGGATAGATATTTGGTAAGTAATATTATATACAGGGTTTGTTTTTGTGTGACAGAGTTAAAAGGTATTTTTCATGATATATTATTTCAGAATTGATTTTTTTATATTAATATTTTAACATTAATTGACTGATTATTTGCTGATAATTTTCTTTTACTCTGAATTTATTTAATAAAATCAACAATAGTAATAAAAGTACAAAAATAACATATATTTGTAAATTAAGTTATAGAATTATTTTGAGACTTTAAACAATAATATTAAGTTAAAATAATAAGTGAAGTCAATAATTCTGAGATACTTCGCTCATAAGAAAAACATGTCACTTAAAATTCTTAGTAACCATCTCATAATTATGAGTCAGAGTTTTGAGATGTTAAGTAATAATTTTGAGTCAACATTATGAGTCAATATAATATAATATTAATATGATAATTTATTAGAAATGATTAGATCATAAATAATGTTGAATAACCAAGTGTTTATATTTTATTTATTTATTTTTATTGTATTTATTATTAGACATTTCATCTTTAAAAAAAAAAAAAGAAGAATCTTTCTTGGCCTGACTGGGCTTCCGTACAGATCCTACTTTTTAACAAGAATTATTTTATTGAATTAAAAGTTTCAATTTTTTTGTCTGTTACTCAGAATTTAATTTATTAAACTCATTAATATTAAATAAATACAAATTAATGTTCTCTGCGGTGGGCGGGTCTCTCCTCCTGCTTCCACCAATCAGTGCGCTGCATTTGCCACGTTGCGCCGGAATTCCCCGCGAGCTCCGGGGCTTTCCACTCTGACTGACAGGCTGCTGGTTACCGTGACAACACCGCCGAGCTGCTTCCGGTTCAGAGAGCTCACCTTCAGATTAAAAGCCTCTGTTTACTGACCTGGTGCAGCGAACAGAGCGATTTAATCACTTTTAAATAATAGACTTTGTTTCGTCTGAACTCTGAGGAGAGCTGAAGTAAAAGTTTAAAGAGACACACACACTTTATTTTAAAATAAAATTATTACTTTCTAGTCTATTTGCTTAAAATTAAGTCACGTTTATTTATAAGGCATGTGTGGGAGTTAACATGTTCCTACTTGATTTATGATTTATGGTTTAACAATTTTATAACTTTAATTCATCTTGTGATTTTCTTTTTATATGATTTAAGTTTTATGGTTTCAGTTAAGTGATTTCAACTGTTATTAAATGTCCTTTAATATTAAATGCTCTCCTTTGTCTGCTTTATGTTTTATGCCTTTTCTTCATGTGAGGTACTCTGACCTCATATAATAAATAGGGTTTATTATTATTGTTGTTATTGATTCTATTTAAATTGAAATATCACTAACAATAAAGTAACACTAAATGTCAGCAGGACTCAGACAGCAACATGATATGTACACAAATCTAAAAAACACAAAAAGAAAAAACTGGTAATCTTAATTAAATATATGCAAAAGGTTACAAATTAATGAAATATTAAAACCACTCAGAGCACTTCACTCACTTAAATCTGTCTTTTTATATTTGTTTTCTTACATTTTTGTCCTTTTCTGCATTTTCTTTTTATATACTGCACATATTAATTTATTATCTGATTGAAAGATAAGATATGCAATAATTAAAAAGTAAAAAACAAACATAAAAACACTGACAAGATAAAAATAAAAATATTAAATTGACAAATAGTAAAACAAAAGACTAAATGATAATGTCTTTGTTTTTATTTTATTTTATTGTATTTATTTATTTTTTAATTCTATTAAATTACATTTAATTTAATATAATTCTATCTTATGTTATTTTATTTTATTTTAGGCCTTTTTCAACAGTAACAGCGGGACACTTAAAACTATTAAGCGCAATATTACTGAATATTTAATAAAGACTTTTAAATCCCTCTGTGTGTGTCAGTAAGCTGCTCTGTGTTTCTTTATTTTGCACATTTAACCCGCAGTTGCTTTAAAATTTAAAACAACACATTAATAAAAGTTACAATTTACAGCAGATTATTTAATTGAAGTTGTAATTATCAGACATAAAGACAGTGACTGACTGAGCCAGCAAAAGAAAAACAAAAACACCTGTACAAATAAATGTTTTGCGTTTCAGCAAAGCTTATTTTGAAAAGCCTGAACAGGAAGTTGTCTCAGGTGTGTTTGCTGCTGTTTGTTGGGAGTTTTGTGTTTTTCGGGAAACAGAGAGACAGACTGACTGCAGCACACAGGTAAAACTCACCTTTAAACTCTCTATTAATGCTTCTTCACAGACTGATCGATTACTGATCGATAAGTCGATCAGCTGCAGACACTCAGACTGATGAATGTTCTCACATCAACGTCAAACTGAAATGTGACTTAAAATCAGTCACTTTTAGAATAAAAGAGATTTTTTTTATCTCAAACAGAGGAAAAGAAGTGAAAATTTGATTTAACATAAAATTTAAAGTTTATTTTGTTCTTTAAAATCAGAGATCAGCTGATTTATCAACCCGTAAACACCTGTTTATTATTATTGTTGTTATTGTTATTATTATTATTAAGATGAGTGTTAATGAGAAGCTGAATCAGAAGATTAAATATGTGTCAGTGGAGTAAAACCATATTTAATTTGTTGAGATGTAAAAAGAGTCAGACAGCTGCAGTTTGATGTGATTGTGTAACTGAGGAAAATTACTGAGCTGACTGCTGCAGCAGGTCGACTGTGTTTCACCTCATTTATTCATCATTTTAATCTGAGTTATTAAACTATTTATTTTTTTATTTTACGCTCACTTTGCTTCAGTGTCTGTGAAGATGTGTCTTCAACTCAATTGTAGAGTTAAAACTATTTAATTTGATCCTCAACAGACAAAAATAACAAAAAACTAAATTTGCTTTATTTTATTTAACTGGGTTAGAAAAAAACATGTTGCTGTTTTCTTTCTTATTTTCAGATAATTCCTTAAAATTAATCCAGATTTATTATCAGGTTCAGACTGAGTTATCTTGGATCATACAAACTGCAGCTGCACAGGTCGATTAAAACTGTTTAAACCACAAAAACAAACCTGACGACTGCGTCCTTACTCAGAGTTAATGTTTGAAAAACAGATATTAAATAAAACAGTTTCAGGTAAATAAATTCAATAATCCTATTTCAATGGTTCATAAACTTAAATCTTGATTCTCGACCTTGAAAAAAATAAAGACAAAACAACTTTAGGTCCGATAACGCCTCACAGTCTTCATCGTCCAGGAGGTGAATCTGTAAACATAAAGGTTGACATGTTGTTGAGTGAGCTTTTCAGCTGTTAAAAAACCCCTTTGATTTCTGAGAAAACATGCACAGACGAAGACCATGAGACGCAGCTGAAAGCTTAAAAAATAAAAATAGTTAGTCGACCTTTAGTCGTCAAACTTTATCTGTGATTTCGCAAGAAAAAAATCTTAATTTAAAGTTCATTTAAATGAGATTAACTGCGACCTCTGAACGTGTTTTACTGAATGTGTAAAAGTGTCTGCAAGAAATCAAGAGATGTTTGAGTGCAATCAAGAAATTTCAGCTTTAGAGTTGTGGAGTTTTGTCTCTTTTGATAGAGCTATGCTAACAGTTGCCCCTGCTTCAAGTGTTTGTGCTAAGCTAGGCTAACCACAAACATTAAACTGATGTCTGTCTGGAGGGAGAATGTGCGACTGTTCCTTTAAGAGAAGGAGTTTGTTGTTTGTTTGGTCTGGAAGTCGAGGATCATTCCCAAATAATCACAGAGAGGAAGAGGAGGAAGAGGAGGAGGAGGAGGAGGAAATCCCCTCAGATGGATTTAGATATGACTCCGTCAGGCTCTGGGTACTGATTAACTCCTGATCTGGCGTCTGCAGGAAAAAAAAAAAAAACCCAGAGAGAGGAAGACCAGATCATCCTCCTCCTGCAGGGAGCATCACCTTCATCTTCATCTTAATCATCATCATCATCATCATCATCATCATCATCCGTGTTTCTGCTGAGTCATGGCGGGAGCTCTCAGGTACGTTTCATTTTAACGGATATAAACAAACAAACAAAAACATTTGATGTTTTGGATTTTTTTTTGTTTTTGAAAATACCAGACTTGTAGGCACAGTCCCGACTGGAAACACAGAGATGTCTCAGTGAAAACACAGCTGCTTTTTGTGGCACTATTCTGACACGAAATGCAGAGATGGGTAGTGACTGAAAGAATGAGGTCATGGATACAAGTGGCTAAAATGAGTTTCCTCTGTAAGGTGTCTGGGCTCAGCCTGAGAGACAGGGGGAGGAGCTCAGAGTAGAGCCGCTGCTCCTTTGCATCTTCTGATCGCCTCCCGTTAGAGGTTTTCCGTGTACGTCCAGCTGGTAGGAGGCCCTGCAACCGACCCAGAACACACTGGAGGGATCATATTGGTGGTTTTCCGAACATTTTGGTGTGAAGGAAGTTGATGCTTTGTCCCCAACATTGTTTTCCACGTATGTTGTCATTTAGCTTTTCAAAAGAAGGCTTCAAACTTGGAAGTTAGAGTTGATGTTCAGAGTGTGGGCATGTTATTTCATACGGATGACACAGTTTTGCTCACTGAAAATGAAGAAGATCTGCAGTGTACACTGAACACTGTCGAGGGATGGTGCTGCAAATGGAGAGTAGTGCTGAATCAAGACAAAATGCAAATAGTATCGGTGAAGCTTCTCAGTCATCCAGGTCATGGTAATCATGAGTGCTCTATCGTAGGCAGCTGGACCTTCTTGAGTTTCTTGAAGACGATTTGAACTGCAGAAGCCTCTTGGATGAGAGGCGAAATGTCTTCAAGGAACTCAAGCAAGTCCAGTTGCCTACGATACAGCACATGTAACACAAATGCTACATTTCAGAAGAAAATCAGTGACGTTCAGTTGTTATTAATTTTGGTTCATGACTGCTGTCACATACTGACCAGTATAAATCGACAAGGACGACGGTTGGACTGAGAACGTCTTGGATATTTAGTAGGTCAGGAGTAAAATGGTCTGTTATAGTCTCATAAAGAACAGCTAAAGTGTGAAACTTTACATGAAGTATAATCTAGACAAAAGACAACGATCCCTGTGTGCACAGTTGTGCTCAGGAACATTAGCGTTAGCCTCAGAGGCTGGAAGGTTTAATGCCACCCTAGAAGAGGACAGAATGAAGTCGAGAATGAGGTTCACTTCCTGTTTTTACTGTCCTGTATATGACGACATAAGGGGCGTACTTTTCAGTGAAATGATCTCTATCTATGTTGATGTCTTTTGGTTGGATGATCATGAAAAACTTTCATGTGGCTGATGTCTTTGAGGTAGAAGGCCGCGGATTCTGTTTCTGGACTGAGTCGTTAAATGATATGTGCTCTGGATTGTTGCCACAACGTCATTGTCTTGTAAACCCATGAGGGTTGGGCACATGTAAATGTGCATGACTCAAATAAAAAATCAATTAGTCAATATATCTCATCTGGTCTGGAAACACCTTAGGGTCCTCCAGGAGGAGCTGGTAAGTGTCGCTGGGGAGAGGGACGTCTTCGGCTTCGGTAAGCAGATGAAAATGAATTGATGGATGGAAATGCAGCCATATCTCAGTAAAAAAACATCCATCCTTGGGGGCTAAAAAGCCGTTGGAAACACGGCAGTGACTCATGAAAACACAACTGGTTTTGTAGTTTGTTGGTGTTGAACAGTGGCCTGCAGCTCGGCAGGCGTCCCTCCACCATCCACCATCCCTTCCACCTCCTGCTCATATTCTACGTCACTTTAGAAACACGGATATGACTCCTGTGAAACGTGTCTGTGGTTTGCAGATATGCACAATGTCAATATTTCCCTCTGCAGACGGAGCAGCCTCTCGCAGGTTGGTGGTTTTTCTGATTATGTCTGAAACATGGTGACTGTGTTTAAAGCTTGTAAACAAAAAGACAGTAAAGCGGCTGTTCATAAAGGTCTCAGTGTTTGTTGGTCTGTTTGGTCCTGACTCAGGTGTTTCGGGGGAAGTTTGTGTGGATGTTAAGATGAGGTAATATTTCAGGCTGATAGGAACCGGGTCTGAGACGTTTCAGAGAAACAGAAAAGTAAAATCACCTCTGTGGATTCCTGCTGAGTTCAGAGGTCACACTGAAAATACCCCGAACACAAACTTCCCCCGTCGGGTTTTCTCTCCTCGTACTCTACCTGCTGTGGGTTTATGTTAATGAGCAGCTGCGACCTGATTGGCTGTTGTCGGAGGGGGGCTGTCCCACCTGGAGACGATTGAGATCAGATTTGAGTCAGAAGGCGGGTTTTTGTCTGATGCTGCAGAGCTGAGGAGGGACAGGAAGTCAGAGTACTGAACCAAAACACCATCAAAGAGACGAGCAGAGAGGAAGTACAGAGACTCTGAGCATGAACCAGCAGGTCTGTGTTTGTTTTTTGTCCTTTGATGAAGTTTGTGTCCTTCTCTGGTTGTTTCTATGTTTATCTGAGAGTTTGGATTAATCTGTCAGGTGTTTTTAAGTTAAAAATAGGTAAGGTAAAATATAGGAAATAATCCCATCTCAGATTCTCAGTTTCATGCTTCTGTCCTGCTCAGATTATAGAAAACAACTAGGTATCTCATTGTACGCAGACGACACTTGTGTTTCCGTTCGTGCACAGAGCAGGAGCCGCAGTTAAGCAAAGGTTAAACTGAAACAACCTTCAGAGCTGAAGGTGAACGATGTGAAGTCAGTGCTCAGCCACAGGTTGTGGTTTAGTCCTGGATGCAAACCTACATTTAATCACTCACATCAAGACTATTTCAAAATCTTCTGACTGTCACTTAAAGAATCTGAAGAGTTAAATGACGTCTGTCTCAGCAGGATTTAGAGACATACGTCCATGTGTTCACGGTGTATTCAAAGATCTCTGTGAGAAACATAACTAGATTGAGCATCAGTGTCATTTGGAGAAAATATGTTTAGCAGCTGTAACGTTTCCCAAGTTCACGTCTCAGTTTTTCTGGCCGTTCTCACAAATGTTTCTTATGTTTTCCTACAAGAAGCAACACACCCAAATTCGTACATATCCAACATATATTGAAAGGCTGTGATTGTAAGCAGGCAGGTTGGGGTTGTGGATGCATCACAAAAAAACGTTCACCCGGGACTTTCTCCTGGAATCATGTGTTCAGGTCTGTGTGAACTTTGAGTCATTTTAATGGACATCTCCACCATGTTTCTTTTCCTAAAACTGGCCTCCTTAACTTTACGTTAATTATGTAACTGTACATTAAGGACAAAGTCATTCATGGGGTGCAACTTCGTAGGATATCAGACTGTTCTACGAGAATACACAGATTTATGATATCCTCTTAAGCTTTGTTTTTTTGTCTGAACTTTCACGCTGGACTTTTGCCCATGACTTTCGCCTGGAGTAGCATGTTTGGAGTCAGTTTTAAATACATCCTCATTATGTTTTGTTTCCTAAACCTAACCTCCATAACTTTACGTTAATTATGTAACTGTACGTTAAGGATGTAACGTCATTCGTAGGGCACAAAATAGTAGGATATCATACCAACCACTGAGGCTGATGTGAGCTTTGTTACTCTGCAGGTGTGTGTGAGTGTTGGACTCATTAAAACCTGTTGGTAACGCTACATGAAAAATCAGAAGATCATCAGAGTTATTACAGTTCATCATGACAGGAACGTGAATGTTTGTTGGTGATCCGTCCAATAACTGTTGAGATATTTTAGTCTGAACCAAAGCTGTGAACTGACCAGTAGCATTAGCTATATGCTAAGCTATGATGCTAATGTGGCTAATGATATTAAATACTTAAATATGTGCAGTTTTCTCTCTTAAAACTACATTTTGTCACTGTCTACAGCCTGCGCCTTTTCCTCTACATTTCACGACCCTTGTTAGTGGTGGTTTGTTGAGTTTCCCTCGTTTGTCTAGCTGTGGACTTGAAATCCAAAAAAGGAAAAGTCTCAGAGGATAACAGAGGTGGACAGAGTTGTTGCCTTTCATCGTTAATGCTGCAAAATAGAAGTACCAAATCATCCTGCATATCCTGCTGCAGAGGAGCCACTGAGAAGTAAAACGTATTAATGAATGTTGGTTTAGACCTCACAGGTCTTTTTTTTATGCGAAGCTAACTAGCTGCAGCTTCATGAGAGTGACCATCTGACCTTATTTTTGTTGTCTGATCAAAAGTTTGAGGAAAGGTGGTTTGGTGTGGCGTTCAGGGAACATCTGTTCTATAAGACTGTGCCCTGTAAAAAGGAACAGATCACCCAGACACTATAAACTGGATACAGTCCTCAGGCTCTGGAGGCGCTCTGGTGTCCCAGATAAAAACATTTTCAGATGTGCACGACAGATTCCCTCACAGGAGGAGGGTCCAGTTCACACTTTGTTTAGTAAGAGTTTAGTGAAAGTTGGATGAAGCTGTGCAGGAACGTTTTTCAGGTGTTTTATAACCTTTTTACTGTCTTTGGTTTGACCTCCGTTGAAGTCTGTTTGCACTCGTCTGCTTCAGATTGGGAAACAACCTGGGTGTGCAGAGATCAGAGAGCTGAGAGGTTTATACAGATTATATAGTTTTCTCTTAACCACAGGAGTCTCTGTGAGCAGCGGAGAAACTCGTCTGTTCTGTCTGGTCGTGTCTTTAAAACAGTTTCCTGGTTTCCTTCAGAGAAAATCTCCTTCTTCTTCTTCTTCTCCTGCTGCTGCTGCTCAGAGTTTATGATCAGCAGCAGCAGCAGCAGAGTGACATCATCACCAGCAGCCCCGCCCCCCGCAGATCTGGAATTCTGGGGGTTTTCCTCAGCTCGGCCACTTCCAGGAAGTGACTGAAAGCAGGCCGAGGGGAGGGGGAGGGTGAGGGTAGGGGAGAGGAGGGTGAGACGACACACAGACACAGACAGAAGAAGAAGAAGACGGAGAAGAAGGAGAGGGAGGGTGGAAGAAAAACAGCAGAGAAGAAGAAACAGAGAGAGGGAGTGTTGTGTTCGAGGCTCTCTGATCCGTCATGTGAAAGTGAAACTGCTGCAGATTTTTATTTTTCTGCCGTTCAGTTTGTTTACTTGTTGTTTACTCGCCCGTCGCGTCGAGGCTCTTGTTCTTCAGACGAGGGGATTTAAAGTGGCTCAGGTCAGAGTGTTTCCTGTTTCCTATTTGAACTCTTTCAGGTTCGAAGTGTCTAACAATCTGTCTCTCTCACTGTCTGCCTGTCTGTCCTGCAGGATGACTGAGGCTCAGTTCATGAACGTCTACGACAACGACGTGAGTCCTTTTTTCTGTTCAAACACTCACAGGGTAGGTTATTGATTGGAGTTTTTTCTCGTGTACGGGCACCTGTTAGGGTCAAAAAGATGTTATACCACAAAGACATGAGTTTCATAAGAAGGATAATTCAAGTGGATTCAGGAACATGGAGGTTTCACTCTGCTGTGTGCTTCAGTGTCATGCTGACCATCATTTATGATATATTTATTACAGTATATAATGTTAGATGTTGTGCTGCCTGTTAGCTGTTTGCTTCTGTTGTTGTTGATTTAATTTAAGAATCAATTTTAATAGAAATTAAAGTTTCAGGAACAGGTGACGAAGATTTTAAACTCTGGTTGTGAATCAGCGTTTTCAGAGTTTCCCAAATTTACTTCATCATTCAAAGTTAAATCGAATAAATAACTCTCTCTGTAAAACTCTGCAGGTAAAATCCAAATTTGTGAAGCTGTAGACAAGATTTTTAGTTCAGGACGTGTGAATAAATTGTGCACAATGTCACAAAGACTCTGAGAAAACTGAGGTGAAAAGTGAAACTCAATTTCCCGCAGCTGTGTTTGACCCTGAAGCTCCACTTTAAGGTAAAATAACATCTGTAGATGAAAATATATTTGGTTGCTGTTTTTGTGATTGATTGACTCGTCAGTGTGGGAGGAACAACATCTATAAGCTTCACTTGAACGTAACGTCTAACATCAAAATCTCACAGATCAGAAGAAAAATTCCAGTTACTGCAGAAGTCGGTGTTTTAATGATTGAGAGTAGATCTCATTTGCATGTGCAACTTGAGTGTCAAACCCGGTGTGGGAACTTTGATCCTGCTTTGAATCTAAACTCCGGTGTTAGTATTAGTCTTCCTGCTGATTTTTCTATGCTTTGTCAAACTTGAATTGTTCATGCAGTGTTTTTATAATAAATACAGAAGCTGAGAGACGACCACAGGCTTTGAAATGTATATTTTCATTTCATTTAATCTTTGTTTAACCAGCAGACTCATGCAGAGGAGACCTGATGGCATATAAAGTAGCAGATAAAATGAGGCTACCTAAAGTGACTCAAAAGTCACTCAGATTTCTCAAGTTAAATGTCTTTAAATTATATGTAACATGATTCAGAGGCTTAGCACTGTATCTTTGGGTTTGTATGAGTGTGATTTTCGCTCCACTGATGAATGCAGCCATGTGGAAACATGTAAAAACTGAATGCAAATTAGAGAACAAAGCAAACGTAAGACTGATAATGAGAAAAAAGAGCTGCAACTTTTAATTTCAGTTTGATTAATAACCGCCCTCAGTCTATGAAATGTTAAAAATAGTTATAGGTGTTGTCAGATGTTGTAGATCAAAGTTTTGTTTGATAATTTGACACGAAGTCTAAAAAGAGACCCAGTTTATCAAATGTCACGTCAGACGCTGTAACTGCAGTCAGATTATTTCAAGGTTTTTTTTTTCTACTAAAGAAATGATTGATATAATCAGCAAACTGATCGATCAGACAATCATTCTGACACCAGAGACGTGTCACTTGTTTACTGATAACTGATGATTGATAATAATTCACCATAACTCAACTGAAGAGTCCCCGAAGTTCTGAATGATGTGATATGTGACTTTTTCACTTCTCAGGGTTTCGTAGAAACCATAAAGATCAAGACACTGATTAATCAGTGATCGAATGATGATGTTTATAACCTGATAAATGTTCCGTTACAGTTTTACATGTTGAAAATATTTTTTCTTCTTCTTCAGCTGCAGATGAATTTGATGCAGTACGACTACATTCCCCCAGGTGGACATAAAGACTGAACCCTACATACCTGAGACAGGTACGCAGACAGACGCTGCCTGAAATTCATCAGTCAGCCTCCGAACACACGACTCAGTTCTCAGAACATATTTATATTTAAATCAACTGATTCTGATTTTTAAAATAACCAATGTTGGATTGAATATTTGTTTTATTTGACCAAATTTCTGAGCATTTTGTTTACTTCATGTAAATGGTGCTCTCTCTCAACAATTTACTATCAGATAATAACTCGTATATGTTCCATACAGCAGCGCCCAGGCCTCAGTGCTCAGATCCGGCCAGTATTTGTACTTGAAATAAAAACATCATCCATAGCGATTACTGATGAAGTACAAGTACCACCATCTAGCCACTAATTAATCATTATGGGAGATTAAAGAATCAGAAAAGTTTTCATGCAAAACATTGGGAGATGTTAAACGTATCAAACCTTCAGCTACATGAGAACCTTCACCTGGACATTCTAGAACCTTATGTTTGCACTGAGGCTGCTTTCAGACTTGTGGTTGTCTCCTTTAGTCTGAATCAGGGACTCATTTTGTTAAAAAGTTGCATAATTGCTGGTTGGTGTTCTCACAGGCAGCATTTACAAGCGGACCAGATCAAATGCCTTGTGTGAGAAAGCTGCTCTTGATTGGTCAGAAAAATCCAGGAAGTAAAGCAAACGTTGAAGAAGAGTACACTGTCAAGATAAATGTGACACTTTCTAATGTCACAATGGAGGGACAACTACGCAGGTTGATTTTAGCGCTGCTCATCGTGGACTATATTGCTGTCATTGTTCATTGGAGTCAAAGCATACAGTTTGAAAACGAGGCGCGGCTCCAACTAGAAAACAATGTTTTGATGCAGTGGATGTGCTGAATGTGCATATTAAGGCAGTACAGGAGGAGGCGCACATTAATAATCCTCCAGGACTGTAACATGCTCATGTTTAACCCAAACAATGTGTCATGTGACTGCAGTTGGTTCAGATCCAGGTCGGAACACGTTCTCACCACAAACCTACCGCACCAGAGTTCCTTTGTAACCAGACTGAGACCACCTCTTCAAGAAGGTCTCGGTCCGGTTGTTTTGGTGCACACCTGAGTGTGATTGCTGTGTTCACACCTGCCCAAATGAACCGTTCTTAAGGGGCAAATGAACTTGAGTTTGATTGAACTGAAGCAAACAGGGCAGGTGTGAATGCACACTTAGAAACATCTGAATCTTCAGCTGGAACCAAAGAACTAATTCATGACCACAGTTTTCAGAAAGAGAACAGTTCTTGTAAGAAGTCTGGTACTTTGCTGTAAACCTTTTAGAACCTCTGATCTGTAGAAACTGTATTTTCACCCAGTGAAATTACACAAAATTTAAATAACCTAAAATTATCTTAACATTTATGTAGAAAGTTTGTGGAACCTCCACTGAGAGCCCAAAAAACTAGACCTACAGTTTGTAGAACATTCTCAGGGAATTTGTTCAAGTGTTTAGTAATCTATTACTAAACTGAGCCTGGACTTTTATAAACCTTCGTCTAGCACCTGACTCACCCAGAACTTCGACATAATCATTATTTCCAGAACCTCCCAGTTCTTGAATGTTTCTGGAAACCTCCCTTGAGTTCAACCTTTTCAGAACTAGTACCCTGTACATGTAAAAGAACTCTTCTTTGAAGGAACTCTGGAACAAACTTTGTAGAAACTTATTTGTATGTGGAAGTGTGACTTTTGAAGAACCTTGAGCATCTAAAACTTCCCATCTGAGACATTATAGACATTTCTAGAGTCTGACACTACTGATGTACTTATTCCTACTCTCTCCGCAAGAGGTTCTCACTTTCTAGAACCTCTTTAGACGTCTTTGTTGATAGCAACGCGGATGCCTCGATACCTGGAACCTTGTAATTCCGAACCTAATGTTCACTCAAACCTGGAAACGAGGACAGAGACATTTCTCACTTTGCTATAAACAACACTACCCATCAGTATTTGGGGACCCCGACCTGAACTTATGTTCTCCTGTTACCAGAAACAGAGACCTTGTTTGTCCACAGACTGTAAATGAACGGTACCTGGGAAGCTACAACTTTCCGGATCTTACTAAGAGGGAAAACACCAGCATCTACCTTTTCACTTTGACGTCCTGTTGCTGGTGAAATAGTGAAAGTGAATGGTAATGTTCAGAAACTGTTTTAGGCTGGTGTAGTGCTAGTTTCTGTCCATGTCATTAACTCAACTTTAACTTGTGTTTCAGCTCACGGTCCCTACATTCAAATCATCGAGGAGCCAAAACAGGTGAGACTAATATTTTACTTCCTATTTGTAGTAATCAGGAAAACTCACAAATTCTCTCTTACATTGTCAACATTTAGTTTATACTCTTGTTTTATAAATCTGAAGAGAACACAAAGTTTGTGGATGTGATGCACTAAAAACAATAAACAAAAAGGAAGTTGAAGTTAAGTCAGAGGTTCAAACATTTAAAATTAATTTTTAGGTTGAAAAAAAGAGACACCTGCTCTCTGGACAAAGTGAAGTCTTAACCTCTTTTCATAAAGGCGTCCCACAGGGATCAACATCAGATCCCCTACTATTTTCATTTATTCTTCAACTAAGCATTTCAGTGTCCACATTAATGCAGATGATACCATCTTGTACGCCACTGACCTGCTGCAAACCTTTTCCAGGTTACAGTCCGATGAACTCCAGACCTCTTTTTTAAATCAAAATTTGTTTCAAACTTCTGTAAGACACAATATTTGCATTTCACAATAAAAAAAAAAAATAAAAAAACTTTATTGATCCCTGAGTGGTAATTCACGTTACAGCAGCACAGAGCGGTAAATAAAGGTAAATAACTCTTTGACTGAAATAATTAAAAAAATAAAGAAGTTAAAGAGGCAACATAAAAAAACTATCTATATGCTATATATATATATATATATATATATATATATATACCAGGGCTATAACGATCCATTGACCTGGATCGATATATCAATTAAATGATATTTAATTTCACCATCTTTAGCACACCTTTTATTTTGAAAGTCTGTGTCACTGTCAAACAGCAGCAACCGAGAGGATAATGTTATTTACTGGGGAATAAATAAGCAGCGTGGAAATATTTTGGATTTCAGAGAAAATAAAGGTTGACAGACAGAACACATGGTGTATGTAAACAATGGTGTTACAAGATAAAACACGGTGTAATGTTACCCCCGGACGGACATCTCACTCTGCTTACTTCTCACTGCAGCAACAATAGCTGCTGTTTCAATGTTCATGCAGGCTGAAATTCTGTCTTCAGGAGTTTAAGACAGAAGTTTGTCTGTGGGACTTTAAGACAGAAGTTTATCTTCGGGACTCTAAGACAGAACTTGCATTCAGGACGTTAAGACAGAAGCATTTTAGAATCTCAGAGAGCCTAAAAAATGTAGACCTACAATTTCTAGAGTCTGCAAGTACTGACGTACCTATCCCTACTAAAGAGGTTCTTACTTTCTTGAACCTCTTAGACGTCTTTGTCCTGACCTTGGGTCTTTCATATTTGGGAAAACTAACCTGTGGATATCCGGGCCAAAACTTTGTTCACTTTGTGCTGCTCTTTGTTTACAGTGTGATGAACAACTTGAGAGTCTAGATGACATTTTGGCTAATCTTAATAAACAGATACAATTCAGACGAATTCAGACGATCGTCAGTGGGTTCCTAGATTGCAATTTAACCTATTCACATGGACTGTTTACCTGCCTCTGAAACATGATTGGTCGGCACTACTCAGACTACAAGCAGGTACTGGAAACGTACCCAATACTTACATTTTAAATGATAAGTTCTGCAAATATATTCAGATATCTGTTGACAGATTAATAGACTACAAATATTAGTGCAAGAGAAATGAAGTAGCCATGATGGTGAAACTATACATGTTATATGTAAGTATGATGAAAAAGTGGAATATACATGGTAACATATATTATAAATATAATGTTATATAATGTGCACTGTGTTTAACATACACACACTACGCAGTAAAGTGAATTATAACAGATAAATGATAAAGCGTACAGTAATAAAAATATGCACAGTGTTATCATGTAGAGATATAAGTAGTACAATAATAAGATATAAAAAGTATAATGGAAATGTTAGGTGCTTTTATGCCTTTTGCTTTTGTATTTACAAAACACAGGTGTACAGGTGTTGTTGCTGTTTTAGGACCTAGGAGAACCCCTGTAAGAACAAAAGGCCTGTTTACTGTCGTTACATGAACACGTACTGTCGGCGGGTGATTCCCCCACTCAGGCTGATCCACACGTTACTGGAACAGTCACTTCCCTCAATCCAGGGTTTTCCCAACAGTCATACAACAACATGGGACTGAGCAGCTGAGCACAGACAGGCTGCAGGACGTCAGGGAGTTTCTGCAGTTAAAGGTCATGTGACTCTATGCAAATCAAACAGCAGAAGAAGAACCAGATTTACGCAATCAGGAAATGAAGTTACACAGCGACTGTTGGTGCGGCTGAATCACGGACGCAACGTTTGACTCGTTATAAAGAAACAGGTCACATGGAGAGGGGAAACTGAGCAGGTGGCCTGTCATTAGAGGGTTAATGTCACATAACAGCAGCCAGTGTGACACTGTAGGGAACATTATCACACATTATAACACTCAAATGATTAAAATTAGATACATATAATAATAAAAATAGATTAAAAAATAATGAAAGAAGTTGTGGTAGAAATAATAACCTTTTTTATAAAGCACCTTTTAAAGTGATTAAACATGATTAAACCAGAATTAAAACTTTTAAGTAAAATCAGATACATAAAAAAAGGAATACAATTCCCAACAATAATTTTAGATTAGAAAATATAAACCTTATTTACGAAGCAGTTTTCAAAATGAAGTCACCAAAGTGCTTCACGTGGTTGAACTAGGATTAAAATATTAAATAAAATCTTACAATTTAAAAATAAAATGGATTAAATTTCCCATCAACTACAATAATAATGAAGAAATAATAATAATAATAATAATAATAATAATAATAATGAAGAAATAATAATAAACTTTGAACCAGGATTAAAGCATTTAAATAAATTCTGATAAATTAAAAAATTTAATGGAATAAAAAAATAAAATGGATTGGATACTGCTGCTATTAGTACTACTACTACTACTAATAATAGTAATAATAATAATAATAATAATGATTATTATTAGTAGTATTGTTATTGGATGGAATTATTGATAACAACAATAATAATAATAATAGAAATTATAATAACTTTATTTATAAAGCACCTTTTATAACAAAGTCACTGAAGTTTTCCACATTCTTCTAAATTCCCAATGATAATGATAATAATGCTAATAATAATAATCATAATCATAATCATAATAATAATGGTCTGATAAATAAAATAAATTTAATTCCCAACTATACAGTTAAATTGTGAAAAATAAATAATAATAATAATAATAATAATAATAATAATTATTATTATTATTATTATTATTGCATTGAGAAGCTTTTAAAAAATAGATAAATAACATTTTAAAACGTGATCATCAAATAAAATCCTCAAGTCCAACCTAATAACATAAAAATATGCTCATCTCCAAATCATAAATAAGTTTTAAAGTGGTTTTAAATTAAAACCTGACGTAAAACAGCTGCAAACAGTTGTGTTTTTAATTATTTGTATTGTAGTATACTGTATTTTTTGTTTGTTTGTTTGTTTTGTCTGTCTACAGACACAGGTTAGCTACATGTGGCTTCCTCTGGCTCAGTTTCCTTCAATCTAAACCTAAAAAACACAAAGTCAGAGTTCATGTCTGAAAGAATAAATGATCTGAGATATTAAATAGAGTAAATATGCAGATGATGATGAGCAGTGAAGTCTGCAGCAGACTCTGCTGTGTAAAGGCACCGAGAGAAAAACATAAATGGTTTTAATGCGACAGATCATAATCAGAACATGTGATACAAGTTTTATAAAAGCTTTTACTTTCAGTGTTAATAAAATAAACATCTGCAGAGATTGAGGCGTGATCAGCTCGGAGGTGACGAGCTGCTCAGTAACGTGCTGTGTTTGTGTGTCCTCAGAGGGGCTTTCGTTTCCGTTATGAGTGTGAGGGTCCGTCCCATGGTGGGCTCCCAGGGGCCTCCAGCGAGAAGAACAGGAGAACCTACCCGACCGTGAAGGTGGGTAATGCTCTGACAACGCTTTAACAACATGTCAGCAACCTCTGCCTCACACACACACACACACACACATCTTCATCTTCAGGAACACTGCACCTAAAAACATGCTGTGAGTCTTGTGCTGCGTTCATGTCACGTAGGAGTTCACATGCACGTGTTTCCAGCCTCATGTGTTGTGTCTCTGTGTCAGATTAATAACTACGTGGGTCACGCCCGGGTGGAGGTCCAGCTGGTGACCCACACCGATCCTCCTCGTGTTCACGCTCACAGCCTGGTGGGACGCCACTGCACCGAGAACGGCACCTGCACGCTCGACGTCGGCCCCAATGACCTCACCGCCTCGTCAGTATCCAATCATATCGCTGCATTTAGACTGAATTACAACACAAACAGTAACAAGGAGGTTTTTAATCCTCGTCGGACGGTCTGGTTACGTCTAAAGAAAAACTCCAAAGAGGAAGTCAGAATATTCTTTTTTTAAATTTAGCTTCCAGGGAACATTTTCGTCGCCTTTTATTGACAGTTTAAAGTCCAGAACAGAAAGTATGTGAAGACTTAAACTAATAAATAAGTAAATGAATTCATTACAATAATGATGGAGTGAAAACATGCTCGTGTAAAAACCAGGAAGAAAGAAATACAACAAAAATTCAACCCTCAGAGGGGAATTTCATTAAAGAAGTGACTCATAGCTCCAAGGGATTTCTAAAAAATAAAAAAATAAAACTTTCCAAAACATCACAAGAGAACAGGAGGAAACTTTATTGCTGAAAAGTCTGCATGCTTTGACTGGATGCTGGTTTAAATGTAGGAAACAATATTATAGATAAACAGGTATATTCTATCAATATGTTCTTCAACAATGAGTCGAAATAAATGTAATAATTTTCAGCCTAAATTCATAAAAACGTCAGTTAGATGAAATGAATTCAAGTGAATTAATGAATGTAAGAAAAATAAAGACTATATTAAAATAAATACTTAAATAAGTAAATGTATATATAAAAAACAAAATATAAAATAAGAGGATTAATATATTTGTATATCTATATTTGTTTTTGTATTTTAGAATTTAAAATATGTAAATGTATCTATAAAAAATAAATGCACAAGAGAATTAAAAAATATATATATTATTAGACTAGAAAGAAGAAATTATATATAACAAGTAAACAATATATAGAAAATAAACACATGTAAAATATTTTAAAATGAAATGAGTTTTTGGTAAATATAAACACATATATGTATATATACTGTACATATATGAGAATTAGAATCAAATTAAAACTGCGAAAAAGAAAATGCTTCTATAATTAATAAAGAATATATATAAGATAAACACATTATAGGAGTCTTTTTGTAAAATATTTTAGATTTTTTAAAAATTATATAAAAATAAATGTATAGAAAATAAATGAGTGAATAATAGGGGTTTATAGAGTATTTACAGAATTTAAAAAAGAGACTGTATATATAACAAATAAAAAATATATTTAAAATAAACACATAAATAACTGTGTTTTTGTAAATTATTTTAGAATAAAAAATAATGTATGGATACATTAATGTATAAATTTGTAAAATATTTTGTAAAATATTTTACAGATTTAAAAAATATATATACCTGAGATACCAAAACACCTGAGATGTACAAAATAAATACATAAATAAGATGTTTTCTTATGACATATATTTAAATTGAAACTGTTTTTACAAATAATCAGTCTAAATTTCATTTATTGTGATGTCACTTCCTGTAGATTCAGTAACCTGGGGATCCTTCATGTGACCAAAAAAGGTGTGGTGGATGTTCTGAGCCGAAGACTGAGAGACGAGAGGAAGAGACAGAAAGGAGCTCACTATCACCTGACAGGTAAACTCACCTGAACTACACACTATCACCTGACAGGTAAACTCACCTGAACTACACACTGTCACCTGACAGGTAAACTCACCTGTAACTACACTGTGTTTCCTCAGAGACGGAGGAACACTCCATCCTGAAGGAGGCCAAGGAGCTGGGGAAGGTGATGGACCTGAACATCGTCAGGTTAAAGTTCACAGCCTACCTGCAGGACAGTAACGGAGGCTTCACCAGAGGGCTGAAACCTGTCGTCTCCAACTGCATCTATGACAGCAGTGAGTTTGAACATTACACAGTCTGAGTTTTTACTCACAAAGACCTGCTGACATTCAGTGTCAGAGCTTTTCTGACACTTTTAGTGAAGATAAATGAAGGAAATATGTTGCATGATGAAATTAATCTTTAATACATTTGGGGGGCTATACAGTTACTATTCTCTAGTATACTGAGAGTATAATTAATCTAAAGATAAATTAGTCTAAAAAACCTAATAAAAAGTCATTTTAAAGTATGATTAAAAGAATTGTGAATAAACTCATTAAATTATTGTTATTATTATTGTATTATTATTGTAGCATGTCGTCCAAAATAATGAAAAATGTCAAAGTATAGCATGTCGTCCAAAATCATGAAAAAAAGTCATAGTATAGCATGTCGTCCAAAATCATGAAAAAAAGTCATAGTATAGCATGTCGTCTGAAATCATGAAAAAAAGTCATAGTAAAGCATGTCGTCCCAAATCATGAAAAAAAGTCATAGTATAGTATGTTGTCTGAAATCATGAAAAAAAGTCATAGTATAGTATGTTGTCTGAAATCATGAAAAAAAGTCATAGTATAGTATGTCGTCTGAAATCATGAAAAAAAGTCATAGTATAGCATGTCGTCTCAAATCAGGAAATAACGTCATAGTGTAGTATGTCGTCCAAAATCATGAAAAAATGTCATAGTATAGCATGTCGTCCGAAATTATGAAAAAACGTCATAGTATAGCATGTCGTCCAAAATCATGAAAAAAAGTCATAGAATAGCATGTCGTCAAAAATCATGAAAAAATGTCATAGTATAGCATGTCGTCCAAAATCATGAAAAAAAGTCATAGAATAGCATGTCGTCCGAAATTATGAAAAAACGTCATAGTATAGCATGTCGTCCAAAATCATGAAAAAAAGTCATAGTATAGCATGTCGTCCGAAATTATGAAAAAACGTCATAGTATAGCATGTCGTCCAAAATCATGAAAAAACGTCATAGTATAGTATGTCGTCTCAAATCAGGGAATAACGTCATAGTATAGCATGTTAGCAAATTAGTCTAAAAAAACTAATAAAAAGTCATTTTAAGGTATGATTAAAAGAATTGCGAATAAACTCATTAAATTATTGTTATTATTATTATATTATTATTGTAGCATGTCGTCCGAAATCATGAAAAAAAGTCATAGTATAGTTTGTTGTCCGAAATCATGAAAAAAAGTCATAGTATAGTATGTCGTCCAAAATCATGAAAAAAAGAAACAGAATAGCATGTCGTCCCAAATCATGAAAAAAAGTCATAGTATAGTATGTCGTCTGAAATCATGAAAAAAAGTCATAGTATAGTATGTCGTCCCAAATTATGAAAAAAAAGCCATAGTATAGTATGTCGTCTGAAATCATGAAAAAAAGTCATAGTATAGTATGTCGTCTGAAATCATGAAAAAAAGTCATAGTATAGCATGTCGTCTGAAATCATGAAAAAACGTCATAGTATAGTATGTCGTCTGAAATCATGAGAAAAAGTCATAGTATAGCATGTCGTCCAAAATCATGAAAAAATGTCAGAATATAGTATGTCGTCCCAAATCATGAAAAAAAGCCATAGTATAGTATGTCGTCTGAAATCATGAGAAAAAGTCATAGTATAGCATGTCGTCCAAAATCATGAAAAAATGTCAGAATATAGTATGTCGTCCAAAATCATGAAAAAAAGTCATAGTATAGTATGTCGTCCAAAATCATGAAAAAACGTCATAGTATAGCATGTCGTCCAAAATCATGAAAAAACGTCATAGTATAGCATGTCGTCCAAAATCATGAAAAAACATCATAGTATAGTATGTCGTCCGAAATCATGAAAAAAAGTCATAGTATAGCATGTCGTCCAAAATCATGAAAAAATTTCATAGTATAGTATGTCGTCCGAAATCATGAAAAAACTTCATAGTATAGCATGTCGTCCAAAATCATGAAAAAAAGTCATAGTATAGCATGTGGTCCAAAATCATGAAAGAAATTCACAGTATAGCATGTCGTCCAAAATCATGAAAAAACCTCATAGTATAGTATGTCGTCCCAAATCATGAAAAAAAGTCATAGTATAGCATGTCGTCCCAAATCATGAAAAAACGTGATAGTATAGTATGTCGTCTGAAATCATGAAACAAAGTCATAGTATAATATGTCGTCCAAAATCCTGAAAAAACGTCATAGTATAGTATGTCGTCCAAAGTCATGAAAAAACCTCATAGTATAGTATGTCGTCCAAAATTATGAAAAAAAGTCATAGTATAGTATGTCGTCCCAAATCATGAAAAAAAGTCATAGTATAGCATGTCGTCCCAAATCATGAAAAAAGGTCATAGTATAGTATGTCGTCCGAAATCGTGAAAAAACTTCATAGTATAGCATGTCGTCCAAAATCCTGAAAAAAAGTCATAGTATAGCATGTCGTCTGAAATCATGAAAAAAAGTCATAGTATAGTATGTCGTCCGAAATCATGAAAAAACGTCATAGTATAGCATGTCGTCCAAAATCCTGAAAAAAAGTCATAGTATAGCATGTCGTCTGAAATCATGAAAAAAAGTCATAGTATAGCATGTCGTCCCAAATCATGAAAAAAAGTCATAGTATAGTGTGTCGTCCAAAATCCTGAAAAAACGTCATAGAATAGCATGTCGTCTGAAATCATGAAAAAATGTCATAGTATAGTATGTCGTCTGAAATCATGATAAAAATGTCATAGTATAGCATGTCGTCCAAAGTCATGAAAAAATGTCATAGTATAGTATGTCGTCCCAAATCATGAAAAAAAGTCATAGTATAGCATGTCGTCCCAAATCATGAAAAAACGTCATGGTATAGCATTTCGTCCAAAGTCATGAAAAAATGTCATAGTATAGTATGTCGTCCCAAATCATGAAAAAAAGTCATAGTATAGCATGTCGTCCCAAATCATGAAAAAAAGTCATAGTATAGTATGTCGTCACAAATCATGAAAAAAAGTCATAGTATAGTATGTCGTCCAAAATCATGAAAAAAAGTCATAGTATAGTATGTCGTCCGAAATCATGAAAAAACTTCATAGTATAGTATGTCGTCCGAAATCATGAAAAAAAGTCATAGTATAGTATGTCGTCGGAAATTATGAAAAAAAGTCATAGTATAGTATGTCGTCGGAAATCATGAAAAAAAGTCATAGTATAGCATGTCGTCGGAAATCATGAAAAAAAGTCATAGTATAGTATGTCGTCCGAAAATCATGAAAAAACGTCATAGTATAGTATGTCGTCCGAAATCATGAAAAAAAGTCATAGTATAGTATGTCGTCCGAAATCATGAAAAAAAGTCATAGTATAGTATGTCATCCGAAATCATGAAAAAAAGTCATAGTATAGCATGTCGTCCGAAATCATGAAAAAAAGTCATAGTATAGTATGTCGTCGGAAATCATGAAAAAAAGTCATAGTATAGTATGTCGTCCGAAATCATGAAAAAAAGTCATAGTATAGCATGTCGTCCGAAATCATGAAAAAAAGTCATAGTATAGTATGTCGTCCAAAATCATGAAAAAAAGTCATAGTATAGCATGTCGTCCAAAATCATGAAAAAAAGTCATAGTATAGTATGTCGTCTGAAATCATGAAAAAACCTCATAGTATAGTATGTCGTCCAAAATCCTGAAAAAAAGTCATAGTATAGCATGTCGTCTGAAATCATGAAAAAAAGTCATAGTATAGTATGTCATCCCGAATCATGAAAAAAAGTCATAGTATAGCATGTCGTCACAAATCATGAAAAACGTCATAGTATAGTATGTCATCCCGAATCATGAAAAAACGTCATAGTATAGCATGTCGTCCAAATTCCTGAAAAAAAAGTCATAGTATAGCATGTCGTCCAAAATCATGAAAAAAAGTCATAGTATAGTATGTCGTCTGAAATCATGAAAAAAAGTCATAGTATAGTATGTCATCCCGAATCATGAAAAAACTTCATAGTATAGCATGTCGTCCAAAATCATGAAAAAACGTCATAGTATAGCATGTCGTCCAAAATTATGAAAAAAAGTCATAGTATAGTATGTCGTCCGAAATCATGAAAAAACGTCATAGTATAGTATTTCGTCCAAAATTACGAAAAAAAGTCATAGTATAGTATGTCGTCCAAAATCATGAAAAAACGTCATAGTATAGCATGTCGTCCAAAATTATGAAAAAAAGTCATAGTATAGCATGTCGTCCAAAATCATGAAAAAACGTCATAGTATATCATGTCGTCTGAAATCATGAAAAAAAGTCATAGTATAGTATGTCGTCCCAAATCATGAAAAAACGTCATAGTATAGCATGTCGTCTGAAATCATGAAAAAAAGTCATAGTATAGTATGTCGTCCGAAATCGTGAAAAAAAGTCATAGTATAGTATGTCGTCCAAAATCATGAAAAAAAGTCATAGTATAGTATGTCGTCCGAAATCGTGAAAAAAAGTCATAGTATAGCATGTCGTCTGAAATCATGAAAAAACGTCATAGTATAGCATGTCGTCCGAAATCATGAAAAAACTTCATAGTATAGCATGTCGTCCAAAATCATGAAAAAAAGTCATAGTATAGTATGTCGTCCAAAATCATGAAAAAAAGTCATAGTATAGCATGTCGTCCAAAATCCTGAAAAAAAGTCATAGTATAACATGTCGTCCAAAATCATGAAAAAAAGTCATAGTATAGCATGTCGTCCAAAATCGTGAAAAAAAGTCATAGTATAGTATGTCGTCCAAAATCATGAAAAAACGTCATAGTATAGCATGTCGTCCCAAATCATGAAAAAAAGTCATAGTATAGCATGTCGTCCGAAATCATGAAAAAACGTCATAGTATAGCATGTCGTCCCAAATCATGAAAAAACGTCATAGTATAGCATGTCGTCCAAAATCATGGAAAAAAGTCATAGTATAGCATGTCGTCTGAAATCATGAAAAAACTTCATAGTATAGTATGTCGTCTGAAATCATGAAAAAAAGTCACAGTATAGTATGTCATCCCGAATCATGAAAAAAAGTCATAGTATAGCATGTCCTCCGAAATCGTGAAAAAACTTCATAGTATAGTGTGTCGTCTGAAATCGTGAAAAAAAGTCATAGTATAGTATGTCGTCCGAAATCGTGAAAAAACGTCATAGTATAGTATTTCGTCCAAAATTACGAAAAAAAGTCATAGTATAGTATGTCGTCCAAAATTATGAAAAAAAGTCATAGTATAGTATGTCGTCCGAAATCATGAAAAAACGTCATAGTATAGTATTTCGTCCAAAATTACGAAAAAAAGTCATAGTATAGTATGTCGTCCAAAATCATGAAAAAACGTCATAGTATAGCATGTCGTCCAAAATTATGAAAAAAAGTCATAGTATAGCATGTCGTCCAAAATCATGAAAAAACGTCATAGTATATCATGTCGTCTGAAATCATGAAAAAAAGTCATAGTATAGTATGTCGTCCCAAATCATGAAAAAACGTCATAGTATAGCATGTCGTCTGAAATCATGAAAAAAAGTCATAGTATAGTATGTCGTCCGAAATCGTGAAAAAAAGTCATAGTATAGTATGTCGTCCAAAATCATGAAAAAAAGTCATAGTATAGTATGTCGTCTGAAATCATGAAAAAACGTCATAGTATAGCATGTCGTCCGAAATCATGAAAAAACTTCATAGTATAGCATGTCGTCCAAAATCATGAAAAAAAGTCATAGTATAGTATGTCGTCCAAAATCATGAAAAAAAGTCATAGTATAGCATGTCGTCCAAAATCCTGAAAAAAAGTCATAGTATAACATGTCGTCCAAAATCATGAAAAAAAGTCATAGTATAGCATGTCGTCCAAAATCGTGAAAAAAAGTCATAGTATAGTATGTCGTCCAAAATCATGAAAAAACGTCATAGTATAGCATGTCGTCCCAAATCATGAAAAAAAGTCATAGTATAGCATGTCGTCCGAAATCATGAAAAAACGTCATAGTATAGCATGTCGTCCCAAATCATGAAAAAACGTCATAGTATAGCATGTCGTCCAAAATCATGGAAAAAAGTCATAGTATAGCATGTCGTCTGAAATCATGAAAAAACTTCATAGTATAGTATGTCGTCTGAAATCATGAAAAAAAGTCACAGTATAGTATGTCATCCCGAATCATGAAAAAAAGTCATAGTATAGCATGTCCTCCGAAATCGTGAAAAAACTTCATAGTATAGTGTGTCGTCTGAAATCGTGAAAAAAAGTCATAGTATAGCATGTCGTCCAAAATTATGAAAAAAAGTCATAGTATAGCATGTCGTCCAAAATCATGAAAAAAAGTCATAGTATAGCATGTCGTCTGAAATCATGAAAAAACCTCATAGTATAGTATGTCGTCCAAAATCCTGAAAAAAAGTCATAGTATAGCATGTCGTCTGAAATCATGAAAAAAAGTCATAGTATAGTATGTCATCCCGAATCATGAAAAAAAGTCATAGTATAGCATGTCGTCACAAATCATGAAAAACGTCATAGTATAGTATGTCATCCCGAATCATGAAAAAACGTCATAGTATAGCATGTCGTCCAAAATCATGAAAAAACGTCATAGTATAGCATGTCGTCTGAAATCATGAAAAAACGTCATAGTATAGTATGTCGTCCGAAATCATGAAAAAACTTCATAGTATAGCATGTCGTCCAAATTCCTGAAAAAAAGTCATAGTATAGCATGTAGTCCAAAATCATGAAAGAAAGTCATAGTATAGCATGTCGTCCAAAATCGTGAAAAAAAGTCATGGTATAGCATGTCGTCCAAAATCATGAAAAAACGTCATAGTATAGCATGTCGTCCCAAATCATGAAAAAAAGTCATAGTATAGCATGTCGTCCGAAATCATGAAAAAACGTCATAGTATAGCATGTCGTCCCAAATCATGAAAAAAAGTCATAGTATAGCATGTCGTCCGAAATCATGAAAAAACGTCATAGTATAGCATGTCGTCCCAAATCATGAAAAAACGTCATAGTATAGCATGTCGTCCAAAATCATGGAAAAAAGTCATAGTATAGCATGTCGTCTGAAATCATGAAAAAAAGTCATAGTATAGTATGTCGTCTGAAATCATGAAAAAAAGTCATAGTATAGCATGTCGTCCGAAATCATGAAAAAACGTCATAGTATAGCATGTCGTCCCAAATCATGAAAAAAAGTCATAGCATAGCATGTGGTCTGAGATCATGAAAAAACGTCATAGTATAGTATGTCGTCTGAAATCATGAAAAAAAGTCATAGTATAGCATGTGGTCTGAAATCGTGAAAAAACGTCATAGTATAGTATGTCGTCTGAAATCATGAAAAAAAGTCATAGTATAGCATGTCGTCTGAGATCATGAAAAAACGTCATAGAGTAGTATGTCTTCTGAAATCATGAAAAAAAGGCATAGTATAGCATGTCGTCCAAAATCGTGAAAAAAAGTCATAGTATAGCATGTCGTCCAAAATCGTGAAAAAAAGTCATAGTATAGCATGTCGTCCCAAATCATGAAAAAAAGTCATAGTATAGCATGTGGTCTGAAATCATGAAAAAACGTCATAGTATAGTATGTCGTCTGAAATCATGAAAAAAAGTCATAGTATAGCATGTCGTCCCAAATCATGAAAAAAAGTCATAGTATAGCATGTGGTCTGAAATCGTGAAAAAACGTCATAGTATAGTATGTCGTCTGAAATCATGAAAAAAAGTCATAGTATAGCATGTCGTCCCAAATCATGAAAAAAAGTCATAGTATAGCATGTGGTCTGAAATCATGAAAAAACGTCAGAGAATAGTATGTCGTCCAAAATCATGAAAAAACGTCATAGTATAGTATGTCGTCCGAAATCATGATAAAAAGTCATAGTATAGTATGTTGTCTGAAATCATGAAAAAAAGTCATAGTATAGTATGTCGTCTGAAATCATTAAAAAAAGTCATAGTATAGCATGTCGTCTGAAATCATTAAAAAAAGTCATAGTATAGCATGTCGTCTGAAATCATGAAAAAAAGTCATAGTGTAGTATGTCGTCCAAAATCGTGAAAAAAAGTAATAGTATAGCATGTCGTCCCAAATCATGAAAAAAAGTCATAGTATAGCATGTGGTCTGAAATCATGAAAAAAAGTCATAGTGTAGTATGTCGTCCAAAATTATGAAAAAAAGTCATAGTATAGCATGTCGTCTGAAATCGTGAAAAAAAGTCATAGTATAGCATGTCGTCCAAAATCGTGAAAAAAAGTCATAGTATAGCATGTCGTCCAAAATCGTGAAAAAAAGTCATAGTATAGTATGTCGTCCAAAATCGTGAAAAAAAGTCATAGCATAGTATGTCGTTCGAAATCATGAAAAAAAGTCATAGTATAGCATGTCGTCCGAAATCATGAAAAAAAGTCATAGTATAGCATGTCGTCCAAAATCCTGAAAAAAAGTCATAGTATAGCATGTGGTCTGAAATCATGAAAAAAAGTCATAGTATAGTATCTCGTCCAAAATCGTGAAAAAAAGTCATAGTATGTCATGTCGTCTGAAATCATGAAAAAAAGTCATAGTATAGCATGTCGTCTGAAATCATGAAAAAAAGTCATAGTATAGTATGTCGTCCAAAATCATGAAAAACGTCATAGTATAGTATGTCGTCCAAAATCATGAAAAACGTCATAGTATAGTATGTCTTCCCAAATCATGAAAAAACGTCATAATATAGCATGTCGTCTGAAATCATGAAAAACGTCATAGTATAGTATGTCTTCCCAAATCATGAAAAAACGTCATAGTATAGTATGTCGTCCGAAATCATGAAAAACGTCATAGTATAGTATGTCGTCTGAAATCATGAAAAAACGTCATAGTATAGCATGTCGTCTGAAATCATGAAAAAAAGTCATAGTGTAGTATGTCGTCTGAAATCATGAAAAAAAGTCATAGTGTAGTATGTCGTCTGAAATCATGAAAAAAAGTCATAGTATAGTATGTCTTCCCAAATCATTAAAAAAACGTCATAGTATAGTATGTCGTCCAAAATCATGAAAAACGTCATAGTATAGCATGTCGTCTGAAATCATGAAAAACGTCATAGTATAGTATGTCATCCGAAATCATGAAAAAAAGTCATAGTATAGCATGTCGTCTGAAATCATGAAAAACGTCATAGTATAGTATGTCATCCGAAATCATGAAAAAAAGTCATAGTATAGCATGTCGTCCGAAATCATGAAAAAAAGTCATAGTATAGCATGTCGTCTGAAATCATGAAAAAAAGTCATAGTATAGTATGTCGTCCAAAATCATGAAAAAAAGTCATAGTATAGTATGTCGTCCCAAATCATGAAAAAAAGTCATAGTATAGCATGTCGTCTGAAATCATGAAAAAAAGTCATAGTATAGTATGTCGTCTGAAATCATGAAAAAAAGTCATAGTATAGCATGTCGTCCAAAATCATGAAAAAAGGTCATAGTATAGTATGTCGTCCAAAATCGTGAAAAAACTTCATAGTATAGCATGTCGTCCAAAATCATTAAAAAAAGTCATAGTAGGGCATGTCGTCTGAAATCATGAAAAAAACTCATAGTATAGTATGTTTTCTGAAATCATGAAAAAAAGTCATAGTATAGCATGTCGTCCAAAATTATGAAAAAACGTCATAGTATAGTATGTCATCCCGAATCATGAAAAAAAGTCATAGTATAGTATGTCGTCCGAAATCATGAAAAAACGTCATAGTATAGTATGTCGTCCCAAATCATGAAAAAACGTCATAGTATAGCATGTCGTCCAAAATTATGAAAAAAAGTCATAGTATAGTATGTCGTCCCAAATCATGAAAAAACGTCATAGTATAGTATGTTCCCAAATCATGAAAAAACGTCAGAGTATAGTATGTCGTCCAAAATCCTGAAAAAACGTCATAGTATAGCATGTCGTCTGAAATCATGAAAAAAAGTCATAGTATAGTATGTCGTCCAAAATCCTGAAAAAAAGTCATAGTATAGTATCTCGTCTGAAATCATGAAAAAAAGTCATAGTATAGTATGTCTTCCCAAATCATGAAAAAAGGTTACAGTATAGCATGTCGTCCGAAATCGTGAAAAAACTTCATAGTATAGTATGTCGTCTGAAATCATGAAAAAAAGTCATAGTATAGTATGTCGTCCGAAATCATGAAAAAACCTCATAGTATAGTATGTCGTCCAAAATCATGAAAAAAAGTCATAGTATAGCATGTCGTCCAAAATCATGAAAAAACGTCATAGTATAGCATGTCGTCCAAAATCATGAAAAAAAGTCATAGTATAGCGTGTCGTCCAAAATCATGAAAAAAAGTCATAGTATAGCGTGTCGTCCAAAATCATGAAAAAAAGTCATAGTATAGCGTGTCGTCCAAAATCATGAAAAAAAGTCATAGTATAGCGTGTCGTCCAAAATCATGAAAAAAAGTCATAGTATAGCGTGTCGTCCAGAAATCATGAAAAAAAGTCATAGTATAGCTATGTCGTCCAAAATCATGAAAAAAAGTCATAGTATAGCATGTCGTCCAAATCATGAAAAAAAGTCATAGTATAGCATGTCGTCCAAAATCATGAAAAAAAGTCATAGTATAGTATGTCGTCGAAATCATGAAAAAAGTCATAGTATAGTATGTCGTCCGAAATCATGAAAAAACGTCATAGTATAGTATGTCGTCCGAAATCATGAAAAAAAGTCATAGTATAGCATGTCGTCCAGAAATCATGAAAAAAAGTCATAGTATAGCATGTCGTCCAAAATCATGAAAAAAGTCATAGTATAGCATGTCGTCCGAAAATCATGAAAAAAAGTCATAGTATAGTATGTCGTCTGAAATCATGAAAAAAAGTCATAGTATAGTATGTCGTCCGAAATCATGAAAAAAAGTCATAGTATAGCATGTCGTCCAAAATCATGAAAAAAAGTCATAGTATAGCATGTCGTCCGAAATCATGAAAAAAAGTCATAGTATAGCATGTCGTCCGAAATCATGAAAAAAAGTCATAGTATAGCATGTCGTCCAAAATCATGAAAAAAAGTCATAGTATAGCATGTCCTCCAAAATCATGAAAAAAAGTCATACTATAGCATGTCGTCCGAAATTATGAAAAAAAGTCATAGTATAGCATGTCGTCTCAAATCATGAAAAAACGTCATAGTATAGTATGTCGTCCAAAATCATGAAAAAAAGTCATAGTATAGCATGTCGTCCGAAATTATGAAAAAAAGTCATAGTATAGCATGTCGTCCGAAATTATGAAAAAAAGTCATAGTATAGCATGTCGTCCAAAATCATGAAAAAAAGTCATAGCATAGCATATCGTCCAAAATCATGAAAAAAAGTCATAGTATAGCATATCGTCCAAAATCATGAAAAAAAGTCATAGTATAGCATGTCGTCCGAAATTATGAAATAACATCATAGTATAGTATGTCGTCCAAAATCATGAAAAAATGTCATAGTATAGCATGTCGTCCAAAATCATGAAAAAAGTCATAGTATAGTATGTCGTCCAAAATCATGAAAAAAGTCATAGTATAGTATGTCATCCAAAGTCATGACAAAATGTCATAGTATAGCATGTCGTCCAAAATCATGACAAAAAGTCATAGAATAGCATGTCGTCCAAAATCATGAAAAAAGTCATAGTATAGTATGTCATCCAAAGTCATGACAAAATGTCATAGTATAGCATGTCGTCCAAAATCATGACAAAAAGTCATAGAATAGCATGTCGTCCAAAATCATGAAAAAAAAGTCATAGAATAGCATGTCGTCCAAAATCATGAAAAAAGTCATAGTATAGTATGTCATCCAAAGTCATGACAAAATGTCATAGTATAGCATGTCGTCCAAAATCATGACAAAAAGTCATAGAATAGCATGTCGTCCAAAATCATTACAAAAAGTCATAGTATAGCATGTCGTCCAAAATCATGAAAAAAAGTCATAGTATAGCATGTCGTCCGAAATCATGAAAAAACATCATAGTATAGTATGTCGTCCCAAATCATGAAAAAAAGTCATAGTATAGTATGTCGTCCAAAATCATGACAAAAAGTCATAGTATAGTATGTCGTCCAAAATCATGACAAAAAGTCATAGTATAGCATGTCGTCCAAAATCATGAAAAAAGTCATAGTATAGTATGTCGTCCAAAATCATGAAAAAAGTCATAGTATAGCATGTCGTCCAAAATCATGAAAAAAGTCATAGTATAGCATGTCGTCCAAAATCATGACAAAAAGTCATAGTATAGTATGTCGTCCAAAATCATGACAAAAAGTCATAGTATAGCATGTCGTCCAAAATCATGAAAAAAGTCATAGTATAGTATGTCATCCAAAGTCATGACAAAATGTCATAGTATAGCATGTCGTCCAAAATCATGAAAAAAGTCATAGAATAGCATGTCGTCCAAAATCATGAAAAAAGTCATAGTATAGTATGTCATCCAAAGTCATGACAAAATGTCATAGTATAGCATGTCGTCCAAAATCATGACAAAAAGTCATAGAATAGCATGTCGTCCAAAATCATTACAAAAAGTCATAGTATAGCATGTCGTCCGAAATCATGAAAAAAAGTCATAGTATAGCATGTCGTCCCAAATCATGAAAAAAAGTCATAGTATAGTATGTCGTCCAAAATCATGACAAAAAGTCATAGTATAGTATGTCGTCCAAAATCATGACAAAAAGTCATAGTATAGCATGTCGTCCAAAATCATGAAAAAAGTCATAGTATAGTATGTCGTCCAAAGTCATGACAAAATGTCATAGTATAGCATGTCGTCCAAAATCATGACAAAAAGTCACAGTATAGCATGTCGTCCAAAATCATGAAAAAATGTCATAGTATAGCGTGTCGTCCAAAATCATGACAAAAAGTCATAGAATAGCATGTCGTCCAAAATCATGACAAAAAGTCATAGAATAGCATGTCGTCCAAAATCATGAAAAAAAAGTCATAGAATAGCATGTCATCCCAAATCATGAAAAAAAGTCATAGTATAGTATGTCGTCCCAAATCATGAAAAAACGTCATAGTATAGTATGTCGTCCAAAATCATGAAAAAAAAGTCACCGTGTTTCATTTCATTTTTTTTATGGGTCATTGTTGTCTGGGTAACACTAAATGCCTGACTTACCATTACCTTACCTTCATGACCACTGGTTTCCTGCTTCCCGACACAAAACAAAGCCACATCCAAGAATATATGAACAGGAGACAAATAATCGAAGGATTCACACAGTGATTTAATGAAGCATCATGTTTAATCTGCAGAGTCACCAAACGCCTCCAACCTGAAGATCTCTCGGATGGATAAGACGTGTGGCTCGGTGCTCGGAGGAGACGAGATCTTCCTGCTCTGCGACAAAGTCCAGAAAGGTGAAAACATTTGACGCGTTTCCAACATGTATCTGACGACTCTGTTTGATGTTGTACAGAGGATTTTCTCTCGTTCGATGGAGTCAGTCATGAAACGTGGACACACAGTTGTTGTTGGTGTACAATCAGCTGTTAGTGTTTATTATGACTTTACTGTGACTGACACTGGAGACATATCCCATCATGCCTCTGTGCTGCACCTTACAGATGACATTGAGATCCGTTTTTATGAGGAAGATGATGAAGGAGGCTGGGAGGCGTTCGGTGACTTCTCCCCTACAGATGTCCACAAACAGGTACACAGTCTGGCGGTGTGTGTTTGTGTGTGTGTGTGTGTGTTATTCATCGAGGCCGAAGCTTGTGTGTGAATGAGTCACACACTCTGTCTGTCAGTTACATGAAGGAAGTGATGAATGTTTTGAAACCACAACAGAAGAGGAAAACAACAAAAAAAAACCAGCAGCTCGTCTCTCAGCGGTGCTGAACGGGGAATTCCTCCAAACACACACACACACACAAATAATTCAATCCAAACAGAAGTACATTTAACACAGTTTTTCATCTCACAAATCTGAGCTGCAAAAACTTAAATTTTTCTTCTATTTTTCAACTTTTATCTGCCTAGCTTCAGGGCTGCTGTGAAACTGTGTCTACTCAGGGTGACAAAAAAGTTTACCTTGGGTGCTTCAGTACTTTATTCTTTATTCAGGACCCTTATTAGTTGTTACCACAGTAACGAGTACTCCTCCTGGGATCCACACAAAACGCAAAAGAAAAATTAAATTATGTCAGTACAATGAACAAGAACGGCAGAGGAGACACTTGCACACTAACACAACTACAAAAGGTTCACAGGCTGAGATCAGTGCAACAAAATTGTTCTATAAAAATGCAGTTAGAACATCCGTGCACAAACAGACGGGCGCTCAAACTGCAAACAATCTGAAAAAGTGAATAAAAACAGCCGCAAACATTTCAGTCCTCAACTATGATCAGTGTCTTTCCTGTGGCCGTCCAGCCCAGGTGTATTAGTGTGCAGGTATCTCCTCTGCTGTCAGTTTTTTTTTTTTTTATGCACATTCACAAACTTCTTTTTTTGCAGCTTTACCAACGACAGGCTTTAAAATCATCAGAAAATCATTTCACAAACTCAAAATCTTATTTTACAACAATAGAAAGTAAAGTAGAATCACATCTGTGTTCACATGTTCTTACACACACACTGAATATTTACATTTATATATTTACATTAAGTCTTCAGAAAAAATCAGATTTTATCAAAGCAAATGCAGAGAAGTGACGAGTCAGGTCAGAGTGATTCATGTGTTTCCATTACACAAGAATTTTCCCGTGATTTCATCACAGTGATCTTACTCAGCATTCAGTCTTTCTCTGGGGAAAAATGAACCTTAAATGCTGAATGTGAAACTGACTCTGACCCAGCAGAGATGAATTCAAACTAGAGTCCAGTTCAGATCAAAGATTCATGACAACACAACTTGAAACAGGCGGCTATGTGCAATGTGCCGTTCTTCTCCAGTTCACGCCGAGTCACCACGCTGAGATGGTGTATCGTCTCTCATTTACAGCTGAATTACAGCTCACAACTCCCACCAACGGCTGACGCTGCTGCTGTGTTTCTGCTGGTGCAGACTATTTACTGGAGTTTACCAGCCTGTCACTCATGTGGTATTTGAAGATAATTACAAGCAGGGCCGATCTCGACTTTCAGCATCCGACAGTCCACCGCAAACATTTCTGTCTTGTCTCGAAGCTGTAAATTTAAACATGGGTTAAAAAACAAAACAAACTTGTGCACAGGCTAACTGAACAATCTCATTAAAAGTTAAACTCTTTAATGTGAGTTTTAAGACGACCAATAAGAAAAGGAGTTCACTTACCAGCCTTACCCAGACCTCCGTCTGATCAGTGTGACCTCACAGTGTGACCTCACAGTGTGACCTCACGGTGTGTTTTCTTTCCTCAGTACGCCATTGTCTTCAAAACGCCGCCCTATCACAGCGCAGAGATCGAGCGGCCCGTCACCGTCTTCCTGCAGCTGAAGAGGAAAAAGGCCGGCGACAGCAGCGACCCCAAACAGTTCACCTACATACCACAGGTCCAAGGTAAGCCATCGCCATCATCAACATGAACATTACGTTTAATGACCTGTAAATCCCCACTGACAGCAGGAGCTTTGTTTTTGGGCTGAAGTCAACAGTTTTGGGGTTTCCCTCAGTGGAAACAGTCGGCACGCACTGAGTTTCAGTCCTCACCTACTCACTCACATCTTCATCATCAACATATTCGTGACAACAAAAATCAAATGAAGGAAATCTTGGGCGGAGAAAACAACATGTTTCTTTTTTCAGTCTTCCCACTTCTATTCCTTTTACCTTTTAAATGTCAGATGTTTTTTCTGATCACTTCCTGCTCTCTCTCAGACAAAGAGGAGGTGCTGAGGAAGAAACAGAAGCCGCTGCCTCACTATGAAAACTGGAGAGGAGGAGGTGGAGGAGGAAGAGGCGGAGGAGCTGGAGGATTTGGAGGAGGAGGAGCTGGAGGAGGAGGAGGTAGGGATTTTATTTTAAACAGTCAGTTTCCAGAGAAACAGTGTCATCCCCACATCAGGGGATTTTGAATTTTTCAGATTCACTGAAGAATCACAAGATTATTGTTAACGCATTAATCATACCTTAATGTCCTGGAATGGGGCTTGGCTGCCTGGAATTATACTTCAGCTGCCGAGAATCATACTTGAGCTGCCTGGAATCATGCTCTAACCTATTAAAATCATGATTTAGCTGTCTGAAATAATGTTTTAGCTGCCTGGGATCATACTTAGGCTGCCTGAAATCAATCTTAAGCTGCTTGAAACCATGACTTAGCTACCTAGAATCATGATTAAGCTGCCTGGAATCATGATATAACTCATTAAAGTCTTGTTTTAGCTGCTTGAAATCATCCCGTGGCTCACTGAAATCAGCCGCTGTCTGTAATCAAGCTTTAGCTGATCGGGTTCATGCTTTTGCATTCCCTCTTTCCAGCTGACCACAGTGCACTCACACTGGTTAAACTGGGACTTTTGACTCTGTCTCCTGCAGGATTCCAGTTCAACCAACAGATGAATGGAGGAGGAGGAGGAGGAGGAGGAGGAGGAGGAACAGGAGGAGTCTTCTTCCCTGGAGGCTTCACGGGCTTCAGTGGAGGTGCTCAGATGTCAGGCTCTGCCCCTCAGACAGGGGTTACCCAGCAACAGACAGAGGGAGAGACAGGAGGACAAACACCAGGACAGACAGGAGGACAGACTGGCTCACCACTACAGCAGCAGCTGTTTCAGCTCGGTAACGATTGATGTTCCGCTCTGATTCTTTGCTGATGATGTGACGCTGTTTCCAATGAAACTCTGACCTTCGCTTTGCTTCGTGTTTCCAGCCGCCGCCCTCCACAACAGAGCCTCTCAGAGCGCCAGACAGACAGCTGCCGCCCTGCTGCAGTACTGCAGCACCGGGGACGCCCGCGTCCTTCTGGCAATCCAGAGACACCTCTGTGGCGTCCAGGACGGCAACGGAGACACGTGAGTTTCTGAACTGTACAGACATTTTTAAAAACTGATTTTTTTCCTCTCATCACACAAACGGAAATGAAACAAAAACATTTTTGTTTTCCCACAGTCCTTTGCACCTGGCCATCATCCATCAGCAGACAGGTGTGATCCAGCAGCTGATCCACACTCTGCTCAGCAGCCAGCAGCAGAACATCCTCAACACGGCCAACCACCTCCAACAGGTAGTTTTTTTTTTTTTTTTTTTAATGATTGATTTTTTTCCAACAGGTAGTTAACCCTCAGCCGACTTCTGCTAACGTTGCTAACCAGCCCGTCCTTTAACTCTGAAATCCCACCGACCTGATCTCTCAAGTTACTAATTAATCATACTTGAGCTGCCTGGAATCACGCTTTAACCTACTAAAATCATGATTTAGCAGTCAGATATTATGATTTAGGTGCCTGGAATCATACTTTAGCCGCCTCAAACCATAATTTAGCTACCTAGAATCATGGCTTAGCTGCCTGGAATGGCCCTTCAGCTAATTGAAATTATGATTTAGCAGCCTGAAATCATACTTAGCTTCCTGGACACACGCTTTGGCTTCCTGAAATTATAATTAAGCTGCTTGGGATCAGAATTTAGCTGCCTGTAATAATGCTTTAGCTGCTTGGAATCATATTGAAGCTGCCAGAAATCAATCTTTAGCTTCCTGAAACCATGCCTCAAACCATGATTTAGCGACCTAGAATCATGGTTTAGCGGCCTGGAACCATAGTTAAGCTGCCTGGAATGGCCCTTCAACTAATTGAAATTATGATCTAGCAGCTTGAAATCATACTTAGCTTCCTGGACACACGCTTTGGCTTACTGAAATTATGATTTAGCTGCCTGGAATCACACTTTAGCTTACTGAAATTATGATTTAGCTGCTTTGAATCATACTTAAGCTGCCAGAAATCAATCTTTATCTGCCTGAAACCATGATTTAGCTACCTAGAATCATGATTTAGCTGCCTGGAGTGGCGCTCTAGCTAATTGAAATTAGAATTTAGCTGTCTGGAATCACGATTTAGCTGCCTGAAATCAAGTTTAACCTAGAGATTATTATTTAGCTGCCTGGAATCATGCTTGATCTTAGTAAGAATATACTCTGAGCTGCCTAGAATCATGTTTTAGGTGCCTGGAATCAATCTTTAGCCGTCTGAAACATTTTTACTCCATCTCTCACCTTAATAATTAAATTACCGTAACACCAGAACAAAGCTCACTATTCCAGCTCACCACCACCAGGTAACCACGCACACAGGTGGAGTCTTAGTTTCTCACCTGCCCTCTGACTCCTTCACTTTCTGTCGTCTCCACAGACTCCTCTCCACCTGGCGGTGATCACCCGGCAGGTGAAGGTGGTGGAGGTGCTGCTGAGGGCGGGGGCTGACCCCAGCCTGCTGGACAAAGACGGCCGCAGTCCACTCCACCTGGCAGCGCTGGCCGGAGATAACACCACGCTCCGCCCCCTGCTGGCTCACCTGGGAGAACGCCACGCCCACCTGGTCAACACTCCTGACTTCCACGGTGAGAGAAACATGACCACGTGAAATATTCACGACGACTGCGACACTTAAATCACATTATTATCGTCATGTTTATCGACAGTAGTGAATGTTTTACAGCCAGACTGAAGTATCATCTGCATTTTTGTCTCAGGTCTCTATCCTCTCCACTTGGCGGTGAGGCGGGATGGCGAGCGCTGCCTCCGCCTCCTGGTGGTGGGCGGAGCCAAAATCAACGCACCTGAGCAGAAGAGCGGAAACACCGCCCTCCACCTGGCCGTGAGGGAAAACCTGTTCAAGGTGGCCTGCACGCTCATCACAGAGGTACGACACACACATACACACACACCTGGACACCTGCCCAGCAGTGACATCACGGCGTTAACTCACTCTGTGTGTTTACAGCTGAAGGCCGACGTTAACGCCAGCACGTTTGGGGGAAACACACCTCTGCACCTGGCCGCCAGTCTGGGCTCACCGACCCTCTGCTCCATGCTCATCGCTGCAGGTGAGACACACACACACACACACACACACACACACACACACTGACACGCACACAGTAGTGGTTGACGTAATAAAACAGGATGGTAAAGCAACACCTCTGAGAGACTGAGTGACAACTGTTTCTTCTTCAGGTGCTGATAAAAACGTGGAGAACGACGAGCCGCTCTTCTTCAGCTCCTCCTCAGACGAAGAGCAGGACGAAGACGAACCAATCAGAGAGCAAGAGGCCGCCTCACAGCCAGTCAACCCTCGCAAGAGACCAGCAGGAGGTCACACCCCCGTTGACCTCGCCAAGTGCCAAAAGGTAGCGATCCTTTCAAAATAAAAGCACAAGACGTAATAACACTGGAGAGTCCATTTAAAGACGAAGACGCTCATAGTCTCCTTGTCTCCTTGTCTCCTCTCCTCAGGTGAGGAACCTGTTAAACTCCAGACAGAGTCCAAAGTCGAGTCGTCACAGCAGCAAGAAGATGAAACCGAGCAGCTCTGAAGGTTCGTTCTTTACAAACTCTAGTTTTCGTGTTTGGTTTTTAACAATGATGTCACAGGAAACGTTTGAACGAAGGAAACAGTCTGACGGTACGAAATAAAAACCCCTCGTGTTGTGTGCTGGCGCTGCAGAGACGGAGGCGTCGGGGCTGGACGAGGACACGCTGTCCCGGCTGGTGGAGGTCATGAGTGTCAGAGACGTCCCCTGGAGGAAACTGGCAGAGAAGCTGGGGATGATGACGCTGACTCCCCTGTACGAGGACAGTCCGACGCCCTGCCACCACCTGCTGCAGCACTACCAGGTAACGAACGCCTCCACCCCAACACCTGTAGCTTTCAGGTTACTGACTCAGGTTAAAGCTGCGACCTGAAGCGTCGCTGTAGAGTTACAGTTACTGACCTGTGTCTGATGTATGTGACGTGTGTCTCCGTGTCCAGCTGGGTGGAGGTGCGGTCGAAGGTCTGGTTGACGCTCTTCAGTCTCTCGGTCTGACAGAAGGAGTCCGACTGCTGAGACACGCCGAGCTACGAGACGACAAACACAGCACAGGTAAAAAAAAAACTCCCTGGGTTTGAAACCGTTGTCACTTCACCTTCATGACGTCTTTTTATTCAGCTATGAGTCCGACGTGTCATTTTATTAATTTAACAAAGTGTGAAGCTGCAGGGACCCAAAATAAATGACATCAGTGACGAAGGTGTAAAAATCATCGTCACTCAGCATGTTCTCACAGAGCAGGTCAAGGATGTAAATCTTGTTTCACTTTTTTTACTCACAAAAACAGCAAAGAAATTTCATAAATAAAATTTAAAAAACTGTCTGTGAACATCTGCAAAGATTTTATCCAAACTCTGTTTTTCTTCCTTTTTATTGACAGTCTGTAAATAAAAATAAATATAAATAAATAAATTAATTAATTAATTAATAAAATAGCAGATTTACAAATAATGTGTTAAAACATTTTTATGATGCACAGACATGAGAGAGAGTCTGTGTTAAAACTTCTCATCAGCACTTTTTCAGTTTGTCTGTACAGCATGTGTAAATAAAGTTATGTTGCTATTAATACAGTTATGACATCATAAACCAAGGTTTGTCTTGACGAACAAATTTTTATTATAAATAAAGTTTTATTAGTATTAATGAAGTCACGGTAATGAATACATTATATTATAAATAAAGTTTTATGATCCTATAAATAAAGTTATATTATCATAAATTAGGTTTTGTTTTGATAAATAAAGTTATATAACTATGAATACATTTTTATTCTTAAGTTTTATTAGTATGACTAAGTTATAATGCTATGAATAATTTGTATACTAAATTTCGCTTTTATTAACATAAATAAAGTTATGTTAATATAAATAAATTTATATTATAAATAAAAATCATAAAAAGAATATATTATTGTAATATATAACTTTTATTAATGTAAATAAAATTGTTACCATAAAACACATTATTACAATAAATAGTTATAAATAAAGTTTTATTTGTAAGAATAAAGTAACGTTTTATTAATATGAATAAAGTTATGTTGCCATGAATAATTGATAATATAAATTAAAATTTACCAACACTGATTACGTTAAATTACTTTGAACTAATGTATAATTAAAACAAAGTTTTATAAATATGTGCAAAGTTATGTCCCTTTAAATAGTTATGTCATAAATTAAGTTTTGTTACTATACACTGTTAGTATAATAAAGTTTTTTGACTATAAATTAAGTTATAATGTTTTTCATACTTTTGTTACTTTAAAAAAAGTTTTTAAGTTTTATGACTATAAATAAAATTTTGTTCGTATAAAACAAGTTTTGTTATTATAAATAAAGTTATGTTACCATACATTATGTTCATATAAATAAAGTTATGATTCAAACTGCAGCCAGATTCACCTCTCTCCCTTCCCTGTCCAATCAGATGCCACGGTTGACAGCGGTTTCGGCAGCCAGCCAATGGAGGAGGAGGAGGAGCCTCCTGTGGCCAATCAGTGACGAGCAGGAAATAAAAACTCATCTGGAGGAACTTCAGGAGCATCGTCCCGTCTCTGCTGTGGGAGCCTGGACGGACGGATGGACGGACAGATTAAACGTCCAGCAGAGACTCTGATTCTCGGACTCTAACGTTTGTTTACCTGCGTCAAGACGAAGGCTGCGTTCCACACCCACTCAGAAATTATAAACTCACCACACATGAAGTCACGTTCTGTCAGAGAACCAAAAAAAAAAAAAAAGCTTTTCCCAGTTTCAACTTTGTTACATTTTTTTCATTAAGTTATATTTTGTTTTTCTTTTCCGTGACATCTCCGATGGACAGTCTGAAGTCGGTGAATTTTTCAATTCCAGGATGAACTTTGACCTGTGACCTGCAGAGAATTCTTTCAGTGATGATCAATTATACTTTAAACATTTAATTATGAATTAAAGGAAGTCAACGAAGAGCCAAGATGTGTCGATGAAGATGAGCTATAAATCTGTGTGTTTACAGTGTGTGTGTGTGTGTGTGTGTCGTGTGTCACCTCGAGCTGATTGGCGTCTTCATCTCGAAGGAAAATGGGATTTCTGATTTTTCTGTTTGGTCTGGAACGCAGCACGTCTCACCTGTCTCAGTCAGAGCAGTGACATCATCAGTTACTCACTTGTTCTCAGTTTCTTTGTTTGTCCATACTTTGATCTCATTGATGTCAGAATGAAAAAGATTTTAAATGTCATGAATGTCCAAAATAAAAAACTTGTTGAATGAAAAATTCTCATTTGTTCAGTCATATTGAGATAAAAATACATTCATTGAAATATTTCACACCAAATTAAGGATTATTAGGACAAACACCAACATTCATAACAACTATGTAAATAATATTTACTTTAAAATTTTGGGCTTTTAATGTCAAAATTATTAGACAGTAAGTAAATTAATATGATTAAAATTAGAATGATAAATGGTTAAGATAATAAAATGACAAAAGTTTTTTTTCATCAGAATTGTAAGACACAAAGGTCAACATAGTGACAATTTCATCTTGCTATTTAAAAAATCTGTCAAAAAAAAGGTTATAAAGGTAAGACAACAAGGAAGTCAGTGAAATGAAAATTTAAAACAATAAATTTCAAAGTTTTAAATTCAAAGACACAAAATAATCTGAAAATTTTTACTTTTTCTGTAGAAAGGTGTAAAAAGTTTTTGACCATTTAAAAATTCAGCCTGTTAAAAATATTTTGTTACTGGTTAAATGTTTAAAAAAAATTAAGACATAGTAAATCAGTTTTAAATTAAAAGTTGTGAGGACATTTGTAAATATTTACTTTTTCCCCTCAAAATTAAATTACAAATTGTGTCAAAATTTTGACCATTTTATATTTTGCAATGAAAAGCCAGTTACAGTCTTATCTATGAATTAAGATGCAAATAAAAGATACTAAATTGTAAATTAGTACAAATAAATATAAATTCATTTTTAGATTCACAGCTGTACAGAACATGACGATCTTTCTTAATATACTAAATGTTTACTTTTTCCCTCAAAATTAAAAAATTACGTCAAAATTTGGACCATTGCAAAACTGCAATAAAAAGCCAATTAAATACATGTTTTTATTTTATTATTGGTTGAAAATGTTTAAAAAGTTCTTAGTTCAGTCAGTTAAATAACAAAAATTAAATAAATAAAAAGCGATCGCAATGAATTTGTTTTAAAATCAAAGTTGCATTTGACAATTTTTACTTTTTTTAAAAATATGTCAAAATTTTGACATGATAATCCAGATAAACAAAATATTTTGCTATTGGTTAAAAATGTTTCATAGTCCAAAGTATGACTTAAGACAAAATTACAAGATAGTATGGTCAGTTAAACCCAAAACTGTAAAATTGGTCAAAATAAATTAAAGGTTTTTAATTCAAAGTCAAGAGGTACCTTTGACAATTTTTACCTCGTCAATATAACAAAATATGTCAAAATTTTGACCATTTCAAAATTCTGCTGTAGTGAAACTGAATAAAAATCTTTGTTTTTGTTTAAATGTGTTGTAAATTAGTTAAATTAGGAATATTTTGTTAGTCTTGAGATATATTTTTAACGTGATGATTTTTACGTCAAAGCTACGAGATAAGTCATAAAGTTGAGTCACAGCTGACGCATTAAAATTATATGTGATTTATGATTTACAGTTTAATCATTTTGACTAACCTCAAGTGTTTCAATTTTTAATTTAAGAACATTTTGAATATGAACCTTCTACATTTCTTAAATGTCGTCTGTCCTGAAAAAGTTATGGTGTGAACTGTATTACGAACTCCTAGCGGGCTGTGCAACATCAACGTCTTTAATTTCTCTGATGTTTTCAGATAAAACTTGTTGCTCTGTAGGAGCAGTGTTTTCAGCAGAGGCTGTGTGTTTTTACTAATACTGTGTATTCATGTGGTTTCTTTTCATAACCAAACAGCCTGGAAGTTAAATGTCAGTACGAGAAATAAATGGCGCATTGTTTCTGAAACTTTGAATAAAAGGCTTTCAGACTTTTTGTTTTCAAAATGTTTTTTATTTTTGCCTCTAAGCCTTCAAAATGATACAAACATGTTGTCTGTGTTTCACTACGACCAAAACCTCACAGGATGTGGACAGTATGTACAGCTATCGATCGGCCAGCCGGCGGCGAACATTCAGACCGCAGCAAAGCCAGAAAAACAAAAAAACTTTCACAGAAACTAACTCTGGTCTTCATCGTCGATCGGAGACGACAACCAACAGAATAAATAAAGTGGTGGAATGAACCTCTCTGACGAGGTTTAATCTGCTCTCACTCTAAAATGTCTAAACCAAAGTGCCCTAAAACGCAGCGAGCGCTAGCCGGGCGTTCAGCCCAACTACAATATGGCTTCTCAATGTGAACTTGTACATTTATTTACAGGTTTGGACACAGACAAAGAGCTGAAAGCGGCCATGACTTTTAGACAAATTCATCCTATGCTGCTTTACATTGCACAGTGCGACAAATACACCCGAAGTACACAAGTGTTACTGGATATTTGAGGGAGTAAATACGACCCGGCAGGGTCAAACAGCTCAGCGGGGACGATGAATCTGAACCCTGCTGTCTGCTAGCGACTCGATAGATTCCTCCTGCATCAACCAGCGCGTCGATGTCTGTCTGATGGAGGACGAAGAGGAGAAGGACGGATTGAGTCAGACGTCCTCTCCGATCTTCACGTCACTGCGGTCAAACGAACCACAGAGGTCTTTATGTGTGAAGGTCCGCTAATAATTTCAAAGGTACTTGTGGAATCAAGGACTCTGTGAAATGTTGACAGACATTTTGAAAATGATCGTCAGAAATCAGGCACCCACTGAAACTAAAGGTTTGGAGCCAGTCACAGACAGGCGACAGGTCCTGGTCCCAGTTAGGATGATTAAAAACATGTAGGTGTTGCAGAGGAATGATGCAAGTTGATGTTTTCAACATAGTGCGATGATTCACAAAACCTTCATCGCACACATATGACAGCCTCAAAACTAATGTCGTACAGTCCGACACAGGTTGAGAGCAGGATTTTATTGGCGTCACATCCATCCATCCATTATGTTTGAGGATGCCATTAATTTGAATTGAACCTGGTATCTCTCACAAATTAAAGCCTCAAAAGTCGACCAGCAGCAAAACGTGAGGAACCTGACGAAGGTTCAAAGACATGCAAATGTCCTCTGGCACGACTGATCATCGGGTTCTCAATCTCTGATGAAACAGAATGTCAAACTACAAGGAGGAAAGTCTGATTAACAAACCCACTTTTCTTAACGATGCATTTTTAAGGAGCCGCCAGGAAGAATAAAACGTCTTCATGCAGCGCTCCAACTGTCCAATCACAGCTGAGTATATAAATGACACCTATGAGCTTCAGAGATGAAGTCTGCAAGAGAACAGGACGTAAGAAAGGCAGCCATGTCCTTTGAGCTCGTTCTGGGGGATCTTGAGCCTCGTTTCCAGCAAGCAGTCGGTTCCGTTCAGTTCGGTACACATTAGAACGATTATATTTGTGTATCCTTTGGCAAAAAATGTGGATGTACCAAAAGAGCTGCCACATTCTGTCCCATCTGTTATGCTCTGTTGAGGTAACGAGTACACCGAGAATCGTCACTTTTACTTGACAAACATTCTGTTTTTAAATATCCAACCGAATGCGACAGAGACTCTAAAAACACACCAGCTCGCTCTTTATTGTTCTGAAAATGTTGGCACGTAACCTCATCACGTTCCTCTGCATTGCTGACGAGTAAATACAGCGAGAGTGGGAACAACCCCGCCTACATTTAACGGTGCTTTCTGAGGAGAAAACACCAAACAGGTCTTAGGTCTGGGTACACGTCCGTCTGGGTTACGGACCAATTTGAGGTACTGTACTGAAAGTGTTGGGAGGAAACTCAGCTTTTAAGATCAATTGTGTTGTGGGTCCGTACCACCTGACTCCTTTCTCTGACTAGGAACTCACACCACAAGCAAGATGTCAGTGACGTGTAAGTGCTAGTGAAGTGCTAATGGCTCCAACCTCGAGGACGGTGTCACTGCCCTCAGTCTGCTGGAGCTGATGTGGATGGGTTCGGATATCAAAGATGCTCCCGCAATGTAGCTGTGATCTTCAAGTTTGAGTTGAATTCAAAGCTCGTGACCTCTGATGAGGTCAGAGACCCAGAGCGACTGATGCGATGAGCGACAAACATGGACGACTGTGGTTATCACATCGTAAGCTGAGAATCTGTCATTTTGATCTCAAGAAAACGAGCGAGATCGTGTTATACCTTTCAGAGCATGATGTAAAAAAAACAACAACAAAAAAACATGGTTGACATTATCCGCAGAGGCTCCGTAGTTTCGATTCTGTCAGTACCTTTGAAATGTGTGTTATTTAAAGTCCTCTGTGGTGTTTTAGTGAGAGTCTTTACAGTCTGTTCAGCCACCGAACAGATGTGATGATCCACGTTCGGACCGAAGAGAAAAACAATAACAGCTTCATTCAAAATGTCAGGCTTTTCTCTCTTTATGTCTCTGAGAGCTTCCAGCGGTATAAGACTAATTCCTGGAGGATAATAAGTCCAACAGCACAAACAGAAGCATCAGTGTTTGTAATCCATCGGGAGTTTCTCACTGAAGCTCCAAGGCTAACTGAAAAACTGTTCCCGAGTGGGAACGACCAAAAAACAAAGGAAAAATTCCCTTCAGAGAAAAAATCTTCCAGCTTTCCTTCAGTGATTTCAGGTTTTCTGACCACACATTAGTGTTTCAGACGAAACAGGTTCCAGCTGTTTGTGTTCCTGATCACAAACCATGACAAACTACAGAAACCTGAAGACTCCAAAAATAGATCAACTAAATTAATTTAGAGGATCTGATTTCTGAAAGTGAAGATAAGAGCAAAAATATACAATACTTTGGATGTTTGGCATCTTACACTCATCACCTATGAAACCTGCAGAGTCCTGAAGAAGAAGCACCAACACACAGCTCCACTCTGCTGCCACCTGGTGTTCATCTGCTGCCAGTACATCTGCTTTCTGAAACATGAAGCTCCTTCTGTTGTCTTTGATTATTCATAATCAACAACCAGCTGCAGCGTTACATCACAGGAAGGAAACAAAACATGGCAGCATGTTTTTAAGTTTTGGTGACACTGAGGGGGCCGAATATGGAAGTCTGGGACTGCCAACATTAATAATAATAATCTCATGACCTGGATGGAACGTGATCAATCTAATTTGGCTTTACAGCTGTCTTATAATATCTCCATCATGTTTTAGTCTTTCCTCATTTGCAGATTTTTTTGTAAAACTATTAATCGCACCGCAGCCCAACCTGGACGACTGTGACTCTCACATCTCACATGACCCCAAAACCTGGTGGAAAGTAATCAAGAACATTCACCAAGGTACTCAGGGTTCCTCCACATTTTCACAGATTTTTCCATGAATACTAAAATTTAATGACCCTTTAAAACGTAAATCACTAACACAACTGTTTGTTATAATTGACTCCAAATGTTAATTATCGTATGAAATGAAAAAGACACCTTTTTCAGAGTTTAACGGTTGGTTATGTTGGTTTTATATTATGTGGAATGTTACCAACCAAACACTACTGTAACTACTTGTTTCATTATAGACATAATTCAATGACTATTCCAGGTTTTCCATGACGGTGGGAACCCTGATCACTCTACGAAAGTATTCGAGTACTTTCATTTTATACTACTTTGCAATTTTTCCTGCGCTCCATTTATCTGACAGTTTTAGTTACTTTACTAAATTCAGATTATTGATACAAATATAATCTAAATTATATAACGTGTGATTATAGATGGCTCCACCCAGCAGGATATAAAGTCATTAATATTAGCATCAATAATTATAACACAATACTTTTATGTTGGTGCTACTTTGATGCTAAGACTTTTACTTAAGTTTTGAATGCAGGTCTGGTATTAAAACTACACTGTGACACTCTGGTGACACCAAGTGGCAGCAGGAGGAAACTGCATGTTGAAAACTTCATTACCCAGAAATCCTCTCTGGTGTCTGATGGTGACAGCGATCAGGTCTTTCTTAATTTGAGCTCCAAGGTTTCTGATGTTTGTTTCATCCCGTTTACAAACACACGATTTAAACTTCTGAACTTTCGTCTCCAACAAACCAACAAAGATCATTTTCAGCACGATGCAGAAACTTTAAGTAAGAAAACAGTGAGGAGAAAGTGGACGGATAAAAACGTTATTCAGTTTCCAGCATCGTTTTCAGCAAAAGATTCTATAGAAGTTCATTAACGGCAAAACTACTGAGTGAGCACTAAACAGATTTAAACTGAAACCAGCCTGAGAGCCACTTTATCACACTGTAATCTGTTAAACTTATACAGCACAAGAATTTTATTTTCAAGACACATTACTTTTCATATTTTGATGTATTTTAATTTTTAAAATCAAAATGTAAATTCAGAAAGTCTGCTGCCTTTTTTTTCACATTTAATGTCAAACTGAAGAAACAGAAAATCCTCATTATTGCTTATTTCATTTATACTGATGTTTAACATGTAGATTTTATTTATTGTGCCTTTTAAATATAATCTAATCTTGTAATCTGTTGTGTGTTGTGAAATGTCAACTTCCTAAATTCTTATGCTTTTTTCACTGTATTCAATTTTGAAATAATGGCTCTGAGTTTTTGGAAGTTTACAATAAATAATTTTATTGTGAGAAAAATGTGTCGTACTCAGTCCTAAATGTGTGCCTGTTTTCTTTGTAAATTTAATAATAATATATATATTTCTTTTAATGTCTAAATGGTGACTTTGAAGTTCCACCTTTAGCCCCATATGTATGTGCTGTTGTTTTTTTTTTTTAACTTATCATAATTAATATTATATTTAATCAATATAAGGCCATACGTTTCAGCCAGGGGCGGGGTCTTAAACCAAAAAACACGTTTACAAAAAGCTCCACTCGACCAAGGGATGGGTATCAAAATTTGGTACCTTTAAGACTCTAAATAAAAGCAACTAACCTAACAGCGAGCACTTTATCAAAAACACAGAATATAAATTTACAGAAATTTGACGTCTTTGTCACGTCGGCTCTCGATAAGGCAGGATAAAAAAGAAGTATCAATCAGTGACTCTGGGATGATGTCCAGCCCTCTGCTGATTAAATTATTAGTGTTTCTGCTCAGTCAGTAGTTTTTGGTCACTAATGAGCTTCCGTACAGCCTGTTTGTTCCAGCAGAAATCAGCCAGGAAAAAAAACAACAACAACATAAATAAATGAAGTGCAGTGACTCTGATCAGCCTCCATCAGTTAGTATTTACACTCCTGGAAGTACGACACACACACACACACGCACACACACACGCGCGCGCACACACACACACACACACACACAGAGTTTGTGAAGTGCGGAGGAGGAGGTATTGTGTTCTGTGACGCATCATCACAGCCTCGGTCTGTTTGTCTGTTTGTTTGTTTGTTTGTTTGTTTGGCCGGGGGAGTCCTGACTCCAGAGTCTCTCTCCCCTCCCTCACTGCTCCCCCTTCTGCTTGGTCACCACGGCAACAGTCCCACGCGCTCTGTCCGTCATATCTGGTCGGCATGGCAACCTGCTCCCCTGTCTGTTGCTAGGAGAAGCAGCAGAGGTCAGTACCTACAAAGTGTTTGTGATCAGCCGGCTGCTGCAGGAGGTTCAAACTCGCTCGGAGAGTCCCTGAAAATAAAACGTCTGACAGGAAATAAAGCTTTTATTGTGAAACTCTGACCTGCTGAGGTGGATGTTTGGACGAGAAATAAACTCTGAGTGACGCTCTTAAGATTTCACACCTCGCTCGTGTTTCCTGAATGTTTCAACTCGTGGAAAAAAAAATAAAGAAAAGTGCTCCACTTGTCTGTATGGTCGTCCTCCTTAGTGACAAGCGTCTCCTCTCCCGCCGCCCTTTAACGTCTCAGCCGGGCTCTGGAGGAAAATCCCCTCAGCCAATCAGAATCTGACTGAGGTTTAACAGAAAAGGTTTAAAGGAGGATGTCAGCCTGCTACCCATGATGCCTCATGTCCGTCTCCAGCTACACACTTTGTATCAAACCTGCTTCTTGCCGCCTTACGGCGCCTCTTCCTGTTTGCTGCTCTGTTTCTGCAGCTCCGGCTGCTGGTTGTTTTCACCGCCACCACCTCCACCACTGCCGTTCTTCTTCTTGCTTCCCTCTTTGGCGCTGCCGCTGGTCTTGGAGGTCGAGGACGAGGAGGATGTGACCTTCAAGCTTTTGGACATCTTGCCTCCGCGGGTCTTCTCCTTGTTGGCGGTGTCCTGAGGCAGCGTGGGGCTGGAGTGCGCCCTCTGCAGGCCGCCGTCATCAAACAGCCGCGCCTCAAAGGCAGACAGGTCCTCGTCTCCACTTGAGAGTTTGGCCCGAAGCAGCATGGCGTACGTACCGTAGCGGGTTTTCTGTAGGAGTAGGACAGAGAAAGGAGACAAGAGTTAATGATGCTAACACCAGCTAGTAACTAATGCAGTGGGCTGTTTACACAGAACAATTTTTAAATAAGTTTCTCTCCAAAACTAGAATTACTGCCTCGTAGTCGTACGCCACCATGAACCAATCACGTTGCTGTTTCCATCCATGTCTGTGAAAACATGGACGCTTCACACACACACAAGATCTACACAATCAGCACAGTTTCAAGATCAAAGTCACCAATTCAGTATCTGACCAAATGTCTCCCCTTCTGTTCCTGAGATATGACGCTAAAACATGATGATGTCACAGTGAGGCTGACCTTTGACCTTTTGACCTTCATTATTTTATCCTGTTAGACATTTGTGTCAAGTTTGGTCAGAATTACTGTATGAATTCTTGAGTTATGGCCAAAAACATGTTTTGTGAGGTCACAGCGACCTTTGAACACCAAATTCTAATCAGTTTACTCTTCAGTCCAAATGGACGTTTGTGTCAAATTTAGAGAAATCCCCCATAAGCTGTTCTGGAGGTATCGCGTTCATGAGAATAAGACAGCTGCAAGGTCACAGTGACCTTTGACCACTAAAATCTAATCACTTCATTGCTGAGTCCAAGCGAACGTTTGTGCCAAAGTTGAAGAAACATCATCAAGTTACTTCTTGAGATATCATGTTCACAAGAACGAGACAGATGCAAGGTCACAGTAACCTTGACCTTTGACTTTCGACAACCAAATTCTAATTAGCTTTATTGATGAGTCTGAGTGAATGTTTGTGCCAAATTAGAAGAAGTTCCCTCGCGGTGTTCTCGAGATATCACGTTCACGAGAATGAGCCAAACGAGGTCACAGTAACCATCAAATTGTAATCAATTTATTCTTCAGTCCCAGTGGACGTTTGTGCCAATTTCGAAAAAATATCCATCAAAAATTCTCTCTTTGAGATATGGTGTATACCAGAATGGAACGGGCACATGTGTGTATGTATGGACAACCCGGAAACATAATGTCGCTGTCGCCTGCGTTGAGGCACAAAAACATTTATTGAGAGATAAGTAGTGGACATTACTTGTCTCACAAACTTTTTGGATATTAAACGTTACAAAAACATTCGCAGTGGACAAAAACGGCTCCTCGCTGCAAATTTTTTTCCTGAAAATAATAAGAGACTTTTATTGTGACGTGCTTTATCTTTTGTTTTGAAAGGTGCAATAAAAATAAAACTTACCTACCTAGACAGAGTAGAGACATTGTGTTTTCCATCTTCATGCCCGTACCTGAACTCCCCGTGTCTGTTCTAATTTCATTATCAGATTTCTAGCTGAAGAAAGTAACAGGACACTTTTTCAGGTTTGCTCGATGAAACAATAATCACTCATCAGGTGACTCTGAATAGAAACTAAACGTCCAACCAAGACGACAGAACTCTGTGTAACGAGTGAGGTACAGGAAAGTAAACAGCAGACCGGTCCTTTAACTGAGCTCCGTGTTCCCGGCACAGCGTGTTTGTGTCTCTGCAGCCTGTTTGACACCAGACAGACTGATTCAGTGACAGTTTGTGATGAAGACGAGCAGAAGGAGCCGCAGAGAAACTGTCACTTATATTCAGACCTTGGAGGGATTCAGTGCACGTTTAACTTCAGATACAACACGTGACTTCTGAAGGGTTTCAAACTGCTGCGCAGCAACTGTGGAACATGAAACCTCATACATCTGACTGAGACATTTACGTACTGTAGAGGGAATAACTGTGATTTTAGTCCAAGGGTTTGTGGGCGTTACAGTTAGAGTAAAAGTCAAGATGCTCTAAACAGGAAAACTCAAATTACAGCCAGAAAAGTTCACATTTTTTGTTGCAAATTTCAGTGAATTAATACAGAATAAATTCAGACTGGTTTTTAAAGCTTGGGTGAAAAAATCGATACAACATAATAACGCAATATTTTGCGTGGCGATACTGTATCGATACAGAGATGCCAAGTATTGATGTTTTACTATATACATTATTTATGCAAATACATATTTTAAGGCAACCTCTGGTCCTAGAGTAATACAATCAGTCGCTTTTTTGGTCCACTAGATGGTGCTGATGGTTTTTTTTTTCCTGGTGAGGTCAGCAGAGGTCTCAGTCAGCACCATTTGGCAGGAAATTCACCAAAACAAAGATGGAGGCACCAGAGAAAGAAATCTGAAATGTGCCGTCTGCATTTAAATCAAATGTCTGGACTTATTTTGGATTTTTTCAACACAGAAAGAAAAGAGGACTTGGATATGACACGTGATTTACGGCAGTGTCATATGAGGATAAAATACTCTGAACATGAGGGCTCACCTCACATGCCACCGTGCAGAGATAGCGTTAGACGCTGATGGCCAAGCTAACGCTAAACCTGCTCCGTCGATAAATCAGCCAACAGTTGACACACTTAGCTTGACAAAACTACCATCAAACTGTGAGAGAAAGACGACAATAACAAAGTCCTACTTCATGAACAAAGATATGCGTCCATACAGCGCTGCTGAAAACAAAGGCTTTTGTTACATGCTGAAAAAACGTGAACCCAGGTATGTGACTCCGCCCCCACGTTTTTTCACTGACAGCCTCACCCAAGCTCTACTGAGAGGTGAAGCATAAAGCTGAGGCGTTAAAGGTCTCACATCCTCCAAATGGAGCAAACACTGCAGACATTTCTAACATGGGTTTAAATCAGGTCTTAATCTGTCATCTCAGAGGGCGTTATATCTGCCCACAGTTCAGTCTGTCAGGTGTATGCAGGTGTTATGACACTGTTGGTCAGTCTGTCTGTTCTGTGTCACATTTGGCTGCAATAAAACTGATTAAAGTCAATGAACAGACTGAAAACTTTATCTGATGAGGTAAAACTGACGTTTTCCTTTGGTGAAATAATTTGCAGTTGGAATAAAAAGGTAATTAATTGCAATATATTTTATCACAATACTCAGCATACTGCAACAATATTGTATCATGACAGAAGTATTGTGGGTCCCCTGCCCACACCTCGACTGGATTTATGTTTGTCGTCATTTCGGCTCTCAAATGAATGAGCCTTACCAAACATTTCTGTGTCCCTGTTTTTGCTGTGAATCTGCTCACCTCAAACTCCAGGTACTCCTGTCGGAGTTTCTGCTCCTCCAGCTCGCGACCTTTCACCTTCCGGTCCGGTGTGGAGGCCGTGAGCTCCGCCAGCTCGGAGGAGACTGCCCTGAACCGGTTCTCATGGGATTTGACCTGCTCTTCCTGTCGGGACAGACGTTAAAACTCAGCTCTGGATTCTGATGTTTCTACATTAAATGAAACCTAAAGCCTTTAATGAATGAGGTGTAAACACACAGCGTCTGTACCTGGGTCAGTTTGGTGTTGGATCCCGGCAGCAGAGGACGGCTGAATTTCTTCTGGGAGCCAATTGCCGCCGGGAACGGAGGAGCCGAAAACATGGCCGCCACAACGTTGATGCGTGTGATCCACGACTGCATCTGTTCCGCGTTCCTGCAGGAAGAAGGTCAAAGACGATAACACTCAACCTGAGAAGTCATGCTGATTAACACTTCCTGTTTGTACTGTAACCATGATGTCAGTCACTGCATCGCTCTGACAATAAAGACGTCTTCATTTAATGATTGTAAGAAAAATCTGACGTCTGTTTCCTGTGAGATTCAGATGTTTATCTCTGATAACAGACGGATAAATAAACACCAAACAAACAAACAAAGACGTTTTCAGCATCTCTGCGTTGTTCTTACGGAGCCTGCAGCAGGAAGACTCTCCAGTCGGCCGTCCTCAGGTAGAAGACGTTCGGTCTCTTGCTGTAATCAGCTGCTCTCATGGCCAGAGAGTGATGGATGGACACGGCGTTCTTCACATCATCCTCCGTCAGCTCTCGCTCCGCACGGTACTCATCCTGTCAGCCAATCACAAAGCAGGGTGATATCAGTCAGCTGATTATGTTCAAACTGGGTCAAACACTCACAAAGAAAACTCCCAAAAGTCCCAGAAAGCATTGCTCTCACAACTAAATTAAACGGAATCATTGGCTGTGTAGTTAGAGGATAAAAACTTGTCATTATAACGTGAAAATATTTTACTGTAACGAAAAAATGTCAAAATAACAATATTGATATTATAAGGACATTTTTTTTATACGTCACAACAAATTATTCCATTTTCACAACAAACTTCTCTTTTTATTACAACATATCTGATATAAGACTAAAAAAGTTTATTTTAATAAGATGAGGCAAAGGTAAGTCTTTATAAAGCACAGTTCATACACAAAGCTGTTTCTTTACAAAAAAACCCCAAAGATTTCGATAAATCATTGCGTGCAATTTGGATTCTGCTGAAAGAAGTTTCGTGAAATAAGTGATATATTATGAATAAAAAATGAAATAATTATATATGTGGTAAAAAAGACAAAATACGTAATTAAAATTATAAAAATATTTAGCTATAATGTAAAAAAAAGAACTCACTAGATTGAGAAAATATTTTGTTTTTTTTCAAGATTTACTTTTTCCATTATTTTGTCTTATGCCGCAAATAATCAAAATAAATTTCAAATACTGTAAATATAAAAACCAGAGAAGTGACTTACTGGGTATTAAAACTCATTTAAACCCTCAAAATTTAGATTCTCATGATGGGAGTAAGATCACTCAAGTATCTGTCTTACAATGTATGTGGAGTGTAAAAGTTAAATTTAGGACTCCAGAGATGATGTCAGGTTTAAATCCTAGGACACAACTTCACAAAATCAGGTTTAAAACATAAAAAGAGATCATTTCTGTGAGGTGTTTTCTCTCTCTGTCTGACCCTGATGTTTCTCCTGTTCTTTTATATATTTAATTTGGGACACAAAGAGTTAAGAACAGACACTTAATGTGGACAGACTGACATGTATGAACCAGCAGGGCTACTAGGAAATGTAGTCCAGATGTTTACCTTCTGCAGGTACAGCACCAGACCCTTCAGCATGGCGTAGAAAGACTTCCAACCCCTCTTACCCCGCGGAGCTGGAGAAACAAGGCATCATGGGATATTAAACATCACCAGAGCAGGTTTAATGCATCATCATGGCTTTCATACAACTCTAACAAAAAAATAATAATTTTTCTGTGGTCTGCGGCCTCAGAATCTCCAGCTGTAATATCTACAATATATGAATGTGGTCACTTGGTGGCAGACGAAGGTAAATGTGAGTGTCGTCTGCATATTTATGACAGCTGATATCATTATTTTGTTTAGTTTGGCCCAGTGGAAGCATGTAAATGTAAAACAGAAGAGGACCGAGGATTGAGCCCTGGGGAACTCCACACATCACGTTCGTCTATTTAGAATCCAAACTATATATCAAGATAAAATAGTTCCTGTCCTGAAAAAAAGACTTGAACCACCTTGAACCATGACCCTGAGAACCCAACCAAGACTAGACCAATGACTGACTGCTGTTAACAGTATATTTTCATGTAGCACTACACCTATCATTTATTAAAAAAAGTGTGTATGTTGCCTTTTGTCAGTTGTTTTTTGTGTGTGCTGTATTTGTCTTTGTTGCTATTCTACCTTGTTTGCCTGTTTCATTTTGTTTTGTTGTTTATTGCTAAATATGAGGTGCTATTAAAAGGGTCGGTGCTACAAGCTGTAGCTTCAGCGCTAGGGATGGGTACCTTTCACATCTGAATCGATACGATACCGATACTCGGTACCTGCGAATCGATATCAGGTATTTTTCGGTACCTGTTTTCGATACTTTTTTTTTTTTTGGGATATGTGTACGTTAAAGTTATTTTGTATATTTAAAAAATAGTCAAAACTTCGGAATTTTGAACATTTATTCTTCAATAACATCAAGTGAAATAACTCCAACATAAAACTTGAGAAAAATGTGTGGGGATAAAGTAAATAACTTAAAAATAAATAGATTAAAAATAAATAACTGTATAAAATGTTTCACATTAGTGTCTGCTGGCTTTACAGTAACAAACCCCTTTCAAAATAAATAACTGTATAAAATGTTTAACATCTGCACCTGCTGCCTGTACAGTAACAAACAACTTTCAAAATAAATAAATGTATGAAATGTTTCACATTAGCAGCACCTGGCACCTACAGTAAACAAACACTTAATCAAGAACCATAGGATACGATACACACATCTTTAACAGTTCTTTTTAAGGAACACGAGCATGTCGACTTTTTCTGGCAAGAGCCGAGCCCGTTCCACGCTGACTGTGTCCCCAGCTGTCGAGAACACTCTTTCAGAAGGAGTGGAAGAAGCCTGCACACAAAGATATTTTTTGGCCAAACTTGCCAGCATTGGCATTTGGTCATTCTTCTGCCACCACCACAGGAGGGGATTCGTGGAGCTGAGGACTGCTGGAAAGCTCCTGTAGGTCTGCAGCTCTTTCTTTATTTATTATTTAGCTCTTTCCTTTGCTGGCTTTGCACTTCGCATCGCAAATGTTGCACCGCGCGTTGTCGGCATCCAGCTTGGTAAAATGAAGCCAGACTTTGGAGCGCTTGCGATCCGCCATGGTTCGCCTCTGAAGATCAAGCAACCACTGACGTAACCACGTCACCGCGTACTTCGCTCTCGCAGACGCATAACGTCAAGGTGCGTTCAGGGTAAAAAAAAAAAAAAAGGTGCGTGCAGGTACCGAAATGTGGTACCGACGGACTTCCCGTGAATCAATACTCGGTACTTCAGCGGGAATTCGGTCGGTACCAAAAAAGTACCGAAATTCGGTACCCATCCCTATTCAGCGCACACCTTTTTTTCGGTCTGAGTTATGTTAAATTACCTTCCTGTAATGTTTCGCACTGTACTATTTAAGTATCTGTCATTTTCTGGCTGTGACTTTATTTACATGAATTTGTAGAATAATACATAACATTCTTATTTCTACTTGCAGACCAAAATACATTCATAAAATTCTAAATACATCTCATGTAACTGTGTTAAATGTTGCTTATGTTCTTTTATTATCCTTAAACAACCACTGCTTGCCTAAAAAGTGTTCTATAAATAATGCTAATGATAACAATAATAATAATAATACTGTTGTTATTGTTCCTGTATTGGGTCTGAACATTGGTCATATTAAACTGTTGTAAAACATTTCTATGTGACATTTTGGCTAACGAAAGCAACACATAAAACAATATAAATATTTATGCATAGATCCTCATGAAATTGAAATAACTATATTTCTGTATTTTGTCATTTCGTCAAATGTGAAGCAGTTTGTAGAAAAGTGAACAAACACCTCTTAAATATTTTTCTACATTTGTGTTTAAATAAGGCCTGAAAAATAAAATAAAGAAATAAAAAATGTTTTTTTTTTTTTTTTTTAAATACAGCAGGATGTAACAACTACAATTATTCTAGTGAACTAAAACTACATTAAAAACAAAAAGTAGGTGTGAGAAAAAACTTTTGAGTTGTATTAAACAAAAATAAAAACTAGATTTTAGAAAAAAAATTAATTAACTAAACTACAAAATGATGATAACTGTGGTAAAAACAAATAAAAAACATCTACAGAACAAAAGAGTGAAATAAAAGATTTTGGGCTTTGTGAACAAACAAACATTGAATAAACAGAATATGAAAAAGAGTCAGAGCGTACTTCTCTTTCCATCAGGGTCGGCGTGGACTTTGCGGATCAGGAAGCCGCTCTTGTAGAGCTCGCCATCGGCCTGCTGGGCGACGCCCACCAGCGGGTTCCCTCCACTCCCCAGCCGCTTCATGGTGTGGGAGGCCGAGTCTGTTCGGACGTCAGCCAGCTCCGACATGGACTTCCTCAACTCCTCCTCATCACTTCAGGAGACAGAGGACAGAAGGAGCTCAGTGAAAGAGAGCCGCTGGTTATTCATCAGTTATTATGAATGGTTTTATTTTCATCGTCTGACGACATGAGATGTGTCTGAGTCAGCTCAGCAGGTGATTATTGATCAGTCCCACTGTACGTTTACTTTACAATAAATCAGGGCAGCCTGGAAAAAGTGGAGGGTGTAAAAATCAACTGATATTTATTTAAAAACAGTGCACAGAAATGTTTACACACCTTTTTATTTTATTTATCTGATGGGTTTAAATTGTGTTTAAACTTGTTTTACAATCATCTTGTTTCTCCCCTGTGCTCTTTGACGTCTCTGTGCTTGTATGTGCGTGTCTATGTTCGTCTGTCCGGTGTAAAACCTGTCATTGCTTTTTAAAGTGCTATAGATGGCAACCTTAGAAAATACCAACACAGAGTAAGACAGGTCTTTAAAAGTCAGCTGAACGGAAAGAACAAGGTCTGATCCATCAACAACCAATTTCCTGTTCCTGTTTCATTACGTCATCACCTCATCTATTCAGTCACCATGATTTTGTCCTTCCTAATGTTTTATGTCACCGTCCCTGAGCGATCTCATCACATCAGCTCCTCATCCTATAAACTCATCTCATTTTCATTTTCTAACATCTGATTTTTCTCGTCTCGAGTCATCGTGTCGTCATCACTACATGTTTTTATCACACTGCTGCAGAGGATTAAAAACCAAACTGACAAATAACTCCAGAGTTAAATAAATAAATAAAAGACGGGCTGTACATGAGGGAGGACAGATGCTCCGAGCACACAAGACGCCTGCCTGTGTGCGTGTTTTATATATATAAATATATATATACATGCATGTGTGTGTGTGTGTGTGTGTCCACAGTCGAGCATGGGCGTTGGGATGCTGACCTGTAATTACAGCGAGGAAAGAAAGCAGGGAACTGTCGCCATGGCAACAGAGGCTTAAATAAGAGAGTCGGGGCAGCAGGAACACACACACACACACACACAGAGCTTCAAACACACACTTCAGATGTTTGTACATGTCGTGTGTTAAAAGCCAGTGGAAACCAGTTGATGGTTTGTACTGGAGGAAGAGGAGGAACTTACATTGTCCACTGAAGCTTCTCGTTCTTGATGGAGCTGTAGAGAGTCTGCAGAGACACAAGACACACACACAGTCAGATACACGTACAGTGTGTGTGTGTGTGTGCGTGTGTGTGTGTGTGTGTGTGTGTGTGTGTGTGTGTGTGTGTGCGCGCGCGTGCGTGTGTGTGTGTGTGTGAATGAATGAATTTTGGGACCTTTGGCTTTCCTTACTTCGAGTCTCGACTTTAATCTGCAGATTTAAACAGAAACAAACTCGTGTTGTCTCTGAAGGACGGAGCCTGAAAAGTGGGAGGCTGAGGGGAAGATGGTTTCTTGGGGGGAGCGTGGGAGGACATTAACTCTTTAATATCTCAAATCAATATTTTATTTAATCATTTATTTGTGGGATTTATTCTAAAAGGCGATAACTGTTGTTCAATGAACAAATTAAGGGTTAAATTATAGTTTACTGATTCAGACTGTTGATGCACGTTCACTCGGGGTCCAAATAAACGAGTATCAACCTCGGGACAGGATCTCGCTTCTTTTCCTCACTCACTAATTAAACGCAGTTAAAGGACTTTTTCACGTTGGCTCTTCAAGGCCAGAATTTCACACCATTATTCCTCCCCCAAAGGTACGATCACAGAATCGGGGGACTGACCACAAATTATGAAGGACAGGCACCCAGGAAGTGCACCACACTTTGAAGCCAATTTTCATAGTGGCCAAACAGTGGTTCTGTAATTTCTGGCGCCCTGTCACCTAATGCCATGGAGTCCGAAAAGGCCTTTTACTGTGAAAGAGTCGTCTATAAATCAGTGGAAACATTTTTTTGAGCATCACAACTCCTGCAAAATATCAAGATTTGATCCATTCGGTCCAATAACACTTGGAAAGTCTAGAAGAGCCACAAAAGTAAGTTATTTTATGCATATTTAAGTTCGCGGAGCGCTAAACAGGAAGTTAGCTGCATAGCTGGGAGGAGTTGTCTGCTTGTCTGCGCTCAATGGCCATACGTCTCTAGTGCGCCTGCTCAATGAGCCAAATGATGCGGAGACAGCACTGACCATCCAGGTTGTTTCATACTGCGAACATGGAGCGATTTTGGCTTCCACTGAGCAACTTTTATAGGAATGAACGGAGCCCCGCCTCCAACGCTGTATCCAGGACTCTTCATACATCCATGGCAGAGACAATAAGGTCCAGGTGCTCCTTACCCTCTACGCAAAGGACGAGACTGACTCGCTCTTGGAGCCAGCCTCAAGTGGATATAAGAGGAACTGCAGTTTTTGGCACTTCAGCGCCGGCTTTATTTTTCAGCCTTGCAGGTTGTTGCTTGCTGAAAATGTGTAATTGTGCTCTTCAACGATTGGTTTTTGTTGTAAAACAAACCGCTTATCCTGTTGAGGGTCACGGGGGGCTGGAGCCTATCCCAGCTGACACTGGGCAAGAGGCAGGGTTCACCCTGGACAGGTCACCAGACTATCACAGGGCTGACACATAGAGACAGACAACCATTCACACTCACATTCACACCTACGGACAATTTAGAGTCACCAGTTAACCTGCATGTCTTTGGACTGTAGGAGGAAGCTGGAGTACCTGGAGAAAACCCACACTGACACAGGGAGAACATGGATGAACCCTCTTGCTGTGAAGTGACAGTGCTAACCACTGCACCACCATGCTGCACCACGTGCTGTCAGGACCAGGAATCTCTTAATTCAGGACATTAAAAAAGACGTTCTATCCATGATAATCAATACCCTGCAGCCAGTCACAATCAAACCAGCTTCAATGTGTGTGAAAAACAGCGAAGGACAACAAATTAATCAACAACAAATAAGTAGTTGTGTTAAAAGAGTCACTTCAGCTTTGCTGTTTTATTAAAATGCTGAAAAGCTGCTGTCCACGAAACTCAACACTTCAGCACAAACCTTTCACACAACAAAGAGTAACGAAATATGAAATAAAAATCAAATTACATAATAAAAGGTATTGGCATACAGTCTTTCCCTTTTCACATGCTTTTATTGTTAAAATTTTGCGGGGAAAAAATGCTTAATTGACAGCAGCTTATCAACAAATGTCAAAGAAGAATCAATTAGAAACAATTAGGCAGTAGAAACAGTGTTTGTGTTAGAGTTTATGATATCTTTACAGAAACTCTTAAGACTTTTGAGAGACTGATTTAAGACATTTTAACTAAGCCTTCAAGAGAATTTACGATGACTTTTACGACTTTTCAAAAACTGATTTAAGACATTTTACTAATAACTTTTAAGACCTTTAAAAAAAGTGATTTAAGGCACTTTAACAATGACTTTAACACATTTAAAAAAACTGATTTAAGACAACTTAAGATTGCCTTTTAACACTTTTGAAAGACTTATTTAAGACATTTGCACAATGACTTTTAAGACTTCTGTTTAACTGATTTAAAACATTTTGACAATGACTTCAAGACTTTTTGACAATGACTTTAAAGACTTAAAAAATGATTTAGGACACTTTGACAATGACCTTTTAGACTTAAAAAAATGATTAGGCAGTAAAATCAGTGTTTGTGTTAGAGTTTAAGAGTTTTACGAGACTGATTAAAGACATTTTTTTCAATGACCTTAAGACATTTTGGCAATGACTTTTCAGACTTATTTAAGACATTTTAACAATTACTTTTTAGACTTAAAAAAATGATTTAAGACATTTCAACAGTGACTATTAAAACTTTTGAAAGACTAACTAAAGACATTTTAACAATGACTTTTAAGACATTTTACTAACCTCTTTTAAGACTTTTGAAAGACTGATTTAAGACATTTTAACAATGACTTTTTAAACTTAAAAAACTAATTTAAGACATTTTATAGTGACTATTAAGACTTTTGAAAGACTGATTTAAGACATTTTAACAATGACTTTTTAGACTCAAAAAAACTGATTTAAGACATTTTAACAGTGACTATTAAGACTTCTGAGAGACTGATTTAAGACATTTTAATTCTGCCTTAAGACCTTCTAACATGACTTTAAGACTTTTGAAGAACTGAATTAAAACCCTTTCTCAATGACTTTAAGACATTGCTAAAATTAATGACTTTAAGACTTTTAAGAGACTGATTTGAGACATTTTAACAATGCTTTTTACACTTTTTAAGGATCCTGCGGACCCTGCGTATAAAATATAAAAGCAGGTGACAGGTAATTTGAACCAACACTTTCCTGACCACTAATGTTTCATTTTCCCATTGTGGCTGACTTTCATTTTGTAGGCTAAAAGTCAAAACTGCAAATTTTATGTAGTTTAAAATGTTGACTGGTTTCAACCTCGCAAGGGTCATTTTTTTTTAAATTAAATTATTATTTATAAATTATGAAGACCCTGTCAGTCCCAAGTGTTCGGCGTTTTAAACCATCATGCCTGACTAAAACTTTTCATTTTGCTCTATTCACATGACCAGTGGGAGCAGCTTGATGGTTTTGAGTTTCTGTCACGTGTTCTGTTGCCTCGTCTGAGTGAAATCTACATTGAAGTTAGTGCGCGTAGGTGCAGATTCTACCTTCTTCTTGCGGCTCTGTCGGTGCTGCTGTCCATCCTGGGTTTTCCCCAGCAGGTCGGGGAAGGCCAGTGGTTTGAGGGAGCGAGAGCGGGGGGTTCTGGGATACCTGAATGGGTCAGTGTCCCTCGAGTCCCGCCCGCTCCGGACTGAGCAGAGCGACCGAGACCGCATGCGGCCTGACGAGTGGATGCCGGTGACGCCAATCATAGTGGTGAGCTCAGAGTTCAAAGGACGAGCATCTGATTCAAGTCCGTCTGAATTTTATTGTAAAAAAAAAAAAAGAAATGATCCAGGAAAACTTGAAATGAAAAAGCAGAAATGTCTTTAGGTTTCAGAAGAAAAACGTTTCAAAAATGTGTCACAGGTATGGCTCAGAGAAGAGAGTACGACCTCCAGATGACCTCGGAATAATAAAAAAGTGTTTGATGAAAATCTCCAGGTGTTTGACCAGAAGCCAACTTGACGTTAATATAATGTCTTCAGTCCAGTTTACATCAGAAACAGATCTGACTCCACTTTGACACCAGCTCTGATGGAGTCTCCAAATTAGAGCTATTCAGATTTCATGAAATAAAAACCCATCAGACGAGGACCTGGTGTTTCAAACAGAGCGCGGGCTGTTTTGGGATTGATTGTGTCCTCAGCGGAGCTCAGCCTGCTGCATTATGGATCCAGCTCTATTCATTATGCATAAAAACACAGCAGCGTTTCATCCGGCTCATAATCCTGCTGGCTGACAGCCGGCGGCTCGCTCAGGTGTTTGGAGGCAAAGCCACAAAAACAAAAAGACGCTGCCAACAGACATCACAGAGGACTGAGACTCCACCTGCTGCAACATTTATGTTCCTCTCGTTACTGAAAAAAATCACATGCAGGCGTCGACATTCAGAAACATGATGTTTGAATCTGAATCTGCTGAGAGATTTATCATCTATGAACCTTCAGATGGTGATCAGAAATCTATATTCAGGAAGCTTTATACATTATTCTGTTTAATAATCGGAGACAGAGGGTAAATTACACTTTCAGTAAGGACTGCAAACGATCGTTGCTAGTTATTATTCACTAAAAAGAAACGACCAATGGTCAAAAACGTTAAGTTTCGCTGATGTTAAAAAGCTAATCTGTGTTGTTTTGTTTAGGAGAAAAAACTTTCGAAATACTATAGATTTTTTTTTATAATTTTTAGGCTAATTTTAAGGTATACTTTTCTGGATAATTTTATTTTAATGATAATTTTTTGGTATTTCTCTGTAAAATAAGGTTGAAAGTCTGTTTCACAGTGACAAACAGTCAGAAATGTGAAGATTTGCTGATATAAAACAGTAAACCTGTGTTTGTATTGGCATAAAACTTAAAATATGCAATTATTTTTTGATAATTTTAAGGTATGAATTTGAGTATAATTTCAGTTAATGATCATTTTTAGGTATTAGGGATGAAATTGCATCTTACAGTGACCAACAGTCAGAAACATGAAGATTTGCTGATATAAAACAGCAAATCTTTATTTTTATTGGAGAAAAACTTAAAATGTACAATTATTTATGATAATAATTTTAAGGTAAAATTTTAAGGATAATTTTGTTTTTTGTAATTTATTCGTTAAAACAAGGATAAATTTCCAAAACACAATGATCAACAGTCAGAAACAGGAAGATTCGCAAACATAAAACAGCAAACTTGTATAAAATTAACTTAAGATAAGTTTAGGATAATTTCAATTAATGATCATATTTATGCATTTCTTGTTAGAATAAGGGTGAATTTCCAGATCACGGTGACCAACAGTCAGAAATAGGAAGATTCCCTAATATAAAACAGCAAATCTGCATTTTTTATTGGACAAAAACTGAAAACATAGCAATGATTTGTGATCAATTTAAGGTATAAATTTATTATAATTTAAGGTATTACTCCTTAAAAAAAGGCTGAATTTCTGTCTTACATTGACAGACAGTCATCAACGTAAAGATTCACTGATATAAAACAGCAAATCTGTATTTTTTTTTGGAGAAAAAAATTTAAATGTACAATGAATTTTTTGATAATTTTAAAATATTTTCAATTAATGAAAACTTTCAGGTATTACTTGTTAAAATAAGGGCAAATTTCTATCTTGCAATAGTTTCTGACAAATAGTCAGAAACATAAAGATTTGCTGATATAAGAGCTTATCTGTATTTTTATTTAAGTAATAACTTAACAATACATTATTTTATGACAATTTTACAATAATTTCAGATTTTTGGTTATTACTCGCTAAAATAAGGATGACGATTACATGGAGACCAACAGTCAGAAACGTGAAGATTTGCTTATGTAAAACAGCAAATTTGTATTTTTACTGTAGAAAAACGTAAAATATACAATGAATTTTTGATAATTTTAAGGTACTATTGTGAATATAATTTTAGTAAATGGAGATTTTTAGGTATCTCTCATTATAGTAAGGATAAATTTGCATCTTACAGTGACCAACAGTAAGAAACGTGAAGATTTGCTGATACAAAACAGCAAATCTGTATTTCAATAACTTTACAATACAATTAATTTTATGAATAAATAAAATGATTTTTGGAGTTTAAAATAAGTTTTGAAATATGAAAATAAACAATAAATAAATAAATTGTTTGAAATGATAAAGATTTTAAGTTGTCAGGTGGAGTCAGCTCTGACTTCCTGTTGATGTCTCGTTAAAGTGTCACATCAGCACAAACACACAAACTGTCTCCGTGTGTGTGTGTGTGTGTGTGCGCGCGTTTAATCCCTCAACTGTTGAGAAGCAGTGATGCGTAATTCATCAGCTCGCACTCCTGCGGCAGAAAAACATCCAAACATTCAGTTGAAAAACATCCAAAACCCGACTCTCATCTTCATCTTCCTCATCTTCCTGTAGTTCTTCAGGTCTCCAAAAATGTGAGTTTTCAAAGTGGCTGTTGAACGCAGCCTCCTGATGCAGCAGCGGCGGCGGCGGCGGCGGCGGCGTTGGTGGCAGCGGCGGTGGAGGAGAATCCCTGGACTGCAAATAAAGCTGCGTGACGGAGAAAACGCATCAGCAGCACCAGCAGCTCGCTCTCACATCCAAAACATTCACCAAAAAAAGAGAAGGCAAACGAGCACACCCACACATGCAGACAGAGGGACAGAGAGCACCCCCAAATCTGACGTCAGCTTCCTCCTGAGACGCCACCACCGACTGAAGATGGAGGGATGATGGAGGTGCAGGAGGAAACAGAGGGATGAGCTGAAGGGGAGCAGTTAAAGGAGAGAAAAAGAGGAGAGTTTCTCCTGTTGCATCCTGGGAAAAAAAAGACAAAAAAGGAGAGAGAGAATCCCTCCTTCCTCCTCCTCCTCTTCCTCAGATGTTGATCTCTTCGTCCTCCAACTTCACTCCCACTCTTCTTGTTCTTCTTCTTCTCCTCCTTCGCTTGCTGTCGTCTTCGTCCTGCAGGAGAATCCCTCCGTCAGGTGAGCTCACTCCTCCTCCTCCTCCTCTTCTTCTTCTCCTCCTCCTCCTCTTCTCGGTGCTGAGACTCTGAACTGTTGATGAGTGCTGCTCGCCCTCCCTCCTCCTCCTCCTCCTCCTCCTCCTCTCTCTCCTGCTCTCTTTTTTCCCTCGCTCTCTCAATGCGCATTTTCTCTGCAGCAGCAGCCAATCAGAGCGCAGAGACGGCAGCTTCAGCCCGCCCCCCCCTGCTCTCCTCAGAGCTGTCAATCACAGGATTCACAGAGCTGAATGTAAATGCAGCTGAGAGACCATCGGCAGGAAACACACAGACCCCAAATCAGCAAACAATAAAATCATGACTCAGCAACATCTGGGATAGTCTGTCAACACACACTCACATACAACAAGTGAATGACTCTGTCAAAGACACACACACACACATACACCCACACACACACACACACACACACACACACACACACACACACACACACACACACACTCACATACAACATGTGAATGAGTCTGTCAACACGCAAACCACATGTACATGATAAATTGATAACAAAATATAATAATTCATTTCACCTTCATTTAAACAGCTAAGTCACAGTCATGTATTTTATCTTTTTTTTATATTTTACATTTAATTTTGTCAATATTTAATATTTGCACTGTATGTATTTTTATGTATTTTGATGTGTGATATTTTTCATTTAGTGTCTTATTATATTTAACTAAATTTGATAGTTTTTTATACATTTATATTTGACAAAATTGTGTATTTTTTTGATACCTTTGTATTTCATTAAATTCAGTACTTTTTTATACAATATTATTTGACTAAATTATATAATTTTTATACTTTTATATATTACTAATTTTTTTGTTTATATTTATATTTTACTAAATTTCGATAATTTTCTATTACAACAACATATTACAAAATGTTTTACTTTTTTATATATTTTACTGCATTCTGTACTTTTTTTATACACCATTTGTCTAAATTGTATAATTTTTTATATATTATATTTTGTTACATTTTCTACTTCTTCATATGTTTATATTTCGCAAAACTTTACTTTCTTATCGTTTTTTTATTTTTTACTGTCTATATTTATTGAATTCAAATTTTTTTTAATATTCCTATATTACAAAATTTTATATGTTTATATTTTACTAAAGTTGATACCTTTTTTTATATTTTTATATTCACTAAATCTTGTAGTTTTCTATACAACAAAAATTACAAAGTTTTAAGCTTTTTTATATTTTTGTATTTTACTGAATTTTATCCTTTTTGTATGCACTAACATTTTCCTACATTTGATAAGTTTTGTATATATTATATCTTGCTACATTTTATATTTTTGTATATTTATATATTGCACAACCTGACTTTTTTTATTGATTTTTTAACTGTCTATATTTACTGAATTTTATCATTTTTAAATGTTTATATCTTGCTAAATTTGTAGTTTTTTATATGCTTATATTTGACAAAACCTTATATCTTTTAATAAATTTTTTTATACGTTTATATTTACCAAATCTTTGAATTTTTATATTTATATCTTGCTAAGTTTCCTACTTTAATTGTTTATATTTTACAAAACTATAGTTTTTGAAAATGTTTTTGTTTTTCATACACTTATAATTTACTACATCTTATACTTTTTATATGATTTTAATTACTAAATTTTTTTGTATGTAAAATCTCACATTTAATATTTATCAGTTTATTAGTATTTTTATATTTCTTTTTTAAAACATATTTATGTATTTTATATTGTAATTTTTTTTATTCAGTTTGTTTTATTTCAGTTACCATTTCATATATTTAAATATTCTATAAATCTAATATTTTTTCCATGTTTTAATATTTAATGTTTTTTTATAGAAACAAATAAATAGATCAGAGTCATGAGGGAAAAAAACACGAACCGCTGGGAGAAAAATTAATTAGCAAGTGAGAACAATTCATCAAAGGAAACATGCACATGCACACTAAGAGTCCATTTCATTAACGTTAAACAGCTGCAGAATCAAACACAGAAGCTCAGACTGGTACTGAATAACTGCATTTTTTGCTGCAACATTCATGTTGAAAAATTCCCATTTAGTCGTCTTTACACAAAATGTTGTTGATTCATTTAGAACAAATATTAAATCATAGTTACAGTGAGGGCTGTAAATTATTATTATTTTTGGTTATTACTCAGTAAAAAAACATTTTAATCTCAACATTACGATTCAGTTATATGTAAAACTGGAATTTTGTTGGATAAATAACTTCAGCAATACAATAAACAAACATTTTTCAATTTTTATCTAAAAAAAGTTTTAAGTTATTAAACTTTATAAACAGTAAATCGTTTTAAATTATCAAGATTTTAGGTTTTGATTTTCAGAGTGGAGTCAGCTCCTACTTTCTGTTCACGTCTCATTAAACCGCTGAGGGAGTGACACATGACCGCACACACAAACTGTCTCAGTGTGTGTGTGTGCGTGTGTGTTTAATCCCTCAGCTGAAGCAGTGATGTGTAACTCATCGGCTCACACTCCTGCAGGAGAAACATCCAAACACAACTTCCTGTCTGAACTGCACATTCAGCCAACATCAAAGCGGGTGGAGGAGGAGGAGAACCTCCACCTGCAGGATGAAGCTCATCCAGGAACTCATCATCATCACCAGGTGTACTGTTTGACCTCAGCGTGTGAGACGACACAACGTGCGTCCTCGTCTGAATCTGACACAGCATAACAAAAACATCTTTGAATCATGTCAGCCTGCGTTCAGATCTCACAGACGGACCATCCTCACTGTTACTAACAACTGATCAAGAAACTGATCATCACAAACATCTGCATGGGTTGCCGTGGTAACGAAGCAGGCATCAGTAACTACATAGCTACACTGGTGGCGCAGCTTTCCGACGTGGACACGTAAAAACTGGAGGTCCATCGTTTCGCGGTGCAGAACAAAGAAGTGATGATAAGGCTGGTTCACACTGTGACATTCAGTGCGGCAGTCATGGCAACAAGAGGTGTGGTGCCATCCTGTACTGACTGGTGGGAACAAAGACGTCTTTAGGATCTTCAATGACAATTCCTGATTTTAGAAAGTGGCGGGGGACGTTTGGCCGTCTAGGATCAGTTACGAGTGACACAAAAAACACTCTGAAATCTGATTTAAGCGACCAGTGCAGAGTGACCGGAGGGAAACATCTTTGCTCCCTCTGTCACAGACCAAAACATCAGATTTTACTCTTTAAGCTAACGAACTACCTGCACACATGTACGCCTCATCATCAACAAGCTGCAGACATTCATCAATCACAACAATCCACAACATCAACCTGTGGAAACGTACCAAACAAGAGACAATACAAGTTCAGCTGAGGAGGAGACGGTGGAGCCGGACTGGTCACACACCGAGGAGAAGCAGAACAGCAACAACCAAGCGGCGCTGACGTGAAACTTACAAGGCAAACAAGGGCGCGGAAGACCCAAGAACTCCTGGAGAAGAGCAGGCGTTCAGTGTCCACAGCTGGACACGATGACACAACACAGACAGTAACAGTGTATTACACACCTCTGACCTTTGACCACAAATTTCTAATCGGCTTATTTTTAGGTCCATGAGGACATTTGTGTCAAATTTAAAGAAATTTCAGTTTCAGTTTCAGCCTCTTTATATCATCTCCTCGTCTGTTTCAGGATCGACTTATAGACCTTATTGATGACTGTTACGGCTCTTCACGGCTCCAGATCACATTTCAGACCTTTGATCCCTGATGAACCTTTGTGTGGTTTGAGAACCTCTGGGCAGAGGTCGTCCAGGCTGAAGACTACTGTTGTGTCCACACCAAACCAGGTTTGAACATTACAATATTTGTTGTTGACTCGCCTTACACACGCATGAAATCACAGGGAGAACATGTCAGAACACCCGGAGGAAACCCACGCTGACACTAGAAGAACATGTTGGAGCACCTGGAGTAAACCCACGCTGAAAAGGGGAGAACATGTAGAAGTACCTGGAGTAAACCCACACTGACATGGGGAGAACATGTCGGAGCATGCGGAGGAAACCCACGCTAAAACCGGGAGAACATGTAGGAGCACCCGGAGGAAACCCACGCTGACACGAGGAGAACATGTCGGAGGACGCTGAGGAAACCCATGCTGACACTAAAAGAACATGTCGGACACCCGGAGGAAACCCACACTGACACTAAAATAACATGTCGGAGCACCTGGAGGAAACCCACGCTGACATGGGGAGAACATGTCGGAGCACCTGGAGTAAACCCACGCTGACACGGGGAGAACATGTCGGAGCACCTGGAGTAAACCCACGCTAACACTAGAAGAACATGTTGGAGCCACTGAACCACCCCTGCCCACGTGCTATATAAATAAAGTTTATTATTATAATGATTATTTTTTTATTTTTTGGGGATATAAAAACATTTTTCCTCAGACTGAAAATAATTCAGATTTTCTGTAATAAATTTTCTGCATTCAGTGATTTTTTTCCTTCAGTCAGAGTCAGAGCTGCTGCTGCCCACACACTTACTGCTCTGCCGTCAACACACACACATTAACAGAGTTACAGAGAGAGGATGATGATGATGGAGGTGAAGAGGTGACGCAGATTCATGTTGAACGCTCGGAGGCTGAGATGGAAAAACTGAGATGGAAACAAAAGAGTGGGAGAAAGAGACTGGGACACACACACTCACACACACACACACACACACACACACACACACACACACACAGAGGTTCAGCCCGGCGGCCGCACAGCCCTGAATTTAATGCGTCTCCTCTTTTTATTTTTCTGCTCTGACGAACACAAGCCAAGGATCCCTGTGTGTGTGTGTTGTGTAAGAGTGAGCTGTGTGTATGTGTGTGTGTGCGTGTGTGTGTGTGTGTGTGTGTGGGGTACCTTTAGCAGATCTTTGGGGAAGTCTTTTCCGTCGTTGAGACCCTCCAGGTTGGTGATGAACTGACTGCAGGACATCCTCTTCCCCACGTTCTACACACACACACACACACACACACACACACACACACACACACACACACACACACACAAACGGAGTCAATCAGCTGTTTCTTATTATTGTTTTTCTTAAAAGTTGGGCACAAACGAGAGACAGAATAAAAGCAGAGCGGCAGCAGAGGTGTACCTTTGTTCTGTAGTAACACTAAATCCTACATTTCCCATGATTCAGTTCCTCAGGTCTGGAGACCCAGACCTATGAGCCAATGGGAAGTCACACAGAGATTAGGTGCATCACTTCCTTTAGGAAGTCCCTCCGGGATTTGGTGGGCTGTTTTTCGGATTGTTAACATGCCTGATTTCAGAGCAACTTCGAAAATAATTTCCTAAAACCGACACTGAAGGACCGCCTCCTCCTTCTCCTTCTGCCTGGTTAGCACGAGCTAACACAGCACGACATGACGTCATCTCTGCTCGTCACATTTTGCTGCTTAGGCAGAACTCGCAGCAGCAAACATCACCGAGCTGTTAACCTCACACAGACACTTAGCACCTAGCATTCGCTAGCTAAGGGTCTCATTTATAAAACAGAGCGATCCATATAAAAGTGCGTGTGGACAAAAACAGAAAGTGGCGTGTGCCAAAAAATGTTCTGATTTATAAAACCATGTGTTTACGCCTGACCGTAACAACTAATTTGACCGATAACCGATATTGATATATCCACTTTTTTCCCCACCTAATTTTAGTGATCGTCTCTTCTGTTGTGGAATTAGCATCATATCATACCTACATACTCCTAACATGATGGTGGTATTGCCCGAAACGACCGCTGACCAGGGGGAAAAAAAAGCATGAGGAAGAAGAAAACCCGGCTCATCGATTGGCCGGGGCCGAAAACGGAAATCCATCCCCTTCAGCTGGCTTGGTCACCACAGAAACAATGGAGCAACACCAAATTTCATGCAGTCTTGGAGTTTCTGATTTTATTTTATTTTTTTACCTCTGCTTCTCCCGGTTCACGCTGTTGGCTTTGTTTATTTTCTACCCAGAATGCACTGTGCTCTACATCACTTCCTCTCTTTGGTCCGCTGGATAGTCCGTTTGCATTTCCCACAGACTTTGAATGAGTGCTCACACCACTCCAAACGAACCAAACTATCAGTGGAAGCGCACCAGGGTTCACAGGGTGACAGTAGTCCCTCAGCAAGGCAGAGCACTATGCCACACTGGTCAGGAGTGATCCAAGGAATGTGACAAAGAGCTCAAGGTATCGATCTAGCTTTCAAATTCCCCAGATTCCAATCTGATCAAGGATCTGTAGGACAAACTGGTGCACCAGAGGTCCGTCTCCATGCCTCGACGGGTCAAAGCCAAGTCTGATCTATAGTGGAGCCTCTGACCTGTCAAGGTATGGAGGCATGACCTCTGGGGGTGTCCTGTGTTGTCTGGCACCAAGGTGTTGTTGACAGATCCTGTGAGTGCATGTCAAGTGGCATCTACATGAATGTCAGGACCCAAGGTTTCTCAAAAGAGCAGTGCAAAGTAACAAAATGATCAATGTTTTTCACATCACCAGCCAGTGGTTTTGATGTTTTAGCTGATCGGCGTATGTATTTATGTATTTTTGGAAGATATTATCGGAAACTGCTCGTCTCTGCACCCTGGGTGATCGTGATGGTGAGGCAGCAATGAAATAAAGAGCAAAATCTGAGGTGAGATCTGAGCTGGCTTTTAGTTTTTACAACTGAAAGGTGTTTATGGAAAAGTTATGGATCACTAACATAGGCACTAATAACACTGCTGGACTGAATGATCATGGTGAAGTGGATCTATAATCAGTCCCTCCAGGATCTCGTGGCAAAAAAAAAACTAGAGTTTGCAGCAAATTTTGTCAAAAAACACAAAAAAATTGCGGCATTTTTATGTGATTTTTCACGGGAAATTGCGGCAAATGACAAAAATTGCAAGTCAGGAGAATTTTTTTGATTTTTTGATTTTTTTGAAGTACTGCCTCCAGAAAATAAGTGATGTAATGACTTGCTACAATAATCATGGTGAATATTACAAAAACAGCTGCAAATGTTTCAGTTCTCTTCTTTAGTTTTATTGAATTAGTTTCAAAACATGGACTCCAATAATGTTTTCAAAAAATCCTGAGTGAATACTGTAGCTCTCAAAGCAGACAATGTGACTGTAAAACAACATGTAAGCTACATCTGCTGTAAACATAACATTTGAATCAATTCAACACATATTGTATGCATTTAAACAAAGGGACAATTCTTGTGTCAATACAGAGCGTTTCTCCATACTGCAATGACATTAGTGCCATTTGATGACGCGTCTGATGACGCTTCAAATGACGTCGCTCAGCCGGAAAATTCCCTCCAGGTGAGCACATCACAACTTGAGTGAGGGAAATGACGTACGCCTCTGTCAGGCCTCGTTTTGTGTGTACGCAGTGTTAATAAATGAGACCGCTGATCTTTAACATGATCTGACTCATGTTTAAACACCTCACTCTGTTTCTCTTACTGCTGCCTGAAGTACATTTACTGAGGTACAGACACATGATGGTCTCATGGGACATGACAGGACATGAAGGAGTTAAAAACATCTGCGGCAGTGAAACGACACCTGAATGCAGCAGCTGATTCATCCATCAAACATCAGACTGACACACACTGACTTTTACTGTAACGAGTAAACGTCTCATCTCTCTCACACAGAGGAAGTGTGCAGAGGACTGTGTGCAGCTCGGCGTGTCATTTGAAATCTTGTTGCCGTGGCAACGGTCATCACTTCCTTAAACAAGTTAGCAGAAGTGGCCGTCACCTCGGTGACTCCACGCGCACAGTTCACACCGTGATGCAACTCAGATTCATTATCGCCCAAACTGAAAGCTGTCTCCATGACAACGGAGCAAAGTGCCATCTGCTGAGGGAGGCCGTGACATGTGGTAGAGAGCTCTGGGACAGTGGCGGCGAGCGGCAGGCATTGATGTGAATGTCATGACAGTGAGACCTTTAATATCAGTCATGTTGGAGATGGAGAAATAAACGGACTGTTGTTTGGTGACATTGATAAAATAACATTTCATATGTTTGTGGTATTTTTGTGCAGACGCTCATGTCCTACAGATATCTGCTGGAGATAATCAATATAATAACATCAATAATGATCAATACCAGCTCCAATACACAGACTGTTACACTGACTCACTGCTCTGTAACTTCTCCTTTCTTTAACTTCTTATACAAAACAGAAAGTGCAGAGGATGTTGACTCTGTGTTTCTCTTATCAATATAAATACTATTAATACTGCTGATCAGCTGTTATTGATTACATCAGTATTGGTATGATAGATGGACAGAAACTCAGAGGTGACTTAAACCATCATCCTGCAGACAGAGAGGATGTGGAGCTGCTCCACTCGACCATGTAAGGACTTCCTGTTCCTCCACTGACTGACAGACTAAAGATAAAGATGTTTTGTATTGAATATTAAAATCAGACTCACGTTCCCGTGCAGGTCGGTGTTCAGCAACATGACGGCACAGGTCAGAGTGTGGACGCTGTCTGAGAGGGACAGAAGGACAGAGAGGACAGGTGAGAACCAACAGTGTAAAGTCAGGATACTCCAGACAGACAGACAGACAGGTACTAGGCAGGGTGATTTCCACTTTATGCAACCTTTGATTTTATGCAAAAAAAGCGGAAGCGGTGTCTGTCATTATGACACAATCTGGCAAACTTAACAGTCTACATCATCAGCCTGTGCTGACGGTGTCACAGCACTAAATCAAGCTCATATTGCATTTGTAATAAATTGCATGACGACGTCCACCCATTTTCAACTGCTTATCAGTGTCCAGGTCATGGGTACAGTACTCCAGACGTCCCTCTCCCAGCAACACTTTCCAGCTCCTCCTGGAGGATTCCGAGGAAAGACCAGATGAGATATATAATCCCTCCAGCGTGTTCTGGGTCTGCCCCGGGGCCTCCTACCAGTGAGACGTGCCCGAAACGTCTCTAACAGGAGATGCCCAGGAGGATCCTGATCAGATGTTGAACCACCTCAACATGAAGGAGCAGCGGCTCTACTCTGAGCTCCCTCTGGATGTCTGAGCTCCTCCCCCTATCTCTAAGGCTGAGCCCAGACACCCCACGGAGGAAACTCATTTCAGCAGCTTGTATTCGTGATCTCATTCTTTCGGTCACTACCCAGAGCTCATGACCATAGGTGATGTTTGGGACGTAGATGGACCAGTAAATCAAAAGCTTTGCCTTCCAGCTCAGCTCCCTCTTCACCACAACAGTCCGGTGCAGTGCCCACATCACTGTGGACGCCGCACCAAACTGCCGATCCATCTCACGCTCCATTCTACCCTCACTCATGAACAAGACCCCGAGATACTTGAACTTCACCACTTGAGGCAGTAAGTCTGTCCTAATCCAGAGCAAACAATCCACTGTTCTCGAGCAGACTGGGAGACTCTCATCACGATCGCTTCACACTCAAACCGCCACAGGTCATGCTGGAGGTCACAGTGCGATGAAGCCAATAGAACCACATCATCTGCAAAAAGCAGAGATGCGATTCTGAGGTGCCCAAACTGGACCCCTTCCTCTCCTCGGCTGTGACAAAGTGATTAATATGATATCGTATGTGTTAGTAAACGGGCTAACAAAGCCGCGAGTGTCTGACGGGCTGCGAGTCACACGTCAGTGGAGGTGGGAGGGGCAGGGCAGCAGACTAGAAAGTTGATGTGTTTTTTGGGGTGACGAGACAAGAGGGCTCTCTGAAGCCCCCTTCTGGTCCGCTGTTCAGTTTAATTTAAAGCGGTTTGAAAATCTTTACATTGGCCCAACCCTAACAGGAACACAGACAGACAGGCAGGCAGACAGACAGACAGGTACCTTCTGTGGTGAGGCTCTCGGGGTTACACTGTCGGTATCTCCTGGAGAACTGAGCGAGGACTCTTTCTCTCTCCTGAGTTTCTCCCATCAGAGCGAAGCGACTCAGAAATGTCCTGAATACACACACACACACACACACACACACACACACACACACACACACACACACACACATCTTTATTCACCAACCAACAGCAGCAGCTCTGTAATTGGCTGTCTGTCAGTGACGTGCACCCTGGGAGTCGTAGTTGACTCTTCTGACCTTTTAATTTAAGTGTCAGATATTTTCTGACGTCAGAATCGACCAGAAGACTTTGATGTTTGTTGGTGAGAGTTAATAAACATGATGTTTATTGTTGTTGTGTTGTGTTGTCACGGCAACAGCATGTGACTAATGTTTCATGTGAGCTTCTTCTATAGATTTCTTATTACAATGCTGCAGGACAAACCTCCCCCCCGAGACGATTCATTTAGAAACACAATCTGTGAGGCTTCTGACTGTGGAAACGTGATGATATTGAGTTATTAATTAGATTTTAATAAATGAATCTTCTGTTGACTCTTCTGTTGTTTTCAGGTTTCATCCAGTTTAAATAAATGTAACGTTCTTATGTGATGAGTTTAACTGTTTTGTGTTGATCAGAAATCAGTAAAGAGAGAGCACTGACCTGAGCGCCTGATCGATGGTCAGACCGCTGAAGTTAAAGTTACTGAGATATTCCTCCGCCACCATCTGACTGAACTCGTTACTGCGGACACAAACAGGAGAGTTAACCCAACCAATCAGAGAGCAGAACACACTCAGCATGTGACCCAAACGCACACTGACTTCTTGCTGAGGTGTCGAGCCACGTCGGACTTCCTGAAGCCGTCCAGGTTGTAGAGGCGTTTGGCCAGACGTTTGGCCGCCTGCAGGTCGGGCTTGGTGCCGTTGGCCAGCGCATCGTCACTGCCGCCGAGCGCCAGACGCTCCGCCACGTCGGCCTGTGGGTACAGCAGCTCGGGGGGGCGGTTCACCGGACGCTCCCTGACAACACACAAACACAAACACACATTGTTTGAGGACTTTCAGGTCCTGTTTTCGTTCTGCTGATGAACTAAAGTAACAAGAGTTCTGGTTCCTGTTCTGAGTTCCTCCTTTAAACTACAGCAGGTCAGTTCAGATAAAGACAGCGGACATGACAGAGGAGGAATCCTCTGCTACAGACAGAGATCCTTCAAAGATATTAAATTCACGAGGCCTGAAATGAGTATCAACCCTCTGAGACCAGCTGGGCGGGGGTGATCCCAGCTGATATTCCTGTAATTAAGAGGCTGCAGCTGGATTTTAAGCCCAGAGTGATGATGCTGTTATCATATGAAACTAAAAGACCTGATGACATTTCGCCTTCCCACCTTCAACAGACACACCCGCCCAAAAACACCCACTCAGATAATGCCTTTCCGAACAACACCCCACCCCTGTAGTCTCTGTTCAAATTAATGTATCACAGTTTACGAGCACTGAGATCATCAGGTTGGAATTCTGCAACGCTGCATCTTTCCAAGGCTGAGAGTTGAAGACTTTGCGTTGTTGATCCTTGCAATGGACAGTTCACAAAAATAAGCTAACCACTGATAAACGCTGAGCGAATTAGGAGTTTCCATTTCCATCAAGCAGTCCGGTTTGGTCCAGTTCAGTTCGATACCAATAGAAGCGTTCCAACCTGTCCCCATGTTTGGTCCCCCCTCTGTTGGGGTACCTAGCACACAGATCTGGTACTAAAAGGTGGAGCTGGAAGCCCTGCAGTCTGATTGGTCAGTAGAGGTCGGTCACTCTGCTCGGAACATCAAGGAACACCACTGACCACTGGGTGAGTTTCATGGCTTTGAAAACCAACGTTTAAGGTGGTTTTAGGACAGATTTACACATGGCCATAGACAGCATTGTTAAGCCAGGTAGGGGAAAGACAAATTCTCTCAAATTGTCAGAGAAGGAGCAATCGTCAAGATTTTGGTCTTAACCACTCTATTTCATCATAAACAACCTAGGAATGGGGCTCAAAGTGCAAAATACTGGACTTCTCCTTTAAATCTGAATGCGGATAGTGATAGTGAGATACTGGCTACAGTGATGAAACAAAACCAGCATCAGATGGACTGTATTCATAATCAGTACGCCACAATAATATCAATAACCAGCGCCAATTCATGAGTCAATGAGAATGTGTGTGTGTGGGCGGGGCATAAGCACATACAGCCAGCAGCAGCAGTGACCCACCGTCCAACACCGGCACACCGTGAGGACTGAAACTGATGGGGACGAGCACCTGCTGCAGCAAGCCAACACGCCATCTGTGGTCATTTTGACTTGACCAGCGGACTTCACTACAAGCTGATTGGCTGTTGAAACAGGTGACGTGGATTAAAACCAGCCGCCGGTGGAGATTTGACCAGCTGATTTGCAGGTGACACCATCAGCCGGCTTGAGTCGAGCTCAGACTAGCCAGTTCACACTGCTGCAACTTTTCTCTGCAACGTCATAAAACTATTTAGTCTCATCAGGAATCTTTGGTCTGAACTGGACTTACAGGGACCTAATGTCCCATCATGTCAGATGCCACTGTGGTCATCTTAACCCAAAACTGGGTTCTTTGAACATTTAAAATATCACTCCAAACTCTGCACTCAGTTGTACTTTCTTCAGAGATCAAATTTTCCCTTTGTCTGACTATTGGGAGTTCTCCCACCAGAGCGTCTGTTAGATTGGCATAAACCCTCGACATCAGAGGGGGTTTAGAGAGCCAATCAATGACCCTTTACTCACGGTGCGCCATGATATTTAAGGGCTGAACGCAAATGTAGGTAAAAAGGATGTCTTTGAGATGTTAAAGCCGACTCTTAGGTTCTCAAAGGTTAGAAGACCTCTTAATTTGTATACGTGGTTACAAGCAAAGACACAAAGGGCTTCTAGATGGTATGCGCATGCTCCTCGACTCGTCTGAAGCTAGCTATTGTATCAGTGATAAAAGGAACCAAAGTCAGGATGCACTTCTTCAGACTGAGGCCTGAGAAGGCAAGGTCACTTTGGACTTTTCTATGCCTCTAATTTTGGAAATACTTTGGTCTGCTGGCCCTTGTTGGCAACCGTGCGAAGGAGAAGTTGTACAAAGACAAACAAATGAACCTTGAAACTTTGACAGTAGAAAAACAGTATCGTTATTATTCCACAAAAACAACCTGCAGTAAACAAATAAGGAACCAGCTGAACCCGTCCTCAATGCAAATGATCTTATCTATCTATACATGTAAACCAGCGTCTCATACTTCTCATTCATGCCTCTGTAGCAGCGCTGTGGTTGGTTCTGTTTCCTCCAACAGCCTCACAGTCTATTAATAACTGCTGCATCGAGCAGCGTCGCCTCAGGGATCAATACTCCCTCATTTACTCTCACTTCAGCCCGGCTAAGGACAATTAGCTTTAATTCAAACGCACCTATCCGCCGCCGCTGAGACGAGTCCGTTCTCCATCAGCTCCTCATCGCTGCCTCACTCTGAATGAACCCACTCTTTCAGACGGTAACACAAAGTCGTCCGTCAGGAGGAAATGAAGTCAGAGTTGTGAATGAAAGTGAGAAGTGGTTGAACCTCAGCGTGGACTCTACGTCTACTTCCCCTCATGAACTCCAGCTTCCTCTCAGAGGATCAGCTGATTCAGGTAAACAGCAACACTGACGAAGTACTCTGAGCTTTTACTGCAGTACAAGTATGAACAAAGCAGGGTAGAAATACTCTGTTACAGGTCCTGCTTTCTAAATCTGACTCTTATAAAAGTGCAAAAACATCAGAGTAAACTTAAGGTACTGAAAGTAAAGTGATATGTGTTGATCAATTTAATGTTGCCTGGTGTTAATGACTTTATATCTTGCTGGGTGGATTCATCTTTAATATCACTCATCATTTATTATTGATTATATTGTACTTAATAATCTGAATCTGTAAAGTAACTTTTAAGTTATTAAATAAATGTAGCGCAGAGGTATAGAGTAGCATCAAATGGAAACACTCAAGTGAAGAACAGCTACCTTAAATTTCTCCTTAAATGGAGTATTTGAGTATTTACTTTCCAGCCCTGCTCACATGTCAGTGATGACAGAAGAGTTTGTGAAAGTACTTTTATTTTCTTAAAGGGAAATTCCACTGAATTTTCTCATAAAGGTCAATATGATCATCGTGGTTCATCTTCATCCTGTTCCAACTGTCATATAACGCCCTCTGTGTCTCTACTGGAGAAAATAACTCCGATATCTCAGACAGAAAATGATTTTTCATCATCAAATCATCTGCTGATGATTTAAAGGTCTATACATGTCCTAATGGACGTGTTTAAGTGCCTTATTTTGTCCAAAACTCAAAAATATTCAGTTTACAATTGTAAAAAAATGAGGAAACCAACAAATCACGACAGTGCTTATCTGCAGATTGATCATCGATGATTAGAATAGTTGCAGATAGTTGATTCAGGCCCTGTTAGAGCAGGGCAGGTAAAAAAGGGTTAACCTATTGGAGGTGAGCTGTTTGTCTGCAGCTCTTCATCATCACCACCTCACTGTGGCTGATTCTGACTACCCTTCCTCCCTGCTGTAGACAGTAACAAGCTGCTGACAAAGTTCCACATTATTTTGTTATGTTAAAAACTTTTATTGTGAAGCAGTAAAATAAGGAAATTTTGTTTTCATCAGCAGGAACTTCACACTATCTCCGTCACTGATGAGATATTCTGGTAATCCGTGTGTTTTGACTGTTATAAGATAGAGGGCGCTGTTACACATTTTGTGAGATAGATCAGCACTGCCGTGTCCACAAACAAACAAAAATCAGCCGGAAAGGAATACATATATATTTACAGAAATGTAGCAGCTTGTAAACGGCATGAAAAAGCCGGCGCCGACGGAAAAGTTTACAGTTGCACAAGCCGTGGAGATGTTGATGGACTTTCCTGTCTTGAGCCCCATGCGATCCGCTTAAAGCAGACAGGTTTCTACAAGGTAAAACCAAAATAAAGAAAACGTTACTGTAGCTTGAAATCGTTTTTTGTTGTCAAGTTTTCACAGTATTTGAAAAGTCTGATTCAGTTGAACTCACAGCCGGCGTACGGACGATAAATTTAACTCCACCTCTCATTCGGCACAACCCTCTGGACTAACGTTAAAGTTTTTACCCTACTGGTGTCCCTGAAAATATTTCCCCACATTTCATCCATCCAAACCTTTTCTGTCTGGTGTTTAATGTTTCCCACGTTCTTCAGGTGCAGTGAAGGTATCGTCTCTGTCTTTCAGTATAAAGTTTTACCTTTGACCTCTGCAGTCAGAGGGAGTTTCTGTTGTTACTCTGACTCCTCTGATGACACGCTGGGTGTGAACAGTGTGAGTGGACTGATGTGTTGGAGCTGAACTGGGAGGAAAGAGCCAGTAAACACTGACTGGTTTTACTGGGAATTTACCCACACACTGGTGTGAATGTGACACCTTCACCACGCACTGATCCACAGGTTACATCTCGATTGTTTCATGTGTGAAAAAAGAGAAGTGTGGTTTGACGGGCGGGTCGTGGGCCGGACGGTTTCGTGGCCACAGAGAGAGAAGTGAGTATAAAAAATAATACTCAAACAGCAAACACACAAACGCCTCAGGAAGTGAACACATGGTGACAGTGTGTGTCCGTAGTATTTCCTCGTGTGTGAATGTGAGTCCGGATGTTTCGGGCGACCGCTCCTTCCTCCACCAACACAAACCCATTCATCCAGGACAGAAATAACCTCTTCACTCAACAGGACGGCAGGAAACTCTTGTTTTTTATTTTACCCAGCAGGCAGTGGGGGTCGGTCCATCTCTGATCCACTTCTACTGATTCAACAGCTCATAACTCAACAGATGATGGATGATGGATAATCAGATTAAAAAAGGGCCACACTACGTCACACAGACACCTAACGTCTAAAAGCACAGGGCTCTGCTGACAGAAATTATGGAAAATGAGACCTGTGGAAGTTTTCCATTTGTATCAAGCAGCAAATATGTTGTCGGAGTTAATTTGCCTTGACATTGCACGTCCCTCGATGCAACTATAATATATCGCACAGCCCTGAGTTGACACAAATTACAGCGACATTTTGTCAACAGCTAACTTACAGAAAATAACTGTTGTCATGTTACATCATGTAGAAGGTTATCCTCGGACTATTACTGTAACTATTCATTTCATTACAAACAGCAAAAATTCCATCAGTTTCCAAAACTTAATGATTTTTACTAATTCCAGGGAATTTCCATGCCAAATTTCCATTTCCAAATTCCAGGACAGTTCCAGGTTTTCCATGATTGTGGGAACTTTTGACATGCAAAGACACAAAATGACGCCAAAAAGGGACAAAATGACGACAAAAAGGGACAAAACAACCACAAAAGGAGGTAAACCCACTGTAAAATCTGTTTGTCCTGTCCCTCTGTGGGGCAGGACGAGAGGCCTTTTTCTTGTCTGTGCCCAGGGATGCACTGTCTTATAATCTGTCCATGTATGTTGTAAATGCACAGTATTTTATCCCTCACACACACACACACACACACACACACACACACACACACACACACACACACCCACACTCTGTTATTACACAACCTTATGAAATGCCCAAAACACTGACTTCACCAAAGATAAAACCACCAGCACAGAAAAATATGTGAACCAGACTCTCCACCCAACTCTCCAAACTCAGATTCTCTCTGACCAGAGACACGGAAGACACAGAACCACATAAAGGACTCGTCTCAGCGCAGAGAGAAAAGAGGATTAAAACAATGAGTCACTGAGCAAAGGAGAGAAAAGACTGAATCAGACATCAGAGGAGAAAGACGGGAAATAGAAACAAATATAGAGAAAGAGAGAAGAAAGAGTACGAGACACACACTCTGTTATTTTCCAGGGTGTGTCCGTCAGCTTTCATTCATCCAGTCTGAAACCACAACAACCCAAACACCAGCGTATGGTCCGACTTCCTGTCTGAGGCTCACTGCGTCTTACTAAAGATCTCCGAAAACACAAAGACTCCTCGGTCGTTTCCTCAAACAGCTGCTCACTGAAGTTTTTAATCAAACAAACTGGAGGAAATAGTGACTTTGTGTGGGACTATTTTCAGCGGCGGACTAATCCACAGTTGGAGCTCTAGGAGAGTGTTTGAGTCAGCAGGACGGTGTGTAAAATAAACTACAGTGTGTGTGTTGATGGTGATGAATGACGTGGCTCACTGAGGAAATTAAAATGACTACGTCCCCATTACTCAGACGTGTTTTTTTCTTCTGTTTACATCCTCTAACATGTCTGACCTCAACTGTACCGACTGGTATCTCTGCAGAGTTTTTCACTACAGAGCTGTTTCCAGTCTGATGACTGAGCACCTCCCTAAAATCTCAGATTCCAACATACACCATGCAGAAAGATCAGCTACATCACTGTCTTCTACAGGAAACACACTTCGAGAGCCAGAAATGACCATATTTGGACAAGAGGGTGGCGCTAACCCTATCTGATAGCTTGGTTAGCATGTGCGTATATAGTTTACAGTAAATTGTGCTAATGCTAAGTTTCACAAGCAAAAACCCAGCCCAGTCACCATCAGCCCTAAAAATGGGTGTTATTTTTTTGGAACACATAGCTGTGTTTCAAGCGGTGACAGTGCCATGAAACACAGCTGTTTTTATTGAAACATCACTGCGTTTCCTGCCGGGATTGTGGCACTAATAGCGGCCAAACTACAAACCACTGTTCGAGACCAATAAGCAACAGAACCAGTACCAAATGAGTGTTTTCTAGCAACCCAGGCCATTTTACAAGAAGCTTTTAAAGCAGCAAATGTGGGTGTGTTTTTAGCAACCTGTGGCTATTTTTTCAGCAGCTTATTAGGCACCACTTATCTGTGTTTTGCAGTCACCCGTCAATGGGTTTCTAGCAGCTGTTAAGGCATCAAATGTGGGTATTTTTTAGTGACCCATGGTTGCTTCCAGCAGCCTTTTAGGGACTACACATTGGGATTTTGTAGTGACCCATCAATGTTTTTCCAGCGGCTGTTTAGGCACCAAACATGTTTTTTTAGTGGCCCCCGGCCACTTTTCCAGCAGCTTTTTAGGCACCACACATCAGTGTTTTGTGGTGACCTGTCACTGGATTTCCAACACCTGGTGGTAAGGTATCAAATGTGGGTATTTTGCAGCGATCCATCACTGTTTTTCCAGCAGCTTTTTAGCCCACAAACAGGTGTTTTTTAAAGTCCTGTTACTGTTTCTCAAGCAGCTTTTTAGGCACCAAATGTGGGAGTTGTTTGGAGACCTGTCACTGTGTTTCTTATGGCTGTTTGGGCACCAAACATAGTGTTTTTTTGTCCTATGGCTGTTTTCCCAGCAGCTTTTTAGGCACCACAAATTCTTGTTTTGTTGTCACTCGTCAATGTGTTTGGCTGTTCTTGCAGTGAATTTTTAGACAATAAACACAGGTGTATTATTTATATTTTAGTAACCAGTAGCTTTGTTTCTTACAGCTTTTAGCCTCTAAACATGGGCATTTTTTGGGAACTCGTTACGTCTTTTCAGAGGTGGCAGTGCCACTGAAAGTGGTTGTTTTTTTACTCAGACACTGCTGCTTCTCCAGTGAGGATTGGCTTCTAAAACTAGGTATTTTAAGCCAAAATATGATCTTTTCCTAACAATAACCAAAGGTGAAGTACAGCATGTTGAAATGTAAACTTTAAATGTATCCGCTAGTATGCAGATATAATGCATTTCTTCTGGTAAAACTAAATCTGAATCTCACATCGGTTCCCTCTCTTCTCCTCTCTGATCTTCACTGTGTGTTTAGTCAGAAAGCAGAAGGTGGTAAACAGAGTTCAGCTCTCACGTGTTCCACTCAGGCCCCATGTAGAACAAGTGCTTGATCTATAATGGATGCTCAGTAGAAAAACTTAAAACAGCAGCAAACTTCCTCCCAAACTGCAGCGGAGATGCTCCGCCTGCAGGGCCTTTAATCCAGCAGAACACTCTGGATTCACTAAAAAACATGGGAAGGTTCATTATGGATTCTGTTTGAAGTGATGCAGTGCGAAGCCTGTGAGCAGAGCCCGGTTCCTGCTGAGTCAGATCACCCAGATCAGCCTGTTAACCACTGAAACTGAAGCTAACACAGAAAAACATCAGGAGCTGCTTCAGATCCAGACCTGAGTGAGGTCCATGTATATCAGGGAAGGTCAGACCTGGTGGAGTCAGTGTCTCCCCGTACACATCTTTGTTTTATTCCTCCTCTCCTCCTCCAGTCCCTCATATCAGCTTAAAGAAGCCGACGTACAGGAAGCCTCAAGGGTCAAATAGCTGCACAGTGGGATCCAACTTGACTGGTGACATGTGCATCATCAGGAACCAAGTTTAAAGAAGATAAAACATTCCTCTTGTGTTTTATACATCCTCATCGAGGGGGTTGCAACTGTTAATCAGTTAACTGCTGAATATTCTTTAAGTTGCGTGTCAGTCTTCAGGTTAATCCTGCTACTCTTCACTTTATTGACCACGCACCATCTGGATCTCACAGGAGACAGACAGCCAGCTACCCATGTTAGCTTGCTGAAACTTTGTGTCCACTGCCCGCCCTCCGGTCTCTACTGGTTTGCTAGCCTTGGCCAGTCGGTTCAGGTGGGAGCTAATGTTAGCAAACAGTGATGCTCATTCCTAGTAATGCCGTCTCAACCCAACAGCGTTGCTGTGGAAACACTATACCCATCCTCCGGGCTCCCACAAGTCACCCGCTGCGTAAGCGGTGCAATTTTGAGCTTCTTTTTGAGCATCACAATTAGCTCTGTTAGTACAGTTAGCACACATGGTAGTGGTAGGTAACAATGCTAAAGGGGGTTTGTGGCTCAAAATGAAGCTGCTTACTCTACGAGGTGACCTGGGGTGAGACTGGACGATGGCCAACGTGTTTCCAGCCAACAAAAATTAAAAGGCAAGACATTCACATTACAAAACATTAAAATTTCATCACCTGTAAATGGACAGCGCTTTGAGACGTGGCGCTAAACACTCACTCCACTTAGCGGAGCACTGGACTGAAAGGAAAGGCCTCTTGTATTTCACTTCATTTTAAAAAATTAGCCAGTTAGTAACCAGTTAACGGGCACCATGTTATCGAAAGTAAAATGAATATAAACCAAGCTGCTGAGTCTAAGACCTCTGACCTCTGACCCCTCTGTATTAGGGGGTTTTCTCAGGCTTTCCTGCTCAAACTAATCCAAACATTCAAAGTGTTCACCAGAGTTCACGACAGATTCAGTTTTTTAGCCTCTTTTAGCTCGTAGTTTTGGTTCTGCCGCACATTTCCTGTCCGAAAAAGGCAATAAAGTCACTGAACACGACCTGCTCAGCAGCAAACAGCAGACAGACAGGTGGAGACCAGGTAGGGTAACACAGCGGAGCTGGTGGAGACCAAACACAGAGCTAACGCAGAGACACTAACACTGACATTCAGATTCAGAGACTCTTGATGAATCATGTTGATCTGTTGATCAGACGTGGAAATAAACTCGACTTCTGTGACATTTGTTTGACAGATTACAGTTTGACTTTTCTTGTAACTTGCGATGAGATTTCCGACGGCAGTTATATGATACAGCTGCATCATGTCTTCTCATTCATAAGCCATTCATATGTTCTTACATCTGCTGAGAACTCTGTTAAAGTGTGTCATAAACATGTATTCATTGTTTTTACACTGATTATAAACACTGAGTATTAATATGCTGCTGTTTTATATCAAATTAAAACAAACTATTCTGCAATTTAAAAAAGTGACATGAGACATTAGGTTTGACTGCAGGTTTACACACTCGAGTCACTTCAGCTCCTATCTTCCTTCCTCGCCTCACGCTTTGAACAAATCACCGCCACATGTTTTTCTTGATAAAGCACCTTCGAGTCATGCCGCCGCCATCTGATACAAGAACAAGCTACAAATGTTTTGAATCACAGAGACGTTTCACACTGTTGCATCACCAGAACAAAACTAAAACATTTCTGTTTGTAAAAGTGAAAAACAGAAACTCTGAACGAAGGATGGAGACGAACTGACAGAAATGAGAAACGCCGCGGAGTCGTAAACAATCTGCATCAGACAAAAACAGCAGGATGAAAAACTCAGGCTGCATTCAAAACCACCGACTGCACAAAGAGTACGTTGTGATTTAGCCAAAATGTAGCATGTAGTCAAACAAAAGGAAAACCGCATCAAACTGGTCTACCTTGGCGCCTGTATTCCACATTGCAAAGATTTTTTTTCCTGATTGAATCTTGTGTAAGTGAGCGATCTGTATCAACATCTGTCCTCCAACCACACAGCCAGGCTGTGAAGCAACACATTTGGACTGAGGAGGTTTATATGAAAAGATATTATAGCCAGTCGCTGCACATTTGGCCTCTGACCGATAACGTTCACCTTTAGCTGGACATTTATCGCTGCTGGTTAGCAAAACAACCCAAAGTTCTACCAAAGTGTCGAAGTACTGTTTTAACTGGGATTAAAGGTTAAAGACGATGCTGAACTTTGACCATTGACTTCTCTGTCAGTTGCGCACGAAGATGGTGCTACAGAGCCGATTTCAGACAGCATGCCAACCTAACCAAATCAAAATAGGGTGTGACATTTAACACAACAGCGTCGGCCTCCAGTGTGAGAAATAACATAGGTGTCAACAGCGCTTTGTGAACAATAACAATGACATCACATGTCAATAACAATCATTTAGCGTCCCTGTTATATGGCGGCTGATCTTGTCCTCTGCTTGAAGGGTAAGGAACCTCATTGTTTTCACTGTTTGTGGACATTTCCAGCTGCTGTTCTTCTTCTTTGAGTTAGCTGCTAACTGCTAACACCTACTTTTCAATGCTCCTGCGGTGGATCACACACGGAACACATCGTCAAAACATCGTCAAAACATCACACCTCATCCCGTCCTGCCGGCTATCCTGTTTACACAGACGTCCTTTTAGCGCTGTTACTACCTCTGGTACCCTGCCGGCTCAAAGGCAAGACAACTCCGTTACCCCATTCTGTGGTCGTACCTTTCATACAGAACAGCAAGCTGTTAAATTCCCGCCTTGAAGAGGCAGTGTAAAAGAAGCCGACAGAAAGTTTTGCTTTCGAAGTTTGAACCTGAACTAAGCTCCTTTAATTTGCTGTTTGCATTTTTCTCAGGTTGAAAGCTTTCAAAAATCACCCTCAAACTAGAATAAACGCTCCGCGGTTGTATGACTCCGCCCACCTGTCAGGTTTCTGTGACAGTTTCGATCCATGTCTATACAATCAGCACAGCTTCAAGATTAGAGTCACCAATTCAGTATCTGACCAAATGTCTCCCCTTCTGTTCCTGAGATATGACGTTAAAACATGATAACGTCACAGTGAAGCTGAACTTTGACCTTTTGACCTTCATTATTTATTATTTCTTTTTTTTTTTTTTTTAAGTTTGGTCAGAATTAGTGAATGAATTCCTGAGTTATGGCCAAAGACATGTTTTGTGAAGTCACACTGACCTTTGACTTGCTCATCTAGTTCATGTGCCAAACTTATTCTTGAGATATCGCAGCAAAATGCGAAGAATAGTCAAGGTCACCGTGCCTTTGATACTCAAAATCAAATCAGTTCATCGCCAAATTAGAAAAAAATCCCTTAAGGTGTTTTTTAAATATCACATTCATAAGAATAAGAAGGATGCAATGTCACAGTGACCTTGACCATTGACCACCATGTTCTGATTAGTTGATTGTTGAGTACAAGTGAACGTTTGTGCCAAATTTGAAGAAATTCCATCTAGGCTTTTTGAGATATTGCATTCACGAGAATCAAACAGATTAAGTCAAAATGACCTATGACCACCAAAATGAATGAGTCCAAGTGAACGTTTGGGCCAAATTTGAAGCCCAGGGGACAGAGGCAGTGACTTTGCTCGTCAGTAACGATGACCGGCCTCCTATCATGCCAGGCGTACAGCGCCAACATTTTTTTCAGGCGACTGGGCTCCTTTTTCACTGGCAAAAATTAGCATTAGCATTTCAGCACTTAACCACAAACTATACTTTTACTGTGCTAACCAAGCTAGCAGCTAGCATCAGGGTTAGCTCCACCCTCTTGTCCAAATATGGTCACTTCCAGCTCCAAAAAACCGAGGTGGTGACGGCCAAAATACAAAATTCGAGGCTTCAAAATGGCCGTCCACAAACCAACAGGTAACATCACCATGGCAACGTCCGTTTACAATCGATGTTTTAATAAAGACTCATGACCATGGTTTTTAACCTCAGGGTTGAAGTATGACCTCTGAGGGTCCTGGACAGACTCACCTGTACACGGCCGGGTAGGGCGGGGCATACAGGTACCTGTCCTCCAGAGCCCCGCCCCCCCAGCACAGCAGGTAGCTGGCCATGTCGGCGTGGCCCCACCCACTCTCACGCTGTCACCCTGTGATGTCACAGAGAGAGAGAGCCACCGCCAATCAGCCCACATCCACAACATCGAAGAGAGGGAGGAGGCGTCACCGAGGGAAAAGGAGCGGCGTCATCCACACGTTAATCTGATGATGTCACAACAACACCACTCTTCATCATCGTCTGTTTCCTGTCAGTCTGTCCGTCTGTCTCATTCAGAGTGTTTCCCTCCGCCAGCAGCAGCAGCAGCAGCGTCTCCTCCTCTGATCCGTCTGCTTTCAGTCCTCCTTCTTCGTCTGCTTCAGTTTGCCTCCTCACTGCTCTGTCAGCTCCTTCCTCCTCCTCTTCCTCTCTGTTTCTTCCACACTTTAAAAAAACCTCCACGCCGGCTCTTTCTCTCAACAACTTCACTGCACAACTTTCTCTCTGTCTCGTCACAGTCGGAGCGTCTCCTCCCTCCACTCTCTTCCATCAGCTGCTTATTTTCCTCCACTGAGGGGGGAGGAAGAGAAGGAGGAGGAGGAGGAGGAGGAGGAGGAGGTATGTGCTTCCTCCCCCGTTTGACCCGGGACGCCCCTCCTCCTCCCTCTGTCCTCTCCTTCCCCTCTTTGTCTCCTCTTACCTTCCTTTCACTCCATCGACCTTCCTGGAAGTTTGTATCTGACACTTTTCCAGCAGCTCAATGAACCTCAGCTCTGCTCTGTCGGACACGGAGCCTGATTCAACGTGACATCGACAGAAGAAACACACCGCAGCTTCTACGACTCAAACAACATGAATTCATTCTGAAATAAAAACTAAAACACTCTCTTAAAACAGGTCTCTTAAGTTTAACTCCTTCACAAGATTAAAAAGAAACCTAAACTTATTTTACCTCCTTTAATGTGTATTTTTGTTTCTTTATGAAACATGTTACTGCATCTTTTGGTAATAAAAATGTCCTAATGTGCCATAAAAATACAGTTTCTATCATTGCTATTACAGAAAAAAAAATACAAATGTAGTTCAACTGTTTTGATTTGTCTTTTTGTTTATGCGTAAACATTTTCTGACCATTTCACAAAAGTTTTTACATACAAAATGCAAAAAAAGGGAATTATTGAAAATTAATTTGAAGAATTTATTTAAGCATTTTTAATTTTAATGTTTTTATCACAACAATAAAATTAAATTTCTTTTAAAAATACCTGAACTAAATTTTAAATAATTCAATATGACTCAACTGAAAACAAAATAAAAGTCTTGTTATTTGCAAGTTTCTTTTTCTATAGAGCAAATCTTATTGTATATTTGGTCAGAAATTTTCTATACAAATACCTATTTATTTTTACTTACTGATTTTTTTTTTTTAAATACAAACAATGTCCAAATGTTTAGGGGTTTTTTTGCTTATTTAAAGAGAAAAGAGAAATTATTTTTGCCTTTTTTCCCCCGGACCATTTAACAAAGATCAGTGTATAAAAATGAAAAAAAAAAAAAAAAAGTTATGTTTGTTGATTACAACAATATTAAAGAAAAAAACTAAAATACCAAAACTTAATCCTGAAATAATTCTACCTGATTTAGGCAGTCATTCCGGCAGTCATTTTGCCAAGACGTCGCTGCTATTCCGGCAGGGACAGAGCCCCTAAAACCAGGTAGTCAAGACATGATATTTTCCAAACCGTAACCGAGTGTGTTTTGTGCCTAAAGATAAACACGTTACCCAAAATGTAAAGTATCCGCTACAGACTAAAGTAAAAAGGGAACGCATCCTTAATGAAATGCGAGTTCTATAAAAATTCAGCTCCTGCACAGTTGTCATGAGAGTTGAAGTTCGCTGCAGAGACCAAACAGTCTTCAAACATGTTTATTCCTATATGATAACATGGAGGTCTGAGGGGACTGACTCGCTGTTGGAGCCAGCCTCAAGTGGACATTAGAGGAACTGCAGGTTTCGGCACTTTGCTGCTTGTTCACAACTGAACTGAAGTGTACAAAATAAAAGTCCTGTCACTAATAACAATATTCAGACACTGCAGGAACGTCTGCATGCTTAAATCTCTGAAGCAGCAGTTTCACCGACAGCTGAGCCGAGCAGGTCAAAGGTCACAGCACCCAGACAGCAGATGGAAAGGCTCCACAGAGAAAAGGAGGAGGAGGAGGAGGAGGAGGAGGAGGAGGAGGAGGAGGAGGAGGAGGTTTCAGTGAAAACTTTTGAGAGTGTGTTTTCTGACAGGAGTGGGAGGTCTTTCTCTCCCGCCCGTCTCTGAAACGCTGGCTGAATGAATCCATCTGGAATTTCCCTCTATAGGCTGATAAAACAGTGTGTGTGTGTGTGTGTGTGTGTGTGTGTGTGTGTGTTGTTTGGGTGTGATCATGTTTGAATTCTCTGCTTTCAGGAAACTCTCTCTGCGGTTCGATTTGTTTTCAAGTGGGAACAATAAAGTTTGTGTTTGAATTTGAATTCTGTGTGCATGTGTGTGCGTGTGTGTGTCTGTGTGTGTCCACACCCAGTGGAGGGAGGCCAAAGGAAAACAGTGAACTCCTCCAGACTGAAACTCTGAACCCTCCCAGCAGCAGCAGCTTCGCTCTCCTCACTTCATTCCTCAAATATCTGAATGACTCTGTGTTGCTGCTCTCAGGTACATGTCAGCGGTACTCAAGTATTTCCATTTTATGATACCTTCTACATTTATCTGACGGCTTTGGTTCCATTATAGATTCGGATTATTAATAACTCATGTTATTACAGATGCACCCAGCAGTACGTAAAGTCATTAACTGTGACACAATATTAAAGCTGTAAGCAGCGACAAACAGGCCCCCACACACTCTGACCAACAGGGGTGCAGATGGGATGCCAGAGAATGTGACTGTGTGTTACCGCAACAGTTTGACACTGCGTGTAGGACTTAAGGGAGATTTATGCTTGTGCGGTGGTGTGTCTGTGTCACTCTGCAGTTACACCTCCAAAACACTAGTCGCTGTTGGGGTTTCTGTGAAGTGCTGTAAAGTTTAGTTGATTCAAAACACACATTAAACACACATTAAACATGGCTTAATAGAGACAATTTCAAACACAAGTACACAAATCAGCTTCACTATAACTCGCAACATTCACAGACAAACACTTGTCTTTATCTGGACACATTTTCCCCACAAATACAACATGCTAACATTATTAGCACAAGCCTATGCCAGGGACAACAGCAACATTTAACAGAGGTAATGTTACAAAATTCAGCTCCATTACAGCTCACAAGGTTCACTGACAAAACAACTGTCTTATACTAAACACGTTTTCCAAACAAATACAACATGCTAACGTTGTTAGCACAAGCCTATGGCATTTTACATTGTATAAATTAGCCTAGCAGCTAGCAGAGATTTCCTCTGCATATATGAAGCCAGGATAAATCACACACAGGACTTAAAATGCTATTTTTGTGGAGGCTTTATTGTCTTCACAGTTGATTGTTTTTTGTCTGTGAATTAAAGTAAATAAAGGCTTTGTTTCCACTGAGGGAAATGGTTTCAGCTTACAGAAACAGACAGGAGCTCTGCGTTGCCGCAATGCCTTGTTACATTTCTGGGGAGCTGCACGTCAGGCTACAGCATAGGTATGTATAGTATAAGATAAATCCAGAATTAGAGCCTGTGTCCACATTGTGTTTTTGTCTTAACGCCGGCATGTTTTCTTAATCATTCCTTACAAGGAGAGAGTGTATACGGCCATGTAGAAAGGCCAAGATATGCAGTCCAGATGCTTATTAACATGTGCCAATGTCTACATTCAGTGCAGCGATATGTCAATACAGGCCGGGCCACAAAAGGCAAAAAACTGAAGACAAACTATACTCGCAAAAAAAACTGAAAAACAACAAAATGTAAAAACTGGGTTCAAAGAACAAGAACTCAAGAGAACCACGGCGATGTCCTAACTCTACACACAGACTGTTTCTGCTTCAAGGTGTGACCACAAAATGAACCCAAAGCAGTAACTCCAGCCTCCGTCACAGCTGCTGGGTCCTACTGAAGCCTCGTTTACACCCAGCACTTCAGTTCAACATCTTTCCCATTCTCACAGTGAAAAGTTGTCGCCAACACCAGTACACGAAAACCCACAAACTGCAACATTTGGCATCGTCAAGGTCTTGAAGTTTTTTTGCCCACATTTGAGGAGGATGTGGTCAACTTGGTAGAACACATCAAAGTATAAAATGTGATTTCCTCTTGCCAGCACGTCTTCATACTCTTATTAAACATGTGAAGTTTGGAGTACACATTGGACCATGTGAGCTGGAGTTACTGACTACTTAAAAAATTCAACGCCTTGCAAAGGTCACGCCGTTCGATGAAAACTCAGGAGCTTCACATTTATTATTATCGCCAAGGTCCTTAGATCGTGATGCCCAAATCTGAAGATGATCCGGTGAAATTTGAAGCCTGGAAATAGCAAAAATGTTTTCATTGTTGAAATTCAAAATGGCTGACTTCCTGTTGGGCTTAGCGCATGGCTCCAGCCTAGCCTTACATGTGTCTCCAGATTTTCATACCTCTGGGTAAAACATACCCTGGGCGCTGCTTTAAGGGAATTTAGGGGGCGCTACTGAGACATTTTGTCACACTCACTCACAAAACCCAGAAAATAATCAGTGTTTCCACACATTCATTTATTTGTGGCGGAGCCACAGTATCAACATCGACCGCCACGTACTGATGTTTCATTTCTGGATCTGGACCGTTCATGAGGAGGGCTGCTGAAACGGAGCGACTCTGGGCACAGACGGAGCAGCTGAGTGTCAGGCGCAGTGAAAGTCAAACTTAACCATTCATCGCGCTGCATCTGAAAGTTTGCTTTCACCTGCCTCTGCAGCAGCCGCTCCTCTCATCCATTGATCTGACCTGATCAGCTCTGTTCATATCAACTGATCAATTATCAACCCGTGATTCAAAACTCCACAAACTGCTGCTGAGGAAAAAAAACTCATTAAGAGTCCCGCACTGTGTTTGAGAATCCACAAAAACATTGGAATTTAGATTATTTATTACTCTAATTCTGTGGGAAACACTCAAATATCACGCTTTTCACCAATTATGAGTCACGTGAAGATTTGTGAGGTTTGGAGCACCTTCAGCTCCTCAGACATGAGCTTTTCTTCCAAGTGATTTCGGCACAGTCCTTGCATCAGTCGGCTCTCAGGCTCTGTTTGATTTCTATTCGATTCTGCAGAGTGAGTATTTTTCCTGTTGGTACTTTGAGGATATTTTGATGCAGGGTTTTTGTGAGCAGTCAGTGTGATGTAATGTGTCCTCTGCACACAGACTGATTCACCTACAGTCGTCTCCACCTGTACAGGTCCTCCAGAGACACGATGCAAACACACAGAAATAAACCCGCCTCTCTCTTTTACAGTGCAGGGACAGTAGAGCTTTAAACAGAGGTTTCCTGAGGTGCACTGACACAAAGACGTGGAGGGAATAATAATAAGATGCTGACTCATTGTTAAATACAGACTTTACAGGCGGTGTAATAGCAGAGCAGCAGCCCAACCAAACCCTCCATCACAGACCTGAGACGCTCACGACGTGTGAACTGAAGCAGGAGGAACCAGAACTGATCAGAGAACAGTTACAGACCAGAACAAGAAGAACACTCAGGAGCACAGAGATGAATCTGCGGGGACTCGTGTACTGTGTTTAAAATCTGAGGTATTTTACTGAACTCTTCCTACGTGCACTGCATCACATTTATCTGACAGATTTAGAAACTAACACGTTTCATCTTATTTTATTCTCTCAGCCCCTCCTCACCGTCCTCTCTCTGTTTATCAGATCCAACACCTTTTCGTCCAAAGTCGTCACATATTGTTGTTTTGTGTTGTAATGTCTAATTTGATGCAGCAATTTCCCTCCATCCAAGACAAAGGAGACAGATAACGTAACCTTGACCTTGATATCGCCGTTTTGTCAGTGGACTTTCATGTCTACATATTACGTGCTTGGTATCCTCCTGCGTCTGCTGTTGATGTTCCAAGACAACCTGCTCTCACACAAAGTCGTCGAAAACCCGTGCTTGGTCAGTGACTTGCAGGCGTCCTTTCATGTCATGGCCAGTCGCCGTTACTGTTTGACAGTGCCTGGCACCGTCAGGGGGAAAACTCAACGGGACAACAACATAAGTTAAGGCCGTGGAAGTCCACGTAGGATGGATGGGTCCAACAACCACTGACTTTCACCCCGGAGTCTGGTGTTCACTTCCTGTAAGACTGTAACGCCAAACCATGTTCTTTTTTCCAAAACCCAACCACGTGTGCTTGTTGAAGGAAAAAAACTTCAATTCACTTTGTTGTAACAACATAGTGCTTTTATTTTGAAAGTGACTGCATGCAGAAAAAAACAGAAAACAGAAGTGTATTTTGAAACAGGCAGTACTTGACACTGCGTCCCGCAACGTCAACAACCATCACACCCAGGGTACCTTGCACGTTGCATGTGGACATGGAAAGTCCACGACCAAACGTGGACATGTGACAAGGTCGGAGAGAGAATGTGTTGTCTGGGACACAGCGACTAACACTGGGACGCCAACAGAAGCATGTGGTTAGGTTTAGAAAAAAAACACCATGGTTTGACTCTACATTCATACAGGAAAAGAACACCAGGCTCCCTGGTCAAAGTCTGAGGTTTGTTGGACCCATCCACTACCTCTCCATCCCTCCGTCCACCCTACAGGGACTTTCAAGCTCCATATATTATGTCATTGCAAGCAGCGTATCATACTGCTATGACAGGTTACATCCAGCCGTGTTACAAACTGACGCCACCCAGTGGTCCAACTCCCTTTCTTGGCTTCATACAACTTCCTCAACTGTAACAGAGATAAAACCAAGGTTCTCCTTGTCCGTCTGTCCCCTCAGGATAAGCGTCTGGGTGTCATCCTGGACAGTACCGTCGTCCTCTGAGGCCAACATCAACAACTGCATACTTTCATCTAAGTAATATTAATCGTTTTCACTCGTCACTTTCACCTCACAGTGCTGCTATCCTCCTTCATTCTTTGGTTATATCTCGTACTGATTATCTCATCTCTGTCCTCTTTGGTCTTCCTCTCAAGTGTCAACATAAACACCAGTTGGGTCCTCGGGTCATTCCTGAGCAGTTTTTGTGATGGCATGGTGCATTGTCCTGCTGGGGGGGCACGGTCATCAACCAGTGCCCTTGCCATGAGGGGCTTTACTTGGTCTGCAATGGTGTTCAGGTGGGTGGAGCACGTCAAGTAGCATCCACATAAATTCCAGGACCCAAGGTTTCCCAGCAGAACACTGCACTGTAACAAGACGATCAATGTTACTCACTTCACCTGCCAGTGGTTTTAATGTTTTGGCTGATTGGTGTGTATGTGTTGTATTGAGAATAAATTGATCGCCGAATCCAAAGAGACAAAGCGGACGTTGGTTTATTGTTAGCCCAGAGCACGCGTCCGGAACAAGTTCGCACAGTCGCACCTCAGTGGCTTGTTTAGATATTTTGTTATGTTAAAAGTCACTATACCTAATATTTATAATTATGATTTTTATCTTTCTATCTTTTATTGTATATTACTGAATTGTGTGACTTTATGATCTATGGATACACTGATGCTTGTTTTTTCACTGTGTCTTGTAAGGTGTCCTTGAGTGCTTTGAAAGGCGCCTATAAATAAAATGCATTAATATTATTATCATTATTATCATATTAATTAAACTGCCTGCCTCGGAGAAAAAATAATCAGCAGATTAAACCTGTGGGATTTTACAAACCCATTAAAACTGAAGACAAAGAAAATAGACATTAAAATTGTTGTGTTAAAGAAAGTTAAAGAAATCTCTGCTGTGGTTCTGACGTGCAGGACCACATGTTTCTTCTCACCTCCAGCTGGTCACGTGACCTCCAGCTGGTCACGTGACCTGTGCTGCAGCCTCTCTTCCTGTCAGTGTGTCAGACGCAGGTGCTGAACCGTAACACAACTTCTCCCTTTTGTCTATTTTAAACCCTCGACATCTCACGCTCCAGGAAGTTAATCTGATGTTGCCGTGGTAACCGGGCTGGCCGGGCGCCAGGTCTGATTGGCTGCCCTGACAGGAAGGACCAGGTACGACAACAACAACAACAACACAGCAGAGAGCGGACGGATGAGACGGACTGCAGAACACGTAGAGATGGAAAGTCTTACTGTTTTAAAGACGTGAGATCAGATCTGTGAGACTCTGAAGGACACAGCGCTGATCTCTGACTCTTCTTCACTGCACAGTAACACGTGATTACACTCACACCTTCTTACTCTGTCAACACAAAGTGTCTTCTGAGGTCTCAGCTTTAAATTCTCTCCACACAACACACTAAAAGACACGAAATCACAACAATTCTCAGGAGAAACATTTCAGACAGAAAAAAACTCTCAACAAAGACGAATGTTCGCGTGGGAAAAATCAACCCAGCACGACATCCCCACAGTTCCATGAGGTTGCAGCGATATATTGGTATTAAGGCAGGGGCGTGAATATAGACAGTGCAGACAAAGTGGCTGCACGGGGGCCTGTGAGCTGGGGGGCCCATAGAGAGAGAGGGCCCTTATGAGTGATTGCCACCTTGGAAATATACCTGTGTTCAAATAAGAACTCTCATAAATTAAAAACAGCCGTTTGCTTTATATGCCGTTGCTCACAACGGCGTAGGTTACACTCTGCATAAAGCTGACACACAAGTGTAAATCCCACATGATATGTATGCTGATGTTATCCAATGTCAAGCCTCTAAACATTTTAATAAAATGTCCAAAAAATGTTTGTAAATTTATGAAAAAAAGGTTTTGAAATGTCTGAAAAATATAAATCAAATATCCAAAAAATGTAGATTGTCTGGAAAAAAATATCAATGAAACGTCCAAAAGAAAAAGTTGATGAAACATCTGAAAAATATTATTAAAATGTCCAAAAAACATGTTGATAAAGTGTGCAACAAAAGAGATAAACTGTCAAAAAATATTTACAGTGTCCGAAAAATATTAATAAAATGTCTGAAAAAATGAATAAATTGTCTGAAAAAAATATTGATAGAATGTCCGAAAAAAATTGTTGATAAAATGTGCAAAAAAAGAGAAACTGTGGGAAAAAAGTTCATAAAATGTCCAAATAATATTAATAAAATATCTGAAAAAAAAAGTTGATAAAATGACAGAAAAAAATTATAAAATGTCAAAAAATAATAATAAATTGTCCAAAAAAAATGTTGATAAAATGTCAGAAAAATATTAATAAAATGTCCGAAAAAAAATGTTGATAAAATAACAGAAAAAAATAATTAAATGTCAAAATTTTTTTTATAAATTGTCCGTAAAAAAATGTTGATAAAATGTATGAAAAAATGTGATGAAATGACACAAAAATATGAAAAAAATGTCCAAAAAAATACTAAATTTCAGGTGTGCCTATGGAGTCATGTGATAAACTCATGCACTGAGCAACATTCCAAGTAAATGTTCTACCTTAAAAGTTGCCGGCAGTCGGCCCAGTGAATGAAGTTATTATTTTATCTTTCATTTTATAGTTGTAGTTTACTGATGTATGAACAGAGGTTACATCAAACCAGAGTGACCATCCTCTACTGACCAATCAGACTGCAGTGTTCACAGCTCCACCTTTTAGTACCAGATCTGTGTGCAAGGTACCCCAACAGAGGGGGGACCAAACATGGGGACGCTAAGGAACGCTTCTATTGGTACCATCCACAGTGGAAATGGATAAAAAGCATACCGAATCAAACTGAACCGAAGTGAAGTGAACCGACCAGACTGCTCTGTGGAAACGAGGCTTCAAACTCAGTTTACTGTGACATATGTAGCAGGAGGCGCCTGCTCCGTGTCTCTGAAGAGTCCTGATATTAACTATTACTAAGACTTCATTTACAGTCGGAAACAAGGCTAAATAATTAACAATATATGTGATTACTGTACAATCATACTGTAATAATATCGTACTGTGACTTATGTATGGTGATGACATCATCCTGTGGAGCCTCCTGAAGAACTGAACTCTGTGAAATTGTTGTCATAAAAGTAACACGTGAGAAGAGTGAAAGAGCTTCAGTTTGATTCCTCATAAAGAAACCGAAAAATCCAAAACACAAAGTGTCACGCTCCGTACAGCCTACACTGTGTGTGTGTGTGTTCAGCTCAGCTACACGTCAGACACTCTATAATTAAACTCATGTGTTGTCTCACAGCCGGGGCGTACAGTCCCCACACACACACACACACACACACACACACATGCGTGCACACACACTTTTAAAGATTCAGAGACAAAATGTCTCCACTGTCCTCATCAAGGAGACGTCCTCACTTTCCAAACACACCTGGAGGAAGTGGGGACCGAAGAAGATGTCCTCACTCCACTAAAATGTCCTCACACACACACACACACACACACACACACACAGAACCAACTGAACATGAGCTGTAAGCACATCGTGTCTCTGTGGTGACACCATGTGGCTGATCTGTGTCACTGCAGCAGATTAATGACATTTGATTGTTTGTGTCTAAAACACATTTTAAATAAAGTTTGATTATAATCATTCAATTAAACTACAATTAGCTTCAGAATATTACCATGTCAGATTAATATGAACTGAATTACTACATGTAATAAAAGGTGGTATTAAGATATTTTACTTAATGTATCCTGAACTGTGGAGGATCATTTCTTAAATGATCCAAGTATCAATAAATAACAACAAGATCAGATAAATAAATAGATAAATACGGAAATAAATGAATGAATTTAAATGAGGGCCCCCGAGGGCCCGGGGTCCAGTCTTTTGATGGCAGCACACACTGACTAACTGACAGCGTTTAGTGAAACAACAGATTTGGGATTTCTGGCGTGACACAGTCCCTCACAAAGGAGACAAGCACTTCCTGTTGTCAGTGCGGACTCTGACTCACCTGGGGCTGCTGTGGAGTGATGGCGCTGAGCTCGCCTTGCGGAAGCCGTCTTTGAGGATGGAGCGACGCCACGACTCTTTCTCTGACTTGGACCGAACCGGAGGGCCCGGGTCATCTTTGGAACCGCCGCGAAGCCCCGCCCCCGAGGCACTGAGGGTGATTTCGGAGCGGGACGTCTCCGAGGGGGCGGACGGGTCAGGACGGGCCAGCGGGGCAAAGCTCAGCTCGATGATCTGCTTGGCGCTCTCGCAGATCTGACTCTGAACACACAGAGGCATTGTTGTTACCTCCCGCAGTCGCACAGGAAGTGATCGTTTCAGCTGCTATCTCTTACCTGGATCTCCGGCGTGAGGGTGGGGCAGGTCGAAGGTGAACACGGACGTGGATCCAGAGGTCAGAAGGTCCACGCTGTCCAGGCTGCTGTACGAGGTGCCTTTGGCTCGGTGAGACTCCATGATGCTTTCAAAGTGGCGGCTGAAGGAGTCCAGGTTGCTCTCGGAGGGTCGGCGCGGGCTGCCGATGGAGATCGGAGACTTGAGGCCGCCATGTGAGTCGGACGTCGCCAACGGCCTGAAAAGTAAACAAACAGATCAGTCCCCCAGAGTCTGGATGGACGGTTTGTCCTCTTAACTACTGGACTAAATCTCATCAACAGGAAGTGCTACGAGCTGCAGCGTCATTCTGGGACCTTCAGAGGTCTACGGATACTTAATAACATGTCGGGCAGGAAATCCAAAGTGTGGGATCATTTTGAGAAGGTGAAGGACCAACCCAAGGTGATATGTAAACTCATCTTCATTGGTCCACTACAAACATGACGTATCATGTGAAACATGGAAGTAGCTACATGCCCATTAGCCCACAGCGTCATTAACAGGCGGCTCGCTCAGTGTGTGACGTGCACTTGGAGATAAAATATAGGCCTATATTAATGAAGGTTCATTAGTACGGTTTGTATTTCTCTGTAATGTAGCACAGTGTTAACAATGTTACTGAGACTATTCTTTCTCACACCTTCAACTCAAACCACCAAAATATATCATTTCATTATTTAATTAAGATCGTAAACATTCAAACCAGTTATCATACAGCTTTACAGAGTATCCACACTGATGATAAATGAGCCTCAAACATGTTTTTAATGAATTGACAAACACAAAGATGTCTGGGGCACGTGCAGGAGGAGACGTGATGTAAACAGGAAGTTAGTTATTGTTTATTCTGCTGGCTTATCAGCAGGAAGGTGTTGAGGTGCTTAAAGTCCTCCACAGTTGTTAATAATTTAACGTCAAATCTCAGTTCCTGGCTGAGTTAAATGTGAAAACAGACATGACACACGTGTGTTTAGACACTCTCAGTGGATCTCGTACAGGCTCAGCGTCGCACTCTGAAAACTGATGAATCTAATGTAAGTGTTGGAGCTCTCACCCCTTCAGCAGCAGACTGAACACCTCGTCTTCTTCCTCCGTTGCTCTTTGTCTCTGTCGATCTCCCAGCATCCGCACACTGGCCCAGCTCACCACTCCTTCCTCCTCATCCTCCTCCTCATCCTCCTCCTCCTCTCCATCTTCCTCCACCTTCCCTGCACTTGTCCGGGGTTTCGGGGAGGCGTTGGCGGGGCTGAAGCTGGAGTTTCCCAAGACGCTGCGGTTACTCCCAAAGGCCGAGTCCGCCTCCTCGGCTGCCTCGGCCTCCGCCCGCATCACCTACGCAACAGTAACCAACATTTATCAAACATGAACATGAAGACGTTCAGATGAGGTGGACAACTTAAACCAGATGTGATGACATCACCTCGTCCAGGTCGGTCTCCCTGTAGCACCGCAGCGGCACAGCGTCAAGATCCGTCTCAGAGTATTTGATGGTTCGGCGGATGATGCCCGTCTTGGGGGTGGAGCCTCGGGAGTTGGGGGTCACAAGCTCCACCTCGATCTGCCGCACCTCGTGATGTGGCAACTTTGGACTCTCGCTGTCCCGCCCCCTCCTCTGATTGGCTGGTATCAGATGGAGGGAGGAGGGAGGGGTGGGGCTGGGAGAGCCGCTGGTCGGAGGCGTCGTGGACGGAACGTCTGCAGGAGAAAACAGGTGTGTTGATTTCTATGTTTCGTGTCTGACGTCCGAAAGATAACAACCCAGTCACCAGAACAAATGTTGGCATCATATGTTTCTGTTTTATTATGTAGCAGATACACTGAAATGTTTGGACATGAAAACCACTGGGTAACGGTCAGGTAAAGATCATGATTTGTCTCAAAATAGTTTAAATAGTTTTGGGTGCACAATCTCTGTAGGAAATACAGAAATGTGTCGGTAAAGACAATCTCTTTTCAGGGTGCTATCCCCGGTGCAGAAGCAGCAATGGGTCGCTACAAAACAAGCATGTTGCATAAAAAAACATTTGTAAAACAACAAGAGATTGCCAAAAATAACACACATTTGATGCTGAAAAAGCTGCTTGCAAAACAGTGATTGGCCATAAAGAACACCTCATATGGGGTATAAAAAACACTTGTATAACAGCGACAGACTGGTAAAAAACACCCATGTTTGGACTCTAAAAAGCCACTTGTAAACAAGCAATGGGTCGCTAACAATTGGTGCATAAAACACAATGGGTTGCTAAAAAATGTCGACATTTGTTGCATTAAAAAGTGCTTGTGAAACAGGAATGAGTCATTAAAAAACACCCATGTTTGGGGCCAAAATATGCTGAATAAAGCAATGACACTCAACCAACACAACCAATTTTGTTGTTTGTTAGGCGTATAGGTATGAAATGTACAACTGTAAAATATTTGTGGTTTGGAGTGTTGTACAATGCCAACATTTTGCTCTGTGGACTGAGCTGGATCACAACAGGAGTACCACAGGGTTCTATACTAGTATGTGCTCTGTTTTCCATTTATACAGTCTATGCTGTTATGTTATGTTAAATGTTAATAATATGTCCAAAAAATGTTAAAATGGCAGAAAAAATGTTGTTATAAAATGACAACTTGTACGATGAACATCATGAAACATTGTGATATTACACTCAGGGATTTTTTGAGTGAGTATCAGGAGAAAACTGAATTTAAAGTGTAACTATCATGCAAAGAATGTAAAAAAAAAAGAAAAAAAAGAAAGTATATATATGTGTGTGTGTGTGTGTGTGTGTGTGTGTGTGTGTGTGTGTGTGTGTGTGTGAGAAAATATGTCAGACAAATGTAAAAAAAAAAAAAATAATTATAAAATGCCCGAAAAATGTTTTTAAAATGTTTATCAAAATTAGATTTTTTTTGTCGTTTTAAAATAAGCAGGAGAAGATTTGTATTTGTATCCGTTCTGGATTATAGTGATGAGGTGGCTCTTGAAACCCTGACAACAAACAACAAAATTAAACCTGTATAGTGTTTATTTTCTGCTGAGTTTCTTGCTGTGATGATTGTGGAACAGATTTATCTGTATTTAATCATTGGTTTCTCTCTCCTGTTGTTTTTTGTTTAAAATAAATTAATAAACTTAACTGAAGCTTAAAGTAATGAGAATCATGTTTAAATATGTAGTTGTGGTACCTTAGATATTCAATACAAGCATGAATGAAGACACAGATATTGGAGTACAATAAAACCTCGAGTCTCCACAGACAGCAGACATCGATAACTTTGGTTAATAAAAATAAAATCCTGCTTCACTCATTTTAAAGTCTGACAAAGATGCTAAATAAAGAACAGGAAGTGAGTAGTGGTAGTAGTGTAGTAATACTTGTGAGTAGAGCTCTGTACAGTAAGACCTGTTCCAGCTGATGTTAAGCTTCAGCTAATTGGCTTAGAAGAAGACAGGAAGCTCCCGAAGCTGCTTGTTTACTTCACTGAGTAAAGAAACAACACAAGAGAAAAGACAGAATGGCCCTTTAACCTTTTACTGCTGCTACTACTGCTGATAATACCATTGATACTGCTGCTGGACTCCCAGTCTGATGGTGTGAAACTGTTTAGGAATAAAACACTGAAGATTTTTAAAAATTTGAGTTTTCCGTTGAGGGATGAGTGAGGTTATAAAAGTCAAAATACCACTAATGTCCAACCTGAAACTGGTTATCAAGCGCTCAGAGGGGGAAAAAAAAAAAAAAAGACCAAACCTAAACATGTATAATTCCGGGATCACTGATTTGTATGAGCAATAATTGGAACAATATTTACTTTTATAGAGATAGTGTTAAATGGCATCCAGTTTCAAATCATTTCACACTGAGACGTGGATCCTGATAGGGGACTATTGAAGCTGATTTCATCGGGCTGTGAGGGTACGTCACACTAAAAATGTTCAGTTTTTGAACAGTCAAAATGTACATCAAAATAAAGTTGAGACTTTGCAGCTTTGTTTTTATTCGTCTTTTGTTCTGTCCATCTGTACACACTAACGTCCCGGCCTTGTGAACACAATATCACAAGAACGCCTCAAGGGAATTTCTTCAAATCTGGCACAAACGTCCACTTGGACTCAATGATGATCTGAAAAGAAGGATTTATCCTTGCTTCATACGAGCAGAGGAAATCTCCACTAATTGCTAGGCTAATTTATACAATGTAAAATGCCATAGGCTTGTGCTAATAATGTTAACACGTTATATTTGTTTGGAAAACGTGTTTAGTATAAGACAGTTGTTTTGTCAGTGAACCTTGTGAGCTGTAATGGAGCCAAATTATGTACCGTTACTGTTGTTAAATGTTGCTGTTGTCCCTGGCTCTATATGAGTAGAGGAAAAGATCGCAGGTCGTTAGGCTAATTTATACAATGTAAAATGCCATAGGCTTGTGCTAATAACATTAGCATGTTGTATTTGTGGGGAAAATGTGTCCAGATAAAGACAAGTGTTTGTCTGTGAATGCTGCGAGTTATAGTGAAGCTGATTTGTGTTTGAAATTATCTCATTAAGCCATGTTTAATGTGTGTTTTGAATCAACTTAACTTTTGACATAAAACAAAGTTGGCACTTTGCAGCTTTGTTTTTATTTTTCTTTTGCTCCTAATTATTCTTTTACATATTTCTTTTCATCAAAATCCAATTAGTTTAACGTTTAGTCCAGGTCAACATGTGCAAAATTTGAAGAAGTTCCCTCACGATGTTCTTAAGATATTGCATTTTCGAGAATGAGACAGACGAGGTCACGGTGACCGTGACCTTTGACCTATGTCCACCAAAAACTAAATCAGATCACTGTTGAGTCCAAGTGGACCTTTGTGCTAAATTTGAAGAATTCCCTTGAGGTGTTATTGAGATATTGTGTTCACAAGGCTGGGATGTTTGTATGTACCTATGGACGGCTTTTGACAGCGCCGAGGCATAAAAATACTGTAAAAATAAATTACCTTTACTGCAGCGACTCTCCTCTGTCTGACCTCCAAACAGGAACTCCCACTTGGCTCGGGCGATCTTCTGCGACCGCGAGGACGGAGTTGTCGTTGAGCCGCCGTCAGACTGCGTGAGGAGGAAAGACAGCGGTGTGATGAAATAAGGTGTCTCTGACAGAAATAATCTATAACCAGAAGTCATAGCTATCAGCACTCGTGTGTTTTGGTGTTTGACCTCTGAATTATTACAAACTAAATCAAACTGATTCTTCTGGTAGTATTAGTGGGAGGTTTGATGCACTTTGCACCTTCAGTTTTAGAGGTAAATTAAAATTATTACAATTTAACTTTTAAAATGTCCGAGCTGCACAGGACAGTTAAAATGCAGGGCGACGTACACCAGTGCCTAAGAGGAATACTTCACATGCAAGATGATTATTTGTTTATCAACTACTCCCCACCTGTTATCTTGAGTTTGTGAAGGAAAATCTGTGTTCTTCACATGACTTCATGCTGAACGAAGAATCCAAAAAACTTATTAGTTGAACAGGGTCTGTGATTAACAACAGCAAAACTATATCAAAACATCTGTATACAAACTCTCACACAACTCATGCAGAATAATCTAAGTCTCATTTATCCAGTCGAAAGTTCAGTGCTCAGAAAGACACAGACCTCCTGTCTGTTTCTGTAAGCTGAAACCATTTCCCTCAGTGGAAACAAAGATTTTATTTACTTTAATTTCACAGATAAGAAACAAATAAATTATGAAGACAATAAAGCCTCCACAAAAATAGCATTTTAAGTCTTGTGTGTAATTTATCCCTCGGGAATTTATGCTTAGGGATTTATTCTTGCTTCATATGAGTACAGGAAATCTCTGCTCATCGCTAGGCTAATTTATACAATGTGAAATGCCATAGGCTTGTGCTAATAATGTTAGCATGTTATATTTGTTTGGAAAACGTGTTTAGTATGACAGCTGTTTTGTTGGTGAACCTTGTGAGTTGTAACAGAGCCAAATTATGTACCGTTAACCTTGTTAAATGTTGCTGCCTAGCTTTATATTAGAAGAACAAATCTCCACTAGCTGCTAGGCTAATTTATACAATGTAAAATGCCATAGGCTTGAGCTAATAACATTAACATGTTGTATTTGTGGGGAAAATGTGTCCAGATAAAGACAAGTGTTTTGTCTGTGAGTGCTGCGAGCTATAGTGAAGCTGATTTGTGAACTTGTGTTTGAAATTGTCTCTATTAAGTCATGTTTAATGTGTGTTTTGAAACTAACCTTTACAGCACGTCACAGAACCCCGCTACCAACTAGTGTTTTGGAGGTGTAACTGCAGAGTGACACAGACACACCACTGCACGTGCAAGTATAAATGCTCACAACGGCATAGGCTACGCGCGTAGACTCTGCCGCACAACTATAAATCCCACTTAAGAGCAGTTTAAAAAAAAATTATAAAACGGCACGTTCAGGGAAAGAGTACCTCGCCTGCTATGGGGACACCGGGGCCCGACTCTGGAGCCAGATCTGGGGAGATGGGAGCTCACCAGCAAGTGCCTGGTGGCCATGCCATGGGGCCCGGCTGGACTAAGCCCGAATGAAAGACATGAAGCCACCACCCTGTGGGTCCATCATCTGCAGGGACTGGCATCAGGGCTGAATGCATTGTGTGCCGAGCGGCAGGCAGGAGAGGGGACCCAGGTGTTTTACATCGTGATGTACTTAGTGAAAATTCACGTGTTTGTGAGGTACTGAGTGTCCGACTGAAAGAGACTTTGATTATTCTTCATGAGTTGTGTGAGAGTTTGTAAAAGGATGTTCTGATGTAGTTCAGTGTGGAGCCTGTTTACTTCAACTGGTGGAGAATGTTCGCCTTTTCTGGATTCCTTGTTTACCATGGAGACATGAAAAACATTTTCTTCATGAATTCAACAAAACACGTGACAATTAATATAAAAATAATCATTTTGCAGGTGAAGTCGTCCTCTAGAAGCAAGAAGATTTCAAAAAACTCAAAAATCAAAAACTACGTTACATCACATTAAAATCAGAAGTGATACAGATAGAAAAAAAAAAAAAACATTTACTAATTTGTCGGGGAAAAAAGCGATGCATCCAACCATCTGGAAGCTGAAGGGGAAACTTTGTTAGCATTAATCAGTGTATCCGTTAGTCCCATAAGTGCTGCAAAGGCTCATGGGAGATGTAGTTGTTGAATAATAAAGATACTCTGATGACGTTGATGACAAAATACACCGAGGAACAGAAACTGTGTCTGCTGGGGAAGAACTCTGGATTTCAGTTATTTATTTATTGTTATTGAGGTAAATGAGACAATAAGTCATCGACAGACAACCTCATCCTCCACACAGATCCAGCACATACACAACGTACAACCAAACCCTCACCACCCTCCCACCCAGCCGACCTGTAACCCTGAGCCGGTGTCTGCCGTATCGTGGCTGGACTGGCTCGAGGTTTCGGGGGACAGACTGTCGTTTCTGTCCAGCTGCGAACTGTCTCCCATGCTGCCTGTTACTCCACTGGAGCTTTGAGAGGATGTCCCAGCAGACCCGCTGTGATCCTGAACCTCCTCCCTCTCATCTTTGGACACACTTATAACCGGCGCCTGGTACTCCTGCACTGATGTGTTTAATCTTTTGTCTCCTCCGACCTTCCTGTGGTACTCCTCTTTGCTTGGAGTGTAAACTCTAGAGGTGGACTGTCTGTAGTTGTCTTCACAGAGTTCGTTCCCATCCTGGACTGGTCCGGCCTCCCTCCACTGCTGGTGCCTGGAGGTCCAGCTCACAGGCAGTACTTCTGTGTTCTGGCTGGAGAGAAGTCTCCGGGAGAGTTCAGGGCTGTCCCTAAGTAATTTGTCAAAGAGGTGATCATATTGCTTCTGCTCCATTCCAGGCGATCTGTGGTCTCCAGTGTACTGTGGCAGCTGGTAGCGGTGCAGGGCTGAGTCCTCCTTAGTGGGTGATGAATCCCGTTGATGCCGTGGGTCCAAGACTGGTGACTGAGAGGCGGCTGCACGGTGCAACCTAGCTGGCAGGGCTGGAGATGCTGGTGAAGACAGGCCTTTGTTGGGTAAGAGAGGCGAGATACGTCCGGGTCTGGTTTGAGGTATTGCTTTGTCTGGTTTCCATCTGTGGTTCTGGCTGTCGGCCTGCATGGGCTCAGGGGAGCTTTGACCGTGAAGAGTGGCGTAAGGTTGGGATTCTCTCAGGAAGGACCCTCCCATCCTGGGACTCTCTGACCTCAGTGACTCAGCTTGAGAAGGTGTTGGAGAGGGAGTCCGCCTTTCGGCAAAAATGGTGGACAGTTTGGTAGCCTCTGCAGCTAACTTAGAAGCCACTTCAGCATTTGGGGATGGGGAGACACTCCTCCTGCCATTGGTCGGGCTGGCTGTGTCACTTGCTCTGCTACTGCAGCGTGAAGATTTGTAGTGAGGCTTGCTGGATAAGTTCTCATTAGTACTGTAGTGTATACTGTCTGTAGCATTATGACTGGTGTTGGTGATGTTAGCACTGTAGCTACTACTAACACTGTGTTGGGAGTTCCCACTAGCTTGGTAGCCTGAATTGGAATGGTTGCTGGTGGGGAACATGCTAGTTGGAATCTCATGCTGGATGTCTGTAGGTCTTCCTGCTGGTAAAGGTGGGTGAAATTTGCTGGACAACCTGGGGCTCTCGTCTCCCACCCATGGCCTCTGTTGGCTCTGGGGTGGGCCATGAGAGCGAAGACTTGGGGCTGGTGACTGAGGGGAGTACCCAATGTGGGCACACAGGTGGTCAGAGGCAGGACTTCTGGGTAATCCATTCACTGAACTACGGCAGATTCCCCTGTCCATCTCCAGAAGTTGAGCCTTGGATGGCAGGGTGAGTGTGTTGCGGGGCAGGACAGGTGACCCCCCCCAGGACCGGCAGCGAGGGGACTGGTAGTGCCGTGGCAGGGTTGGGCTGCAATTCTCTGGGCTGGTACCAGCAAATCTGCGTCTAAGTTCTGGGGATCCAAACTCTTCCAAGGCCCTGTTGGTGGCATCTCTGGCAACTGCATCTGCCACAGCCCTCTGCAGGTAAGGCGAGCCCTGTGGGGTCTGAGTCCGAGATGGGTAGGGGTGACTGGGGTAAGGGTCGCCCTGCTCTGGCTGCCCATTGTACCACACTGGGTCACTCAGCCTCTTCCGGAGGTGGCCAGGCAGCTGCTGCCTCTCCATTCTGTTAAAAGGATTGTCCAACTCACTCTGGCACACAGAGCTTCGCCGACGCCCCATGCTGTAAACGTTAGATTTCTCTATGTAGCCAAAAGTCACCACAGATGTCTTCCCCTCCTCACCCTCCACCCCTGGGCCTTCATAGGACCTACGGTTGCTGGTAGGTGTGGAAGGAGCAGTCAGCGTCCCAGAAGATGTAGAAGATGGGGAGATAAGCACTCTTCCCCGGTACGGATCCATGTCAGAGGAGCAGGTGCGTCCCAATGAGCCATGCTGGCCTGGACCAGTCGATTCAGGTGCAAGGACCTGGAGGAATTGACCGAAACTGTCATGAAATACATCCTGCCGCTGGAACTGGGTGGGGGACCCTGTGGCATCAGGGCTTTGGAGTTGGAAGCTGACTGAGTGCCTGGAGGAAGACTTTAAGGGGGGTAAGCTGTGGCTTCCGACCCCACTTTGGTGTTGAGGGACTGGGGAATGATTCTGACTGCGGTTGGGACTGGAGCTTCTCTGGGAGTGAGGGAGGACATCTGGGCACTGAAGCACCAGGTGAGCTGTCCCATCATCTCCTCGTCCTGGCACCTTTCCTTCCTCCTCAGCGACAGACCTCACCTCAACGTACAGGTGGAGGACTTTGCCTGCCTGAGACATGCTGGCACCAGAATACCCTGATCTTTCTTTTTCTTTGGACCTTTGTTATTTGTGCAAAGGGTCTGTCAGCCTCCTGGTACCCAGTAAAGTGCCAATCAGTTTGATGAGGGTCAGAGGTCCAACTGGACTCCGAGATCTGCCCTCCATCTGCTCATCATCTCTTCAATCTGCAACAGGAAGAAGAGACAGAGACAAAGTTAATATTACAGAGAGGTTGATATTACAGTTTATCATCTACAGACATTCATAAGCAACTGAAAAGAAAAGAATCTGTAAACCCTCAAGGTCTCACAACCCCATTTTCATGACACACAGCCTTCCCATATAATCAAAAACAAGACAAAACCAAAGGCAGATAGCAGTAGAAAGAAACAAGATCATTTGCAAAGTGAAGTGGAGTTACAGAAAAGTATCTCCTTCCTACCCAGGTCCAGGCACTCCTTATTCCTAAAGTCCCTCAGTTGGATAGTCTCCACCACACACTCAAACATACATTCAAACACATACAGGTTTGTGCTATGTGCTCTGATTCAGGGCTTTGCATGGAAAATAAAGCGCTGTTAATAAGTTACTGGTTGGAAGTAAATGCTTAAACTATATAGTAACATGTTTCTGGCTGTTAACATTGACAGGAAAGTCTTCTACTAAATTGGTTCCTGATATCATCAGCAGTTATTGATAATAAAACACACTTGTCTCTTCTGCATTTACAAAACAATAAATGTTATTTTTTTTGTTCTAAAGTGTAACTTCATAAGGTGTTCCACCCTATTAGCCATAAACCTTGTGGTTGATAAAGTTTGACCCTTAACACTCCAACAGTTCTCTGTGAATCTTCTATGTAGGTCAACTAGTATCCTCAGACAAACTGGTTCACTGCTACAATCAGAAACCAAAGACCTCATGTATTATTTATCACAGGCAGAGAACAAGTCAAACACTACAGACAGCCGTGTTTGCAGTTTTAAAGCAAAGTAAACATGAGGAAATTTGCTCATTATATCGGTTCAGTTTCCAAGTGACTTAAAGTGCAGGAATGAAACACCACAGTGATGATCACTGAGCAATAAAAATCAATGGCAATACACAAAAATACAGACTATCAGTCTAAGGTGTTGCTTTTGTTCCCTTGATGCCGCAGTGTTCATTATAAACAACATACTGATGAAAAAGCCTGAACCCTTTACAACAACACCTACGTTTTTTAGAGGATCTAAAATAATCTCTGAGGGTCCCTAAAATGTCAAAGTCATTGGGGAGGTTCTATGAGACATTAGGACATTAAGTCTTGGGGTCATTTAAGAGGTTTCAGTGGTCACTGAGGTGGTTCTAGGATACTTTAGGACATTTTGAAGGCAGCTGAGGAGGTTCCAGCAGTCTTCATAGGGGTGCCAGTGGTCTTGTCGTGAATTTAGGGGTACATTAAGTTGTTCTAGTAGTCACCATAGGGGTTCTTATAGTCGCTGAAGAGGCTCTAGTGGTCTTTTAGTAAGCTTTAGGGGTCATCCAAAATGCCGTGGTCATTGGGGAGGTTCTATAAGACATTTAAAATAGTTGTGGGGTCTTTTAAGAGGTGGGTCGCAAGTCCATTCTGAATGGACCGCAAGTGACTTGCAAACTTGTCAAGTTTGTAAAAAAACACGCTTTATTTTGAAGTATAGTGAATTATCGGCTCAGAGCTTTTATTTCAAAGTGCTGTTTCCTGCTGTAGAGTTAGTGACTTACTGACAACTACTGGACAGAGACAGCAAACTAGCTCGTTGACATGACCAAATGCAAGTATGAGGCCGCAAGTAATAAACTTTGTGGACATTAAACTGATGACTAAGAAAAATCTGAACTCTACGGCTGGACCAGTTGGGCACCTCTGCTTTAGGACATGTTCAAGGCAACTAAGGAGGTTCCAGCAGTCCTTACAGGGGTTCCAGTGGTCTTGTAGGAGATTTAGGGGTACTTTAAGTTGTTCTAGTAGTCACTAAAGGGGTTCTCGTAGTCACTTTAGAGGTGGCAGTGGTCATATCACTGAAAGGATCTTGGAGTCTTAGAACCTTCTTCAGTTCTTTAAGATGTTCTAGTGGTCATTGAGTATTTTCTAGAGGCCCTTTAGGATGTTCTATAGGTCCTCCAAGTGGTTTTAGTTTTCATTGAGGAGATCCTTGGTACTTTAGGAGGTTGTGATGGCCTTTAAGAAGGTTCAAGGGCCCCTTACAGACGTTCTAATAGTCTTTTTGGAGATTTAGGGGTACTGTAAGTTGTTCTAATGGTCAACGAAAAGGTTGTTGTGGTCATTTCAGAGGTTCTACGGGTCTTTGAGGATTTTCTGGTGGCCTTTTGAGAAGTTGTAGTTGTCCTTGAAGGGGTTCTAGGGGTCACTGACGACGATATATAAGACCTTCAGGATGTTTTAGGGGTCCTTTGATAGGTTGCTGAGAAGGATGTTAGAGTCTTACAACCTAGAATACTAGGGTGCTTAAGGATGTTCTGATGGCTTTTAAAAGGTTTACAAGGTCCTTGGGTAATTTCTAGTGGTCTTTTGGGAGATTTAAGGCATATCTTTGTGGACAATGAAGAGGTTCTTGTAATTTCTGAGGATCTTAGTGTCTTTGAGGATTTCTAAGTTCTAGTGGTCCTTGAGGGGGTTCTACTGGCCACTAAGGACAATGTGTCCTTTAATAAGGTTTAGTGGTCATTGAAACGGATCTTCAGAAGAAGGAGGTTTAGGAGGTTCTGCTCCTGGCCTTTGAGGTGGTTTCTAGTTGTCCTTAAATAGGTTCTAGTGTTCTTTAAGGAGATTTAGGGGTCCTTTTGGTGGTTGAACACTGGTGGGAGTAATGTGTTAGACAGCACTAATCAAAACACCAAACGAGTGAATATCTTTGAAAAGAACAGTTTGTTCCTCCTGTACAGTTCTGCAGGTTTGGTGAATCTCTGAAGAACTGAAGCTGCTCTGAAAGCTCTTGGTGGAACGACACCTTACAAACACACTTCAGGTTGGGTTCTACTTTCATTTGTCATCTATCTGTAATTGAACAAAAAGTCTGCTGTTCTGGTCCTTTAAGACCACCTGCTTGCTCTTATCCTCCGATAAGGTCAAATGTAATTACATGTCCATTCACATCTTTGGCCGCCCTCCAACACAGAGGCGGAAAATGTGTGGGCCAGCAGGCGCCAGGTGACACATGCAAGTTTGATTCGTCTATTAATAGATGAGTTAAAGCAGCTTGGAGGGCGTTCGGGTGTTCAGGTGAGGACAGCCATCGTAGGAGCGGTCTGGTGTTACATCATCTTACAGTCAAAGTCTGTTTTTGCTCTTTGCTGCATGTCGTCTGTCTACAGTTTCACTCTGTGTCACGTTGCTCATCGATGACAGATTTTACCGTGAATCTGCAGCCTCAGTGTGAATCAAGAGAAACTACAGTAGTTTTTGTTGATAGAGGTCAGCGGTTCAGATCATGAGGAGAGTGCAGTCACACGAAAACGCAAGAAGCTGCGGGATATCCAACACACTCACACACGTATGGGTGCTGAGGAGAAGATAGAGACAGACTGTAGAAATACTGAGGTCATGACTGTAAAGCCCCCCCCATAAAAACAATTATAATAATAAGGTCGCCACATTAAATCTAACTGAGCCTCTCAAAGCAAACCAGTTCACACCACATGAGGATTGAGTGCTGGTGCAGGTTTTACTCCTGTCAGCCTTTCAACACTGACTTCAGTGCTTCACAGTTTTGCTTACAAATTTAAACAATTTATTGATTATTTAAAAAGCCGCTGATCAGTTTTCTTTTGGTTGACAACTCACTGCAGCTGCACTTTTATATCTTACTCCGCACCTTCAGTGTTTTAACCATTTTAATACATTTTTATTTTTCAGCCTACGATTCAGTTACTTCAACTGACATGACACTTTGTCACTGCTCACACACCGACTGCATAAAAAGGAGCAAGAACATCATGACAAATGACGAAGGCTGTTGGCCAGACTCCACCCCTACATGTTACTCTTAGACCCGTCATGATAATAATGTTATTGATTTATTGTACCATACACAGACATGACCTGGATCTTTTTTTTTTTTTTAAGATTATTTTTTAGGGCATTTTGCCTTTAATGGACAGGACAGTTAAGCATGAAGGGGGAGAGAAAGTGAGGGAGTGACATGCAGCAAAAGGCCACAGGCCGGACTCGAACCCGGGCCACTGCAGCAATGGCCATCGTACATGGGGCGCCTGCTCTACCACTAAGCCACCGACGCCCTGACCTAGATCATTTTTGCTGGCTTTGATAGTGTCCACTGTGTCACCAACATTTCACTGGTGTCAACATATCACTGTGCCAGGCCTTGTTGCGCAAATGCAAAGCAAGTGAGCGACTAAATCAGTCTGCAGGGCTTCAACCTCACACTCTCAAGACTCAAACTTCACTGGAGAGAAACACTTCAGCTGCTTTCACTTCAATCTACGTCATGACTCATCTTCATGAAGTGTTCAGACTCAGACTGCAGCTCCCACACAGTCGAATGTCTTGCAGGCAGAGAATCAACATGTGAAGACGTTTTTACCTGTTTGTTTTTAACGCTGAGGTTTTCAGCAGGAGTGAGCACATTTAAATCCTCAGAAAGTTTCACCTTTTCCTGTTTGATTTTTATCATCTGTGAAAGTGTAAAGAACACTGTGAGGAAGTGTTACATAAATAAAAATTACATCACAGCCAGTGAATCACTGTGACCATGATTCATCAACGATTAGACCAAACACAGAACAGCTGCAACTTTTCCAGCAGTGAAAATCTGCTGCAGAAACTGAAGAGCACGGTTTGATCCCCAACAACACTGACGACCCGCCAAACTGCTGCCTGTTCGGATAATAATATGTCGGATAAATTAATAAAATAATAAATACTTGAATTTCTCTTCAACCAACAGTCATCATTTAGGGCCATTAGTCGACTAGTGTCCCGCATCTTTATGATATTTCACATGATACGTCATGTTTGTAGTGGACCAATGAAGATGAGTTTACATATCACCTTGGGTTGGTCCTTCACCTTCTCAAAATGATCCCACACTTTGGATTTCCTGCCCAACATGTTATTAACTAGCCTGTGGAATAACTGCATGTACCAGCCCTGGAAATTAACCTGACTCCTGTCTGACTGCTGAGCGTAGACACTTCCTGTGTCTGTCCTTTCATATTAAAGTCCCACACGGTCCAATCATATAGGTTTTGATTTATTGTGACAAGGTGCAGCTCCTGCTAGAGTTTCACATTTGTTTGTTTGTTGCGACTAAGAAACCAATGAAATCTTGCCGACGAATGGCCTTTCTGTTCGACTAACGTTTGGTCAACAAGGATTGTCAACAAATCCTAGTTGTCTCAGGTCAGGTATTGTTTTGGAAGTTGCAGAAATTATCCATCTAAATGAAATTTTTATACAACCTGTCACCTTGATTCTTAATTTCTGATACATGTATTAGCCTCACTGGATTAGTTTAAAGATATAAAACACAGAAAACATCAGAACTACAAGGTGACTAAAACTATGAAGGATAAAAATGACTTAATGTGACCAAAACTAAAAAACATTTTTATCTGAAGACTTGGACAAACTCTAAAACTGCTGTCAAACTGGACACTGCAGTAAAGTGCATGTTAACATGTCTCAGTGAGAGTTTGACAGTGAACACAGTTGCGGAGGTTGTCCATCAGCAGAGACATGAGAGTCAACTGAAACTCAACCCCGGCTGCTGTAAGACGACCTCAGGTTTGTATTTCAATCTATTTACAACAACCAGCATTGTCTCCATCAACAACATCAACATCATGTAAAAGCAGACTGTCCCTCCCAGCCCAGAAAGACAACAGGACGTCAACACAGAGAGTATGTCTCCACATACTGAGCTGTCCCCCATTAAAAGTTACGTTCCTGTAAACTACAGGGCATCATGGGTAATATTTAGGATCGCTGTGCCAGTATGTCGAGCAAGTTTCAGCTCTAAACTGATGCAACACGTCTGGGAACAAAGGTCAAAGGTCAGCTTCACTGTGACATCATAATGTTCTGGATAAAACACTTTTCTGTCCATTACACAACGTCATACCTCAGGGACAGAGGGGGAGATGCTTGGTCATGGACTTTACACGTTGAGATATGACCTGCAAGTTACCCTGGGTGCGTTTGTTGTTGACACTGTGGGACGCCGTGTCAACTTCTTCCTGTTACATGCAATGTCTGTTTTCAACACACACTTCTGTTTTCACAGGAAATGCACAGTTTGCATACAGTCTCTTTCAAAATAAAAGCACTACATTGGTACAAGACCGCCAACTGACGTTTTTTAACCTTCAACAACACACACGTGGTTGGGTTTAGGAAAAAAGAGCAGGGTTTGGCTTTATAATCTTACAGGAAGTGAACTCGTCAGTGGTTGTTGGACCCATCCTCCACCGCTCCTGCCCACCCTGCTCAGACTTTTGCCCCCTTAACTTAAGTTTTTGTACGCCGCGTTCCCCCTGACGCCGCTGGGCGCCGTTAAACAATAACGGCAACAGGTCACATCATGCCAACATGAAAGGACAGCTTTTTTCGGCAGTGTATGACGTCAGTGACCAAGTGCCAGTTTTTGAGGACTTTGAGTGAGACTGGGTTGTGTTAGTTGACTCCACTCCTCCAGACTTAAGACGGAGGTTTTTTTTAACCAAGTCTGCCGCCATTTCTCTGACAGTTTTTGTTAACTCTACCATTTTCAGGTATCAGAACTAACTCCTGCGTTTTCCCCATTTGATGGATTGGCTCTTAAACAGCACAGATGATGGACATTTGCGCAGTGTTGCTCGTCTTTGCCTCCACCTGCCTGCTCTACATCTGGACGGAGCACTGATGTATGACATCATATGCAAAGAGGCTGTTACCTGACACAGGTACACAGTGACGCTGCAGAGTGAATACGACACAGTGAGAGGTTTAGTTCAATCAAGAGAAGAAGACGAGCACAGAGCAGAGAGCTGTTCAGACCATCTTAACAGCCACTCAGTGTTTATTGAATTTAGCCTCTCTGCTGCTCAGACATCAGTCCTCATCGTCGTCACGGTAACGTCGCCTTTAATCTGATGACCTTGAAAATGGAGCAGGATGACATCTCGTGAGCAGAGTTCACATTTCACTTTAAAGCTAATTTAGTGTAAGTGAAATAAAACTAATGAAGTCGAAGTGAACAGCTGAATGTTTTCTTGAACGTTTCCACCAGACAGAGTGAATATCCTGTCCTCTTTATGTCTCAGTGAAGCAGACGTCTGCAGACACAAGTGGAGCCCACAGTTTCTGGTTCACTCAAATGAGTTCAAGACAAACAGCAGACATTTGAGTGGACGTCTGTCCAATACAGAGAAAATATGTCAGCATCTCCTTCCAGTGGCGTCCCAGTTACCCTGTTAGTAAGAGCGTCTGCTACATTAAAGTAAAGTAATATTCTGACAAACACTGCAGCATCAGGAGGACGCCAGCAGCTCTGTTTGCGTCTGTGGTGCCACTCTGTCCCTCTGTTGGACGAGTAAATAAAAACTGGGCTGCAGAACGATCATATGAGGTGAATAAAAACAGTCATGCACACAGTGTACTGGCTGTCAGCTGCAACCTTTACATTTATATCTGGGCTTTTAACAGCGGTACTGCCACCTCGTCCTCCGCTCTGTCATTAATAAAGGACAGGGGACTTCCTCTGTCTCTCTCAGTATATACAGATATAAGTAACTGTTTATATATTGCAAGGATGCACAATATACATCGGCTGATAATAGGACATTTAATAGTTATGAATTATTCCGATAATTGAAATTACAGCTGAGAAATAGTGCCGATAATATACAACAGTGACTCAACAAGAGCAGCATCAAGTTTAAAGGTACGTGTACCGCTCTGACACGCTGAGAGTGCGGTGCTCTGGATAACCAAACGGTACAATCAGACAATTTTTCAAAAAATTATTCGTATAAATTAAACGAAAGGAAACCGTTACCAATCTGCGGCTCACTGATGCAGTTTAATTATTAGCTCATTGTTGTTGTTAACATGTAGGGCACAAACAATAAAAATAAAGTTGAAAACCAGATGGAGGCAAACATAGCTGAATGATGAGTGAGCCAAACATCCAACAAAGACAGCAGGAGATCAGAATAAAAAAAAAATATAGAAGGACAAGATGAGCAGTTTCTGGTAGAGTTGCTTGGATCATCATTTCCAAATCATGATCCTAAACTGTCTGGTTGTTTGTAGTCTGTCCTGCTGACTGAGTCCTGTCATTCTGCATCACTACTTTTTATTTTTTTAATCATCAAAGTATTTACAAAAACTTAAGTTGTCCATGAGCCCAGCTGCAGCTGATCTGATGGTGCCACATGCTGCACATGTCTGCAGAGTAACGTGCTGTTTGTGTGACGGATCGTATTGAGAGACTGGAAAACATCAGTCCATCTGTGACACATTAAAACAAACCAGAAACTTTCAAAACTAAATTCCTCAGGAACACAGAGTTTTAAATCTGTCTGTCAAATGTAGAACAAGAACGACTGTGCCTGGAAATATACACTGCAGCTACACATCACACACCTGCTGGACCCACAGGGGCTTCTGGGAAATGCAGGAAATGAGTAACTGAAGCAGAAACAAGCTGAAGAAGAGAAGTTTTAACAAAGACAGCATTAATTAAACTCATAATATGAAACCGCATCTACGTAAACACCTCAGACACATTCAGATATATCCAAGCAGAGGAGATAAGTACTTTAATAATTAAAAGGATCTAAAGATTACAAACACTTTCACTAAAGGGCCTTAATTACATTCTTCTTTAATGTAGTGTAATAATTAATAATGCAGTATTGATATTTTGATCCATTTGGTGGTTACTTTTTACTATTTATTATTTCTTTTTATTAATGCACATAACTTCATATTTCTTATGTTTACTCTAATGCTATTCTTAAAATTTCTCACTTGCAGCCTCAGCACAGTGACGATACATATTCTGTTTTTGAAACGTTAATATCTTACGTACTAGTGTTAAACCCTGCAGCATAATAGTTTTGTAAATAACTTATTTCATTAACACATCGCCCATCACTTTTTCTGTTAATATGACTTATTCTGTAAACGAATTTCACTTACTTTGTTGATAAGAATGACTTTGTATGCTCATAGATATGCCTAATTTTGTCGACAAAATACAATTTATTTTGATAACAAATATCACTTAGTTTGGTAGTACTTTTAAATTAGTGTGCTCATAAATATGCCTACTTTTGTCAACAAAATACAACTGTTGACAAATATCACCTAATATGACTTCATGAATAGCCTATCACTTTATTTTTTTTGTTAATGACTTATTTTAAAAAAAAAAGTAGCCTATCACTTATTTTTTTGTCAATATGACTTAAAAAATAAATATGCCTGATTTTGTCAACAAAATACAACTTATTTTGTTTATAAATGTCACTTATTTTCTTAATATGACTTATTCCGTTAAAAAAGTAGCCTATAGCTTTTTTGTTAATGACTTATTTTGTTAACAAACATCACTGACTCTGTTAGTAAACAAGACTTAGAAAGTAAATAAATATGCCTTATAATGTCAACAAAATACAACTTATTTTGTTTATAAATATCACTTATTTTCTTAATATGACTTAAAAATAGCCTGTCACTTTTCGTTAAATTTTCCTAACAAATAGCCCATCACTAATTTTGTTAATATGACTTATTATGTTGAAAAATATTAACATTTTGTTACTATAACTTATTTTGGTAACTAGCCACATATCACTACTTTTGTTCATTTATTTTGTTTACAGACAGCCTATCATTTATTTTGTTAATATGACTTATTCCGTTAAAAAAAGTGGCCTATAGCTTTTTTGTTAATGACAAACATCACTTTCTCTGTTAGTAAACAAGACCTAGAATGTAAATAAATATGCCTTATAATGTCAACAAAATACAACTTATTTCGGTCACAAATATTACTTATTTTGTTAACAAGACTTGGGTTGTTAAAATATATAACACCTATTTTTTGTTAATATATATGCCTTATTTTGTTAAGAAAATACCTCTTATAAATGAATATTACTTATGTTATAAATATAATTATAAATGATTTCTTTTGTCAAAAAAACATATGCTTAGTTTGTTAGTAAATATTACATAACATTATTTTTTAACAAATATTACCTAAGCTTTATTGATGAAAATCAATTGTTTTTTCAACAAAATGTTTCTTCTTTTGTTCTTTTGTTGCGTTATTTTGAATTTCCCATCCAGTATAATAGTTTTTCAGATTTTACAACAGGACAGCTGCTAGTCTCATTTTATGTAATGTATTTTTCTCTCCCATGCTATGTGTTCGTCTCATAGTATCTTACACATTTTTGTTTAACTGTTAACATGCAGCTGTGACCCAAACTGTCATAAGTTGACTTTGCTTTATCAAACCAAATTATAAAACAATATCACTTTGACAAAATATAACTTGCAGTGAAGGAAAATAGAAATCCTGTGATATCCTCAGACTTGTTAGCAGCTCCTCCATTTCTGCAGAGCGCTGCATTGTGGAACATTAGACTCCATTCACAAATCCAGGAGAGTTTTTATCTGACCTCTCTTCAGTGTAGGGCTGCAAGTAACAACTATTTTCACTGGAGACTCATGTGTTTATTATTTTTAAAGGAAACTGTTCATTGATTAGACTGTAAAGAATCAGAAAACTATGACAGATGTTCAGTGTGATGTCTCCATACCAACAGTTCAGACTCCACAGATATTCACTTTACTGTCATATAAGCAGCTGTATTATATCCTCAGCTGCTTTTAGCAAAATGTTTTATGTATTTGGTGTTAATTTTATTGTAGGCACATTTTTTAGTTTTGTCTCTTCTCTATTTTTGTTTAGTTTTTTTTTTCCTTCTTCATTGATACATTTTAAATTTCACTGTAAATGTTATTGTGTCTCCATATTTGTGCAGATGAATTCACTGGTTTGGGTTTACGGTTGAAAAGTAAGAAAAGTAAGAAGTTTGCCCTCAGGACTTTAAGACAGAAGTTTGTCTTCAGGACGTTAAGACAGAAGTTTGTTTTCAGGACATGAAGACAGAAGTCTGTCCTCAAGGCTTTAAAACAGAAGATCATCTTCAGGACGTTGAATCAGAAGTTTGTCCTCAGGACTTCGAGACAGAAGTTTGTTTTCAGGACCTTATATCAGAAGTTTGTCCTAAGGACTTTAAAACGTAAGTTTGTCTTCAGGAATTTAAGACAGAAGTTTGTCTTCAGGAATTTAAGACAGAATTTTGTCTTCAGGAATTTAAGACAGACGTTTGTCCTCAAGGCTTTAAAACAGAAGATCATCTTCAGGACGTTGAATCAGAAGTTTGTCCTCAGGACTTCGAGACAGAAGTTTGTCTTCAGGACCTTATATCAGAAGTTTGTCCTCAGGACTTTAAAACGTAAGTTTGTCTTCAGGAATTTAAGACAGAAGTTTGTCTTCAGGAATTTAAGACAGAAGTTTGTCTTCAGGACCTTAAGACAGAAGTTTGTCTTCAGGACTTTAAGACAGAAGTTTGTCTTCAAGGCTTTAAGACAGAAGTTTGTCTTCAGGACGTTGAATCAGAAGTTTGTCCTCAGGACTTCGAGACAGAAGTTTGTTTTCAGGACGTTATATCAGAAGTTTGTCCTAAGGACTTTAAAGCATAAGTCTGTCTTCAGGAATTTAAGACAGAAGTTTGTCTTCAGGGAGTTAAGACAGATTGTCCTAAGGTTTCATGAAACAAATCATAGTTTGGATTAAAATGAAAACATTTCTTTCAGAAAGGTCTCTCTGACAGAAAGCCCTGATGGTTAACTGATCTCGTGAGCTGTTTTCTGTGTGTTAGTGAGAATCAGAAAGTGTTGACAGTTACAGATTGTCACACGTTGTGTTGAACGTGCATTTAATATCGTCTCATATCAATCGCAGGCCACTGAATCGTGATAACGGCAAATATCGTATCGTTGTAACGTGATGAAACTGGTGATTTACGCCCCTACTCAGTGGATTCTACCAAAAATCTGTCGGCCACTTGAATATTTTACGACATCTGTCTGGTGTCTGGTGCTAATCTCCAACCCTGTTTTAAACTGTGATGAAATAAGAAGCCTCATGTCGGCTGACTTTAATCTGACGTTGAACTCTGCACTGTGTTTACAGTTTACGGCCACGTAACCAGAGGTGTAATGGAGGGTATAGGCAGGTATACAGGGTATACCCTCCTCTTTTTATGGCCGCTTTCCTGGATTTAAAACAGCCGCCAGCTTACATTCTACAAACCTGTCAGCTAAAGCGCCATAGGAATATATAGGAGAGCGGACTAACTTCCTACCAGTACACCCACTTCATCAACCATTGCCACAGCACTGCATCTAACCACACGATTATGAGTGGAGGCTGACACCTGAGGTGAGCCTTCACACTGACTGCAGATCAGCTGATTTAACTGTCAACAAAACTTTATTTAGACCCTCAGATGTGCAAAAGGAAAAGTGTAAATGAAAGCTGGAAACCTTCCTGAAGTCCCGTCAGTCTGCAGGTACAGAGTGTGTGTGACAGACTGATAAGCACACAGTTAGAGCCCTACTTTTCCTGGACTCTGCTAATAGGATTCCCCCTCCTCCTCCTCCTCCTCCTCTTCCTCTTCCCCCTCCTCCTCCTCCTCCTCCCACCCCCTCCCAGCATGCACTGCTCAATCCACCAACACACACGCTAATAAAACCACACATATGCAGACACATGTACCGACACACACACACACACACACACACACACACACAGCAGCTGTAACCTTACCTGTGTGTCCTGGTGTCCTCGCCGCCGCTGCTGCAGCGACGTCCCAGGAGTTGCCGTGGTAACCTCCTTTTCCGCTCTCTCCTGTCCCGTCACTCTCTCCCTCTGTTACAGAGTAACCTGGTTTTATCCTCCCTCTCTCTGTCTCCGCACACTTGTTGTCTGCAGCAGAGCCGGCTCATCGTGGATTTACAGACTCGACTCAGCTGCTCTTCCTCCTCCTCCTCCTCCTCCTCCTCCTCTGACTCCTCCTTTTCCTCCTCCTCCTCTCTATCAATCAGCTGACGTCCCCGCCCCTTCTTCCAGGCAGCCTGCCAGCCAGTGTCGTCTTCAGACATTTCTGTCTTCAGCCAATCAGCAGCAGCTCTGACAGATGGCAGGGCAGCTTATTACTGGCTGGGGGGTTGTTTGGAGGGTGGGGGGGTTATCAGAGGGTCAGCTGACCCAGTCAGACCTGTCCGGTATCAGGACACTGGAGCTGCTTTAAATTAACGTAGAGATACAGGCTGATTAAACAATAAACACACAATGCTCTTTTCACCACACCCCCAACTGTGATGTCACAGTGCACTAGAGTACGGTGGTACGTAAGGCTGAGCGTCAAAACAATCTCGAAAAGGATCGCAATAAAACGTATGTCAATGACGATGATTAACTATTGTCATTTTTACTGGCTATGGACAGACCTGGATAGATCAGCTGTCAGTCAGTCTGCAGTGTTGGGGATGCGCGTCGTTTTACTCGCCCATTTTTCACTGCAAAGTTGAGCCGAGGTGAGGAGGAAGTGAAAGTAGCGTGGACATAACGAAAAGAGGGGAAAATGAAAGAAAGGGACGCTGATGAGGAGCTCGCGTTATCCTCAAAAATGGACGACACTGTAACACTGTGTGTTACACAACATCAATAATCTGGAAGTGGTTTGGCTACTTGAAAGGTGACAAAGACGGTCCGCAAAATGCGTCGTCCCCTGGTACCAACCAGGACAGGAAACACAACAAACCTTTTCTATCACCTGAAAAGGTGGCGTCCCCGTATGATAACCGATCGAAAAGTAGTAGAGATACAACAGACACAGTGTCATACTTTCTCGCCAAAAACGTGACGCCCGTGAGCAACATGGAGAAAGACGAGCTCAAGAAATAAAGTGCGAGCTCCCAGGCAGGAAATATTTTCTCGAACTGCTCTGCCCCAGCTTCACGACGAGATTATCAGGATACTTTTACTACTTACTTATATATTGTGATAAATATCGATATCGATCAATGTGAGGAAAATTATCATGATATTTTTTGCCATATTGCCAAGCCCTAGTATGGAGGTACATCACAGTTTCTGTGGTTAGTTCACTGTCTATAATAAACACACACGTATTAAGAGACCTGGACACAGTGTTGACGGCTGGACCCAGTTTATTCTTGTGAAAGTTGCTCAGCAGAGCATGAAGCCAAAAAACACTCTATTTCCACCGTAGGACATTACCCAGATGATCAGCGCAGATCATGCATCACTGGGCCCATAGAGCCGGCGCACTAGACTTACAACAACCGCACTGGCTACTTCCTGTGCAGCGCTCCGTGAACTTGAAAGGGATAAAATGAGTTAACCTTACAGTTCTTCTAGACTTTCCAAATGTTATCAGACAGAATGGCTCAATCCTGAAAGTAGAACGAGTCACAGTGCAGGAGTTGTAACGCTCGAACAAACGTATCCACTGATTTACAGACGTCTCTGTCTCAATGTAAGTCAATGAGTGAAAGTGTTTTTGGGGCGAATGACATCACGTGATGGACTCGGAAGTTTTAATTCCACTGTTTGGCTGCTACAAAAATGGGCTTCAAAGCCCAGCGCGCTTCCTGGGGACCTGGCTGAATCCACATGTCTGGACTTCACCACACTTGCAGACTCGCAGACTTTGCAACCATGTTCACTAGAAGTCTGAGAATACTGAGGGCTCCAAATCCACAATTCAACCAGTCAACATGACTGTCCAAGAGGACTTCCTGAAGACCTCCAGAGAGTCCACCTGTGGCAGACTTCACTGATTTAACTACCCACAATTCATTGCAATATGGATGTGACATTAGGTGCCTTCTGAATCGCATATTTTCATCACAGTAGGTACAACTGAAGTCTGTGAGGGCTCAGTCTGCAGGTCCAGAGGGGGGACATTTGGATTCAGCCACAGACTGTATAAATACTGGATGTAACCACCGTGACGTCACCCATCTTGTTTTTTTGGAGCCAGGGGTGACCATATTTGCACGAGAGAGTGGAGCTAACCCTAAAGCTAGCTGCTAGCTTTGTTAACATGATGTGGCTAATGCTAATGCTAATTTTTGCTGGTGAAAAACAGGCTTAAAAGCATTAAAACAAAATGTACTTACTGTTTTTTGTAAACGTGTTTACTGACTGTAACTCCTGCTGGTTAAAATGGCAAACCGCCTTCTGACAGCTTCAGTCTGCTTCAGTGCGAGTGCTGGTCGGATCATCTGATAGCATCTGAAATCTTCATTTTAATTTCTATAACTTTTCAGTACCAAAGAGCCAACAATCCCTCCAAACTTGAATCCAACCAGAAACCCTTGTTGCATATCGTCCCCTTTCTGTCCCCCGGGTGTCTGATGGTACTTTAAAGTTAATTATAAAGAAACAGTGTTTACTTCTGTGGAAAAAACATGTATTTATACTCAAACTTGACAATACATTGATATTACTTTGATACAATGATCAGTATCAGTTGGAGAAACGAAACCATTTCCCTCAGTGGAAAGAAGCTTTTATTTACTTTAATTTCACAGATAAGAAGCAATAAATTGTGAAGACAATAAAGCCTCCACACACTGTGTGTGATTTATCCTGGCTTCATATGGGTAAAGGAAATCTGAGTTCTTGGCTAGGCTAATTTACACAGAGTAAAATGCCATAGGCTTGCGCTAGTAATGTCAGCCCGTTGTATTTGTTTGGAAAACATGTTAAGAATGACAGTTGTGTGTGATTTGTCCGTGATCCTTATGAGTTGTAATGGAGCCGAATTTTGTAACGTTACCTTTGATAATTGTTGCTGTTGTCCCTGGCTTCATCTGAGACGGGGAAAAGTTCGCTAGCGGTTGGGCTAATTTACACAATGTAAAATGCCATAGGCTTGTGCTAATAACATTAGCATGTTGTATTTGTGGGGAAAATGTGTCCAGATAAAGACAAGTGTTTGTCTGTGAATGCTGGTTATGGTGAAGCTGATTTGTGTACTTGTGTTGAAATTGTCTTTATTAAGCCATGTTTAATGTGTGTTTAATGTGTGTTTAACATGTGTTTCATGTGTGTTTCAAGTGTTTTTCATGTGTGTTCAATGTGTGTTTTGAATCAACTAAACTTGACAGCACTTCACAAAAACCTCTGCTACCGACTAGTGTTTTGGAGGTGTAACTGCAGAGTGACATAGACACACCACTGCACAAGTATAAATGTTCACAGCGGCATAGGCCACGTGCGTAGGCTACCACATAGGTTCTGCCACACAAGTATAAATCCCGCTTATTTCACCCACTGAGTCATTTTATCCACAACACTGAGGATTATCAATATGGAGTATTTGGTGAAAAATGATGTGATACTTGATTTTCTCCGAATCTCCCTGTCTGAATTTATACAGTAAAATATGGAATCAAAGTCCAACTTTAAGCCTAAAATCAGCAGCACTAATATCTTCTTAATGTAACAGTAGAAAAAGTTCTGCTGTATCTATTACAGTAAAATCCTGGAGACCCTGCCAACAGTTTTTTTTACAGTGAATAAAGCTGTATTCAAATACTGGTTTATTAATATTTGGTTGAAAAAATTTTAAACTATATCTGAAACCCAATAAATACACTTTTAAAGACAAGTTTGTGTAAAAAGTCTCCTCTTTTAAGAAGAACACAAATATCTGGGGATCTGTCCAGTTGCATTTTTTTTGCATCATCGCATATATGCACATGTACAAGGTACGATAACCGTCACTGTTCTTATCACTGTATTCCTTGAAACAGACTACTGCTGAAATACAGCAAACTTTTTGACTTAAAGAAAGGAAATATTCCAAACATTGTTTTAATGAATTAACTCACCTGAACCCAAAAGGCTCCGATAAAAAATTTTTTACATTTTTTAGTTACATTTTTAAAATGTAACTATCAAATGTTGATAGAATGTCTGAAAAATATTATTAAAATACTGGAAAAAATACTATAAAATATCTAATAAAACGTTATTTAAATGTCTGAAAAAAAATGGTAATACCACATCCAAAAAAAAGGTTTAGCCTAATTTTTTTTTCTGCTAATACTTCAGATTTTCAAAAAAATCCCTGAGTACAATATCAGTCTTTTATGATTCAGAGCAAAAATTGACATTTTATCAACATATTTCTATCATTTTATTAATATTTTTCTGATATTTATCTGTATTTTTTCTATATTTTGTTGATATTTTTCTGACATTTTATCAACATTTTCTGGATGTTGTATTACATTTTTTCAGACATTTAAATAACATTTTTCAAACATTTTACCAATATGTTTTCAGACATTTTATTACCATTTTTTCAAATACTTGCGTAATATTTTTTAAAACATTCTATCTTTTTTTTTTTGAGACATTTTCTTTTAACAGTTTTTGGATGTTTCAACAATTTTTTTAGCCATTTAAATAAGATTTTTCTGATAATTTATCCATTTTTTTGGGACATTTTATCAACATTTTTTTCCAGACATTTTTTGGAAGATCTAATAATATTTTGGGGATTTTTTTTTTTTAACATTTTATTAATGACCCTCGATGTTGTGCTTCACAGTTAGGGAAATAATAACCCATGCAGCATCCTTGTGCATGTGAAGCTGTTCCATCATACGTCGTAGCCTGTGATTCAGTTAGCACTGTCCTCATACAGTCTGCAGACATCAAACTTGATGATGTACCCCAAGTTTATTAGATCCATGTTGCACAGTATAGCCGCACTAAACTTATCAGACTGATAAAATCTCACAGTCTGTAGGAGGCTTAACTCTGGAACACATCATATATACAATCATTTTAAACGATACGGACCATAATAACAACAACATGTGGTGGCCCTGCCCTTTGGATTATTATTTCTGCACACTGCATATTTTCCTACTCCAGTAAACATCTGAACATTCTTCTGTCAACATTTTGCACATTTCATCCTCTTTTTTTTTAAAGATTTAAGTTTTTTTTTTTGCAACATAAATGTTTTTATTTATAATTAATTGACTTAAGGGTTCCCACAAATTTTTACCTGTGAATTTTCAAAACTTTTACAGGTTGTTTCGCCCCATTTCCATGAACTTAGTTATGTAGTTTAAAATCTGTGGGCCGTGGTGCCTCCTAACTTTCCTCACTCATTAGACATTCCCAATGCAGACCAAACGGCACATATGAGTACTTTGGCAAAATGTCAAGGCCACGCCCCTTTTTAGGGGACAGAAAACCAAAGATCATGTAGATTTCAAAGAACTCTGACGTGTTTGGATTCTAATTTAATTAAGTTTATGTGCATGTTTTGGGATTTTTACGAACATGTTTCAAACAAGAGATAAAATAACATACATTCGAAACTTTCCCGATACATTCTGTTAATTCAAAACCATTTCCTGGAAGGATTTTGACCTTTTTCCAGGAATTTCATGACCGTGGGAACCCTGCAACTTTCTTTCTTTTCTCTTTTGTTTAATGTCAAGCACCAAAACACCAAAATGTGATAAATGTGATAAACCTGATTTTGATCTTCAGTTCTGAATGTTCAGTTCATCTGAAGCTGACTGACGTCTTTAACACACACAGCAGATGGACCAGAAACAGAGATCGACTCAAACGGTCTTCTTCTGTGGTGCAAAATAAGGTGAACTCCATAAATGTCTGTATGGACCTTTAAAAGATTCAACAGACTCTTCAGGACTCTGCAGGGATATCTACAGCTGAACAACTAGCATCAATCAGTCTGCATGCTGTCTGTGTGTGTGTGTGTGTGTGTGTGTGTGTGTGTGTGTGTGTGTATGTGTGTGTGTGTGTGTGTGTGTGTGTGTGTGCTGCAGTACCTCAAGAGGCGGAGTCACGCAGACAACAGGAAGTCTGAGAGAAGAAGATCAGATCAGTTAAAGCAACATAAACTGCGTCTCACTCTTGTTCTCTTATTGTTACAGTCATAAATCACACATAGAGTCAAACTAACAATGAACGAGTCCTGATGAATGACTACAGTCGTTTTAATTACATGCTGATGGACTTATTTAAACACAGATTATGTCCCAGGAGATCTGCGACAATGGAAATGAAATAAATAAATACACGAAAACGAAGCATATGGATAAGTTCATGTCAGTGAAAACACTGTGCGTCTGATTCAGAATATTAACAGACTGTGATATTATGCATGATTTTATCCCTCATAATTTATTAACAGCCAGAAGAAAATGTATTGTTTTTTAAGCAAGACATTGCTGGTTTTCCTGCTCAGATAGTGCCACAAATAGGGCTGTTTTTGGCGACCCTTCACTGCTTTTCCAACGCCTTTTCTGCCAGCAGACTTGGACAGTTTGTAGCCACCAGTCACTGTATTTCCTGCTAGATCAGTGCCATAAAATACAGCTGTTTTTCACGGCGACGTTGCTGCATTTCCTGCTTCGACAGTGCCACAAAAAGCAGCTGTTTTTTGGAGATCCCTCACAGAGTTTCCAGCAGCTTTTAAGCCACCAAACATGGGTGTTTTGTAGCAACCAGTCGCTGCATTTCCACTGGAGATAGTGCCACAAAAAGGTTACCTTTCGTATAGAACAGGTCTAAACCCTGTCCTTTTATTAAACAAACTAAAGAGCCTTATGTTATTTATCTTATTTACACGACGGCATGTCATTTCTGTCTCTACGCTGGCCACCAAACTTGAGTGGTTTTGTAGTGACGAGTCATTGTGTTTCCTGTCAGAACAGTGCAGTGAAAAACAATTATTTGTTACAGTGACAACACTGCATTTCCTGCCTGGATAGTGCCACAAAAAGTGATTGTTTTTGAGTGACCCTTCACAGCATTTCCGGCAGCTTTCAAGCCACCAAGTGTGGGTGTTTTGTAGCGACCAGTCGCTGTGTTTCCAAAGGGGAAAGTGCACCATAAACAGTTCCATGAAAAATGATTGTTTTTTTCCATCGCTGCATTTCTTAGAGGCAGAGTGCCACAAAAAGCAGTTGTTTTTGGCGCCCATTCTCAATTTCTCAGCACCTTATGTGCCACCAAACGTATGCTTTGTTAAGGAGACACTGTTGTCTTTCCTGCTTGGATAGTGCCACAAAAAGCAGATGTTTTTGAGTGACCCTTCACAGCATTTCCAGCAGCTTTTAAACCACCAAAGTGGGTGTTTTGTAGCGACGAGTCACTGTGTTTCCTGCCGGAACAGTGCTATAAAAAACAGTGACATTGCTGCATATTTCCTGCTTGGATAGTGCCACAAAATCGGTTGTTTTTGAGTGACCCTTCACAGAATTTCCAGCAGCTTTTAAGCCACCAATTGTGGGTGTTTTGTAGTGACCAGTTGCTGTGTTTCCAAAGGGGGTAATGCCACAAAAAACAATTGGTTTATTTTACTGAGACATTGCTGCCTTTCCAGCAGGGATTGCGCCTCCAATGTATTTTAAGCCAAAACATGATCTTTTCCTTTCTTAACCATACATTAACCACGCAGTTGGCAGGGGCCTTCTTGATTTTAAGAGGTGTAAGAAAACTTTTTGTTTTAAAGTAGCAGTAGGTCTATATTTCAGCATTTAATTTTCTTAATTTCTGTGAGGAAAAGTAAATTAAATTAAAATTAAATTTTAAAGTTTAGATTAGTCCTTGAGGGGACACAGTGAAAACATGAACACAATCTGTTCAAGATAAAATCACTTTATTTGGTCATAAAAAGAATGATATAAAGGACAGTTTTAGTTTGTATTTACAATAAAATAAATCTTATCTGTGCTCACACTAATCTCTTACTGTTAAACTAGTCGTAGATTATATATTTCCCACATTTCTAAAATAAACAGTAACTCCTCCTCTGTTTGGGTTTTTGCCAGTTTACATGTTTTCAGCTCCGACATGTTTGGACTACTCCATATTTATTTCCTGGAGATCCTCAGATCCACATTCTTGTGATGAATCAGATATGTCAGTGCACCGTGGGTCTCTACAGTCTGATATATCTTCCTCCGTCCTGCTGACACAAACACTCACTACAGCTCTGAATGTGGATTCATCCACCACTAAAAATAGTCCCCAACAAAGTCACTATGTCCTTCTGATAGTCTCATTAAAAAAACTGCAGAGAAATGACAGATGAAACTTTATATTAAGTCCCTCCAAGACGTTGTGATCACACTAGTCAGTCCCTTTGAATTCTGCACGACTTTGTGATTTCGTCAAATCACCACAACTTTGCCACAAATGTGACTTTTTAAAATGGTAAAATCTGCATGCAGCGTGAAGCTCAGAGTTCAACCTGGCCTCACTCCGAAAGTCATCAAATAGTGGGACATGGTCAGTGACTTCTGACGTCCAACACCGCCGCAAAAAGCCGTCCTTTCACGTCAGCATGACACGCAGCCGGCCGCTGTTGTTTAATGGTGCCTGGTGGCATCAGGGGGAAACGCAGTGGGACAACAACGAAAGTTAAAAGGGCGGAAGTCCAAGTCCAAGTAGGGGAAGTCCTGTTCTTTTTTCCTAAACGTAGCTACGTGAAGGAGACTGTATACAAACTGTACGTTTCCTGTGAAAACAGAAGAGTATTTTGAAAACAGACAATGCATGTAACAGGCTGAAGTTGACACGGAGTCCCAGAACGTCAACAACCAACACACCCAGGGTACCTTGGACGTCATATCTCGACGTGGAAAGTCCATGACCAAATGTGGACATGTGACGAGGTCACAGTGAGGATGTGTTGCAGAGTCGCACACACAGTGACAGGGCTAACTGTTAGCATCGCACAGCTAACGTTACCCAACCATTATTGGTGGGTTTAATGTAGGGCCACCCCCTAACAGTCGGCCAAACGTTAGTCGACCAGAAAGGTCATTAGATGGCAAGATTTCATTGGTCTCTTAGTCACAGAAAAAAAAAAACTCTATCAGGAGCTGCGCCTTGTCAAAATAAATCCAAACCTATATGACTGGACCACGTGGGACATTAATTTGAAAGGACAGACACAGGAAGTGTCCACGCTCAGCAGTCAGACTGGAGTCAGGTTAATTTCCAGGGCTGGTACCTGCTGTTATTCCACAGGCTAGTTAATAACATGTCGGGCAGGAAATCCAAAGTGTGGGATCATTTTGAGAAGGTGAAGGACCAACCCAAGGTGATATGTAAACTCATCTTCATTGGTCCACTACAAACATGACGTATCATGTGAAACATGGAAGTAGCTACATGCCCATTAGCCCACAGCGTCATTATTTTGTGGTTGGTGTGAGACGTTGGGACTGTTTAACAGCTCGGTGTCGGATGTTAGCCGCTGCTGCTGTGTTAGCTCATGCTAACCAGGCAGAGAGAGCAGGAGGACAGCAGCTCACGGGGACGGACCTTCAGCGCTGTTTCCAACGGCAGCAGCAGCTGATCAGCGAAAATCAGCTGTTGGTGATTATAGACTATAATCCTGAGGGAAATACCGAATGCTCAAGATAATAGACTCCGAATCTGAGACAACATTGCAACTATTTTTGCAGTTTTCACTTGCTCCTGCAATTTCGTTGCCGAACAAACACCTATAACCATCACAACATGCATCGGGATTTTTTTAGAAAAGCTGCCATAGCGTGATGTCACAAACACCCTGAAGGAACTGTAATACGAATGTTTTTAAAGACTGGGCTCGGAGCTGAGAGACAGACGAACACTTTGCTCAGATAAACACAGATTAACACCAAGTATAGAAAAACACTGTCCTTTCACAAGTCAGTGTTTAATTCTTTGCTATTTTTGTTATATCTTATGCAACAAATGTCACTTTACTGACCCATTAAACACTTTATAACATTACTGAAAAGTAACATCTGTCGGTGAGGATGTTTACTCGACCCTGCAGTAAACACCAACAACATGTGAATTATTTCATCTGAACTACATTTTCAAACCTGCAGGAACACAACATCACAGACGTCTCGCCACAGAAACACTTAAAACGTGCATGTTTCAGAAGTCTACGTGCTGAAACTAAATTCGTGACAAATCATTTAAAGTGAAAATCTCAAACATTTACTGGATTCTGATTTTACACTAAACAACAATTTCCTCTGTTTTCTTCATTTAATATCAAATTCAGGTTGCAAACAACAGTTAGTGTTTACACTTTTAAATAAACCCAGCAGTTATTTTCTGGATTAATCTATAAAATGTCAAATTACAGTGACACACGTCATCTCTGTGGCTTCAAATGTTTGTTCTGTTCAGTCCAAAGACATTTATTTAAAATGATATAAAACATTTGAGGATGTGTGGAGCTTTTCACCTGACTGATCACTTAGATTGATCATCAAAATTGTTGCCAATCAATTAAAATACAAGTGATCAATTAATAGAAAAAAACAAGAAAATTATGCATAGATCCATTAATAATGAAAATAAATGTTATTTCTTGCAGCCCTTTTGTCTTCGGACACATTATATATTATCAAAGACATATTTCTAAGCACTTTTAATCAAAATGCATTCATTTGTATTTTTATTTATTTTTTATTTCTAAATCATTTTATTCCAACAGTCAGCAGCGATGTGATGCTCCAAACACTGAGTCATGACCCCTCCTGATCCTGATTCCGACTGATGAGGTTCAGTTTATGAATTATCTTTGCAGTTTGATCCATGAAACAAAAATGCAAACATAAAACATGCTCATGTGTATTTTATTTAAGAGAAACGAGGCGGGTTTGTTGCACAAAAAGACCCGTTTTTGCTGCTTTTACGAGCTCCGACACCCGCTGCTCTCTGGAGCTGCGAGCACGCCTGATCTCCTTTCAGAAATGTGTCGGTTTAACGCTGCTCTTGGCTTTTCTCCACAGTAACCACCGTTTCATATGTTAATCAAAGTCTTTTTAAATCTCACGGCCATACTTTTCAGTTCGGCACGTATATAATCAGCCAACGAGCACTGCCTTTGCTGAAATGTCGACTTTAACAAGAGACTCGCGTCGCTGCTGCCCACCGCTCAGCAGGGTGGACCGTGATTTTGAAAGGACAGCAATTAGCAGACAGTGGGTTGTTAAAGTGGACATTTTGCCAAAAGAAACCACAGTTTTCTGGTGTAATATGCACGCCGATATAACGAGGGGGTGTAAGTAAATCAGAAAACATCTTCATTTATGGAAAGGCATTTGTAGATTTCAGCTAATTTTTAAAATGTTTTAAATTAGGTGTTTTTCAAAGGAGTTTCGTACTCACCTTCCACAGAGAGTGTGATGTCGCGGGGTTTGGAGCTTTCTAGCGACCTGTGAGACACCACCGAAGCACCGACGTGGACTCCGAGTCACCTGGTGGGTCCATTGAACGTTAACGGTGTCGGTAACGGGCGAACCGACGGCCACACAGCGGCCAGATGTTACGGTTAACTGACCGGAGAGTAACGGCTAGCTAAGTTAACGTTCATGGCGGCGGCGGTGAAAGTGCAGCCGGAGGTGAACCGTCCGCCGTGTTCGGTGTTCACTCCGGTTCTTCTTCTTCTTCTTGTTTCTCTTCTGCTGCTTCTTTTCTCTGTTTTTCAGGCGGCTGGTTGACATTAGTTTACGTTCTCCACGGTGACTTCGACTTCCGCATCGCTGGGGTGACGTAACGGCGACGTAAGGAGACGTCAGTCCGGACCCGCCAGAATAAGAAAAAAGAAAATATTTAATTAATAAAGTCGTAAAATTAAAAATTCATCAACTGAATATTAATAGTCTTTTTGTTATAATGTAATTTAGTCAAGAAAAAAACTAAAAATAATTAAAAAATTAGATTAGATTAAATTAAATTAAACAAGAAACACAGTTTATTCATTTGCAGAATTTTAATTAAATTTAAATTTGCATTAAATATATACACTTCCTGTCTTGATTAATATTTGAGAAAAAAAGTTCATGAATGTTAAATTGATAAAATACGTTATTTCTATGTGTTTATCAAAAACTTAAGTTGTGAAATATTCCATTTTTTTTCTTGTTTAAATATTATAAAGAAATAATAATTAAACATATCGTATTATTTTTCCAGAATAAAGTCGTCTAACAACTCAAGATCCTCTTACCATATATCTATAAATATGTTTATATATATATACACATATATATATGTTTGGTTAAATATTTTGGGTCATCTGTCTGCATGAAGAATAAAAATTCACTTACAGAAATTTAAATGAATCAATATTTGCACATAAGATTTTAACTTCCTGTTGAGATTTTTATGTAAAAAATAATAATAATAAGAAGAAGAAGAAGAATATAAAAGAATAGAAGACAGAATATTAAATTGATAAAATATTTGATTTACATGTGTTTATTGATGAAGTTGTTAAAATTAAAATTCTTATTTATGAAATATTACAACTTTTTTTCTTGTTTTATTATTATTTAAAAAATAAAATAAAGTTTCAATTTCATAAAATGTCGTAATATTTTCCAGAGTAAAAATAGAGTAAAAGGTCCTCTTACTGTTTATCTTGTCTGCAGACAGATATGTGATGAGATGTGGTTGAAAGCTCCAGAAACACTAAATCAACCCTGAGTTAAGATTATTTTGTCATAAAATTGTGATTTTATTTTGAAATATTTTTACTTCCACCGGTAAAAGTGAAAGTTCTGCTAAAAACTAAAGAGTCAATTTCAAGTGAAAATTATATTGTGAGAGTTTTTCTCATAAATCTGTGACTGTGTTTCTAAAATTTTAGTATTTTCACATTACATTCACATCACTTATAACATTTTTTCTAGTTGAAAGTTCTGGTGAAAGCTTTACGTCAAAGTTTGTTAGTTATACGGTGAAGCTTGTTTTGTAAATCCGTGAATTTATTTCTAAAATATTCATATTTCCACGTTTAATGACTGTAAACATGTTTGTCATACAATTATGATTTTTATGTTGAATTATTTTTACTTCCACCTGTAAAAGTGAGAGTTCTGCTAAAAGCTAAAGAGTCAACTTCAAGTGAAAATTATGTTGTGACAGTTTCTCTCATAAATCTGTGACTTTATTTTTAAAATTTTAGTATTTTCTCATTAAATTACTGTAAATGTGTTTTACTAAGACAGTTTCAGCTCAATCTTAATAATGTTTCTTCTCATAGAAAATTATGACTTTTTCTCTCATTGTTACGTCTTTAATCTGACAACATTATGGTTTCTGTCTCAAAATATTTCACTCTAAATTTCATATTTTACAACATTTTCGTGTTATAAATAGAAACTATTGTAATAACAGTTTTAACAGTTAGATAGTTTTAAAACAAAAAATGGGATTAAATCTGTAAATTAATGACATATCAAAGTCAAAAGAATTTTGTTTGTGTGATTAATTCAGATTTTACCAGTTGATTTCTTTGGTATTAAACATTTCTGTGAAAACTAATAAAACCTGTATTTGTGTGTTTTAGCTGCTGTATGTGATTCTGACCAGCAGGTGGCGCCAGCACTCAACACAACCACAGATTAAAGACGACACAGTTTCTTCTTCACTTTTGAAATGCTGATTTTGTTTGTAGTGAGACATTTCCAGGTGAGAGGACAGGTGGGGGGAAACCATCACCGATGAAGAGGATGATGATGGAGGGTGAAGGCTGGAGGCAGCTGGTGGTTTCAGGAGTCACACTGAAAACTATTGATGTCAACCTCTCCATGTGACACAAGGAAGTCAGGGTGACACTGAAATGTCCAGAAAACACAACAGGAAGTAGAATTTTAACCACAAACCCGGCGCTCTGTAACCAACACATCGCAACAGACTTTTTACCGGATGTGGTGACGTAGTCCGGCACTGAATCTTCTCATCTAACGTAGAAACAAAATGTCCTCCGCACATTCCCCAGAACATCAAACTGTCCCTGTCCTCCCTGCTGAGACTCACCTTGTGCTGCTCCTCTCTCTCCGGCTGGAGGTCACAGTAAGACGGATTGACTGGTTTGCGGCAGCCGGTTTTGATCATCTCCAAATCCACGATGTACCGATACTTGTCTTGAAAAACCTGAAACACAGGCGTACAAGTAAAGTGCAAGTCCCTCAAAGGTCCCAACGTCCTCAAATGAGACGATAATAAAACCCCAATGTCCTAAAACTAGACGATAATTAAGTCCAAACGTCCTCAAACAAGACGATAAGAAACTCCCAATGTCCTGTTTTAAGTTGATGCTGAGAGTCCTTTGACCTTTGACCCCACAGACACAATGTGTTTCCTGTCTCGTACCTGTCTCCGTGCGCTAAAACTGGTGGAGGGTTTGAAGTAGTAATCACTATTTGATACGTGGTTGTTGTAGTAGTTGACGACACTGGTGAGAGGCTGCCAAAGGTCGCGGTGACTCTCGTCGACATCCGTCCACTGTCCGAGCGACCGTCTGTCACGTCTGCCCTCCACCAACGCCACGGCTGCAGAGGAAGAGGAGGACAGACAATCAGAACTGCTTTTCTGATCTTCAATTATAAACTACAGATGGTTTAGTCTGTTGATCAGTCTGTGGGCTGACAGGAAATAGAAGTTTTCTGCTCACAGTATCGTCTCTTGTTTCTCCTGAAGAGAATCTTTTGTTAATGCGACATCACTAAATAACAGCTGCGCTAATATTTGAAACTATGTGGTATTTATTTTAGGTTTCATAGCTTTTAGCTTGTTTAATTATTTATCTATTCTGTACCCTGATGGACCTGGGTAACGAATTTCATTCCCTCGTGTTTTTTAACATGTTTGACAATGACAATAAACTAATCCTTGAACCTTGAACCTTGAGTTTGTTTCACAGCGTAAATTGACGCCATCCTGAAATGTCAACAACAAAAACAGGAGGACAGCTAGAGCGTCATATGTAGACATGAACGGCACCGACCAAACAGTGATAAGTGACCAGTTGGAATGAGAACGAGTTGGATGTTCTAGCTAGACAATAATAAAGTCCCAGTGCCATAAAACTAGACAATAATAAAGTCCCAACGTCCTAAAATTAGATGATAATAAAGTCCCAATGTCCTAAAACTAGACGATAATAAAGTCCCAACGTCCTCAAACGAGACGATAATAAAGTCCCAACGTCCTAAAACTAGATGATAATAAAGTCCCAACGTCCTCAAACGAGACGATAATTAAGTCCCAATGTCCTCAAAGGAGACGATAATAAAGTCCCAACGTCCTAAAACTAGACGATAATAAAGTCCCAACGTCCTCAAAGGAGACGATAATAAAGTCCCAACGTCCTAAAACTAGACGATAATAAAGTCCCAACGTCCTAAAACTAGACGATAATAAAGTCCCAACGTCCTCAAACGAGATGATAATAAAGTCCCAATGTCCTCAAAGGAGACGATAATAAAGTCCCAACGTCCTAAAACTAGACGATAATAAAGTCCCAACGTCCTCAAACGAGATGATAATAAAGTCCCAACGTCCTAAAACTAGATGATAATAAAGTCCCAACGTCCTCAAAGGAGACGATAATAAAGTCCCAACGTCCTCAAAGGAGACGATAATAAAGTCCCAACGTCCTCAAACTAGACGATAATAAAGTCCCACCGTCCTCAAAGGAGATGATAATAAAGTCCCAACGTCCTCAAAGGAGATGATAATAAAGTCTCAACTTTTCAGCTCTTGTAATCTGCATACAGGAGGATAACTAGAGTGTTATATGTAGACGTGAATGGCACTGACCGCACGGCGATATGTGACAAGTTGGGATGAGAACAAGTTGGACTCTCTAGCTCTCTATACTCCAGTAGTTACTGGCAGTGTCAGAAACAGTCGTCGCCTGAGTCATATCGTATGAAAGCTGCCTGTGTTGGCATCTGACGCAGAGATCGCCGACAAACATGATGAGCTGGGATGAGAACGTGCTGGTTATTCTCAAAACTGAGCTTTAATTTCCAAAAATGCATCAAACAATGACAAAAGTTGAGCGAGTTCAGCGAGAGACAACTGAGTTATTTCAGCCTGAAGTCAGTGACAGAGACAACATGGCAGGAAACTATAAATGCATGTTCAACCTGTGACGGTGTGAGAGCAGGAGTGGGCGGAGACACCTGTCAGTGCACTGGGTGGAGGTCATGTCAGGACTGGGTGTGGTCCGTTCACATCTTTTATTTGAGATCGTGCTGCAACACCAGTAATTAGTTTGTTCAGCATTTGTTTGAGACGGTGCTCTCACGTCAGCTCGTTCTTATTTCCAGTTTGTCAGATACCAACACTTTGTCACGCCCTGTGCTCGTGCCCTTTGTCACGAGTGAATAAAGCAGTCAGCACCATGACTGAGTGTTTCTGACTTTGAGCTGTACTGTACCAGTGTTAAACATATGGCTTCAAACAGTTAGTAGAAGAAACATGGTGATGACGGACCTTGAAATGACTCAGAGTTCACCACCAGTCTCCTGGACACGTTCCCTTCACATACTCGTCACATATTCGCCATTTTGTCAGTGGACTTTCACGTTCACATGACGCTCTAGGTATCCACCTGTATCTGTTGTTGGCGTTCCAGGACACTGTGTCAAATTACGCCTGTTACGTGTATTGTGTCTTTTAAAAAATACGCTTCAGTTTTCACAGGAAGTTTACAGTTCCTGGTCATTAGATGTGTACAGTCTTTGTCAGCGTCAGTAAAACACCTCATATTTACGTTTATTTCATTATATCCTAGTTTGGCTCAACATTCACACAGGGGAAACTGACAGCAGGTTCCCAGGTGAAAGTCCAGGGTTTGTTGGACGCGTCCACCTCCCCTACTGCCCGCCTGATAGAGACTTTCCAGCTCTTTATATTATGTTGTTAACAGCAGTGCGTTAAACCGATGGCTGCACATCACACTGTCAAGAAAGGTGCTGTTTGGTGTCGGTCTCTGAAAATTGTGTTATTTCAGCATTAAAAAGTCTCTTAAACCATTCTGATGTTGTCTCAGTTACACAACATCTGAAATCTTTCAGGTAAAAACAGATATTAACTCTAAACATAATTTTAAAAGCTGCATTTTAAAGTGACGCTGCCAGGCTGTGTGTCATTCTGTATGAAAGGTACTTTTTTTGCGTCTGTGTCTGACAAAGTGTCACTATTTGACAAGTTCAGAATGAGAACAAGCTGTGAAGCATGAAGGGATTTAATTCATGGAAAAAAACACTGATAAATATGTAGTTCAGATAAAGACAGACAAGGTTTCAAGGGTTAAATCAGGGATCAGAGAGGAACTTAAAATGTACTCCCTGACTGCAGCTGTTCTATAAATTCATTTTTAACTGACATATTAAGAAAATAAAACTAAAATTAGTTTGACTCAAACATAAAAAAGTCTCTTAAATCATTCTGACGTTCTCTTATTTAAACAACGTCTGAAATCTTTGAGGTAAAAACTGATTTTTAACTCTAAACAAGTTGCGTTTCAAAGTGTGTGTCATTCTGTCATGAAAGGTGCCTTTTTTGCGTCGGTGTCTGACTCCAAAATCTCTGACAAAGCATCGGTATTTGACGATATCAGAATAAGAACGAGCTGTGAAGCATGAAGGGATTTTACTCATGGAAAAAACACTTATAAATATGTAGTTCTGATAAAGAGAGACGAGGGTTTAAGGTTTTAAATCAGAGTCCAGAGAGGAACTCAAAATGTACTTCCTGACAGCAGCTGTTCTATAAATTCATTTTTAACTAAAATTGAAAAAAACAATTAACAAAAACTAAAAAAACTGTTTTATTTCAACATTTAAAAGTCTCTTAAACCATTCTGATGTTGTCTCAATTACACAACGTCTGAAATCTTTCAGGTAAAAACAGATATTAACTCTAAACATAATTTTAAAGGCTGCATTTTAAAGTGACGCTGCCAGGCTGTGTGTCATTCTGTATGAAAGGTGTTTTTTTTTTGTTTTTGCGTCGGTGTCTGACAAAGCGTCGGTATTTGACGACATCAGAATAAGAACGAGCTGTGAAGCATGAAGGGATTTTACTCATGGAAAAAACACTTATAAATATGTAGTTCAGATAAAGGGAGACAAGGTTTTAAGGGTTAAATCAGAGACCGGAGAGGTACGTCAAACTTTACAGCTGCTCCATAAATTCACCTTTAACTAAAATATAAAAAAAAAAGAAAATAAAACTAAAAATTGTTTTATTTATTTAAACATTAAAAGGTCAGTTTAGTCAGTTTAAAACCTTCTTCTCTTTACGCATGATTAAATAAACAGGAAGTTTCTTACCCAGGACGGCGAGCAGAGAGACGAGCAGCAGCGTCTTCAGTCCCATCATGTCCTCTGTTTGTGTCTCCTGTGAGGCGGCGACACTCTGACCTCAGATCAGCATGAACCACCTGTAATATCTGCTTCAGGACCAGCCGGCTCTCTTCCTCTGCACGCCTGTTTGTGTAACTCAAACATGTCACGTCACTTCCTGTCCTCTAATTATAACACTGAGGGTTCAGATCACCTGAGGGCTGTGAGTTATGTTTGTGTAATTAGTGCTGGAAATTACCGCACAGATGTTTGAGATACAACAGACTGTATCAAACAGGAAGTTTGATCGTGTCACCGCCTCCACATCATAATAAACACTGTTTAATGACCCTCAGACTGGCTCTCTGCCACCACACTGATCCTGGTTCAGTTTGTCAGTGTAACTCCTCCCTGGGAAAGTTTACTCTACGGTGCTGGAGGCCGAACTGACTGTCGAACGTCTGAGACTCCGTCCTGGTCGTAAAACAGTGGACCAGCTCTTTACCTTCGCAGGGCTGCCAGAGTGGTCATGGGAAGTTGCCCATCCAGTCTACATGTGCTTTGTGGACTTGGAGAAACTTTATGATGGTGTCCCACAGGGAGTCTTGTCAGGTGGTACTGTGGGAATACAGCGGTCCGCTGCTACAACCAAAGTGAGAGCTGTGTCTGTATACCTGGCACAGTCCAACATGCTTTCAGTGAGTGTTGTCCCTGTCTCTGATTCTGTTCCTGATATCATCCTGAGACCCTGTGTCCTCATATGAGGACATCATATTGGGTTGACTGGACCTTTTACTTCATTCTACTCAACTCAGATCTGTTGTCGTCGTTCTTGGACACTTTTTTGTGCCATCTAGTGGTAGTAAGAGCACAATACATGAATCCATGTAAAAACAAGATGGCAGCCATCTCTGCTAAGTCAGTCTGCAGCTGATCCCGAGACAAAAGTGGACAAGGTCCAAAACCTGATCACATTTAATGACTGAAACTTGTTTATTTATGATTAATAATGTTTGTAGTTTGATATGGCAACAAATTTGACCAATTTTAGCAACAGTAACAAAACAAGACACTGTTAATTAGATTAGGAAGTACCCGTTGGAAGACATTGAGTCTCATTTTATGGTGTTGGGACTAGTTTGAGGACATTGGGACATTGTTATGGTCTCATTTGAGGACATTGGGACTCCATTATTGTCTCATTTGAGGACATTGGGACTTTATTATCGTCTTGTTTGAGGACATTGGGACTCTATTATTGTCTCATTTGAGGACATTGGGACTTTATTATCGTCTTGTTTGAGGACATTAGGACTTTATTATCGTCTCATTTGAGGACATTGGGACTTTATTATCGTCTCATTTGAGGACATGGGGACTTTATTATCGTCTTGTTTGAGGACATTAGGACTTTATTATCGTCTCATTTGAGGACATTGGGACTCTATTATTGTCTCATTTGAGGACATTGGGACTTTATTATCGTCTTGTTTGAGGACATTAGGACTTTATTATCGTCTCATTTGAGGACATTGGGACTTTATTGTTGTCTCATTTGAGGACATTGGGACTTTATTATTGTCTCTTTTGAGGACATTGGGACTTTATTGTTGTCTCATTTGAGGACATTGGGACTTTATTATCGTCTCTTTTGAGGACATTGGGACTTTATTATTGTCTAATTGAGGACATTGGGACTTATGATCGTCTCTTTTGAGGACACTGGGACTCTATTATTGTCTCGTTTGAGGACACTGGGACTTTATTATCGTCTCGTTTGAGGACACTGGGACTTTATTATCGAGACAGCAGGACGATTTCAGGTTGGTTGTTGACGTGGTCAAACAGAGGAGGGGACAGTGGACCAGGCAGGGAGCAGGAAGAAGGCCGGAGTCTATATCAGTTAGCAGGTCCAGCAGACAGGGGACATTCAGAGACAAGTGGAGCTAAAGAATGAAGCTGAGACCTCAGGAGGACGTCCTGAGGGTTGGACAGGACATATGAACATGTCTTGCTTTTTTACAAACCAATCAATTGGTCGATAAACGCAGAAAATAATTAGCAGATTAATAAATAATAAAAATGATCATTAGTTCATAATGAGCCTGTGTGTGTGTATGTGTGTGTGTATGTGGTAACCTTCCTCCTCCTCCTCTGGTTATCTTCCTCTCTCTGTGTCCAGTCAGATTAACTCTGTACAAAGTGTTTTAAACAAACTGTGACGCTGTTCTCAGATCTGGAACAAACTGCTCCTCTAATCAGACTGTTAGGAGCTGTAATCAGCTGCTGCTGTTTTATGATGACGTAAAAACACTGATTCATGAAAGTCAGCCTGTGTTCAGCTTTGTGACGACGCTTTTTCCAGCTGACCCAGTTTATTTCAGGGTGTTTTCACACTTGGTCCTTTTTAAACAAACTGAACTCAGTCCTCTTAAAGTGGACCAACAGAAAGGGACTCAGTCCTTTTTGTGTTCACATTGTCAGTTCATGTGAAAGAGGACTCAGTTCTCTCTCTGGTCCTCATCCTGCGTCCTTTCAAGCGTCCCAGGTCAACAGCATGTTCACATTACCAGTCTTGAGGGGCGGAGACTATCGTAATCTTTTGAGTGTTCATACTTGGTGACGTGTGTTTCTGTCACCGGGAGTCTCACCAACTGCGTTACAACCTGTGTGTGCACACCACAAGATTTCTCCAGTGAGCCCTCGCCGACAGAGCCCCAGATAACACGGTGACATCACCAAACTACGTTTTGTCACACGTGAACAAAGCAGGATATCATGAAGTGCCCCGGCGCTAAACTTTAACATGGATGTCTGACAGCTTGGCGCTCTGCAGGTCGTTTTGTGCTGAGAAGAAACAGGAGAAGAAGAAAAGGATTTGGGTGAAGGAATGTGTCTCTGCCGACTCACCTCCAACCCCAGGACTTCTTAAGGGCTCTCAAGATCCTCTGCGACCTCAAAATCGGGGTGAAAATCGTGTGATGTGAACTAGGCTTTAAGCGAACTGCATCATGGACTTGAAGCAAACTGAACTCGGTTTGTTTCAGAGTTCTCTTTGAGGTTTCACATATGTCACCGCTCTGAGTCCGTTCAGAGGACTGAAAAGAGGAAAAAGCGGAGCGGCTGAGATCTGTACAGTCTGTTGTTGTTTTAAACGTTTCGAGGCTGTAAGATAATCGAGGCTTGAACAGATAAAATCATGAACAACAGTTTCTGCATCTCTGAAACTTGAAGCAGATCTTATTGTTGCAACATTTCTGAGGTGATAAAAACATGATGGACAGTGACATGTTGTTTTAAAACAAAGATTAGTTCTGATGTGTTGTGACAGGTAACGACCAGTAGGGGGCAGTGTTTGTTTTAATGGCATGCTGGGAACCAATGAGAAGGATTTCTGTTTTAGTAGAACTCAGCTGGAGCCTAGCGTACAGTCTCAGGGTATCTATATATATATGTAAATAAATATATATGATTATAATATTTGATGAATCATTAATTAACATTGGGCGTGTCTTCACCTCTGCAGCTGTTCAAAATTCAAACTAAATAATAATTATGATCTATAAATTGAAAAATAAAAAATAAAACAGATCTGCAGATACACTAATTCCAAAAATGACTGATAAAAGTGTGATTAAAAAATATCCTGTGAGTGATTATAATCAGAAACTTTCTCAAAAATATTGACTTAAAATTGTTTCTAAAATTATATTTTTTATTTTCGAGATATTAAGGAAATATTCTGAGAAAGATTCTGATTATTTTAGCATACTTAGTCACAGAGACATGAACAATAATTAAACTAAAAACAATAATAATGTGAAAGCCAGTTTCTGCCAGTGTGATGAAAATAAAATCCTTTTTAAGTCCTTTTAATGAGAAACTTTGTCAGAAATAATGATGTAGAATTGTTTCTCAGAGTTTTTTTTTTATTAGCTATTAAAAATGTTTTGATAAAGTTTGATAAGTTTGTCACTATTTTGAGAACATTTCTAATTATTATAGATAGATGGAGAATATACTATAATACACTATAAATGTACTAAAATAAAAATATATGCTAAACTTTATTTTTGTTCCAGAAATGGGCTTCCTTACCATTAAATACGGAGAAAATCAGTAAATGTCTAGATTAAAAAAGAAATAAAATAAAAGTTTTTGATGAGCAAACAGAGTGGAGTTTGTTTGGGAAGGAATAAAAAAAAAAAACTTTTTAAATTTTATTTTTAATATCATTATTATTTTTGCATAAATGGGCTTCCATATAGTTACATACGGAGAAAATCAGTAAATGTCTAGATTAAAAACAAACAAATAAATAAATAAATGAATAAAAATTTTTGGTGAGCAAAACAGAGTGGAGTTTGTTTGGGAAGGAATAAAAATAATTACTTATTTTATTTTATTATTATTATTGTCATTATCATTATCAGCTTCCACACCTCAAAAAAAAAAAAAAAAAAAACACGAGAGAAGCGTGCGTCCCTGAAGCCCCGCCCCCTGCTAATAGGCTTTAATTAGGACGGTGAGACAGGTGAGGGGACAGACTGCAGCAGCAGAGACAGAGGGAACACTGACGGGACTCTGAGTGTACAGATTTTATTAAATATAAACTCTATAATAATAACATTAATAATTTAGATAAAGATGCTGCAGATGAATGAGACGGAGTTCCTGCTGCTGTCGGAGTACAGCTTCGAGCGGCGCTTTGACGAGAGAGGAGCGATACAGTGGATGCAGGCCAACTGGTGAGCCAACAAACTGTTTATATTCTTCTCTGAAACTGTGAGAACTCTTTGATTTTACTGAAGTGTTTCTGCTGAGTGTTTAAACCCCACAAACTGCAAGGAAGAGCGAAAACATCCCGATAAACTCTGGTCTCTTCAGTGGAGAAACTACGCTCCGAATTCCATTACAATAATCAACACTTTTTAAAGTTACCTCATCAACTTAAAAATATATACAGTTCAAAACATTAATGAAGGCGGTTTCGGGGTTATTAGGGTCCGGTGTGTGTTTCGGCATACTCCCACTACACCAAACAGCACCTGTTGCAACACACATTCACCTCAACCGGTTTGCTCGATACTAAAAGTGCCACACTGCGAGCGATGAGGGGCGTGAAGGGAGGCGGCGGACACAGCGGTGATCGATTTAAATATCATCTAGATTTCTATGAATAAAACGTCCTTTCTGTATTTTAATAGTGCCGAACTGATAAGCTGGGATCACTTATAGAAGGAGATGTATTACTTTGTATGTCCAAGGTATGTCTCATTTACAGATAAGATAGAGAACTTTAAATTACGTAATTCGTGAAGGGGATTTGGTGCGGCGGGTAAACGCATAACGCGGTAAAGCGTTCTCGGGATTACAAGGAGCTAAAAGGAGTCAGTGTGGTCAGTGGATGCTACACGTGCACGACAGGTGAGTCACAGGTGATGTCACACTGTAAAGCATTTAAAGTATGTTGGAGTATTTAAGTTGGATCCGGTTGTTCCGGTTGAAAGCCTCCACTCCCAGGTGATGAAAAATTCACACACGGACCGGAAACAGAAATATTTAACCTGCTCATTTTTTTTATTTTTGCGTCACGTTACAAAAGCAGCTGACAGAGTTTCACGTTCAGTCGCGGTCATAAATAATATTCATTTAATTAAAAAAAGAAAAAGAAAAGAAACAGAGTGAAGCTGTGATTTAACAGCTGATGGTGACTCAGTGAAGCACAGGTGATGCCTCAGGTGAACGTGTCTGTCAGGTACACCTGCTGTTGCTAAGCAACTCGGGTGTGATTCTGTACCTGTCTATGAAAACATGACTGTGACAGCATGAAGAGAGACTCAAACTGGATCAGTCCTACACAGGCAGGAAAATTAATACAATTAAAATTTAATACACATGGAGATTTATTATTATTGTTATTGTTATTGTCTTTCAATTTTTTTTGGTCAACATTTTAATGTTAGCATTTTAACTTTTTTTTTGTTTTTAATGTAAGCGTTTAACATTAACACTTAAACATCAACTTTTGAACATGAAGTTCTCAATGCCATCATTTTAATGTCAACATTTTAATGTTTTAATATCAATATTTCAACAATTTTTTAGTGTATTAGTATTAGCATTTTAAGTCAACTTTTTAAAGTCAACTTTTTAATGTTAGCATTTTAACGTTAATATTTCAACATCAACTTTTAAACATTAGCATTCTAACGCCAAACTTTTAATGTCAACTTTTTAACGTTAGCATTTCAACAACAAATTTTTTAAAATATTTTGAATGTCAAACTTTTGAAGTCAGCTTTTTAGCATCAACTTATTAACATTAGCATTTTAACACCAAACTTTTAAAGTCAAATTTTTAGCGTTAGCATTTTGATATCAACTTTTTAATGTAAGTATTTTAAAGCTAAACTGATAAAGTCAACTTTTTAACATAACATTTTTAACATTTGCATTTTAACAAGCTTTTAAGTCAACTGTTTAACATTAGCTTTTTAATGTAAACATCTCAAACTTTTTTGTATCAGCATTTTAACGTCAACAGTTCAACAGCAACGTTTTAACATGAGCTTTTTAATCAAGTTTTTAATGTTAGCATTTTGATAATGTTTAACATACTTTAGCATTAGCATTTTAACATTAGCAATGCTAATGCTAACATTAAATGTTAGCTAAAGTGCTGTTAGGTTGTTGTATCTGGTGATATCTTTAAATAAAGTAATTTACCTGTTTGTTTGTTTGTTTGTTTGTTTTTAAACCTAATTAAAATAATGTTTGTTAATGTTACTGAACATCTTGGGTGTTGACCTGGGTGTGTCCTTCACATGTTGTTGTTGTGTTTTTTTTGTTGTTGTTGGTTTGTTTTTTAAACATTAACGTCTGAACGTGTGTTTCCTCCTGCAGGAGCAAGTCTTTTGTGTTCAGCGCTCTGTACGCCGCCCTGGTGTTCGCAGGTCAGCACTACATGAAGCCTCGACCCAAAATGAACCTGCGGCGGCCGCTCGTCCTCTGGTCGCTCAGCCTCGCCCTCTTCAGGTAACGACACACAGTAAACACACAAAACTCCGCCTCTGCTTGTGACGCTGTTCGTCACGTTAGTTTTATTCAAACTCTTCGACCAAAGATCCTCTGTGAGGGAAGACGCTCCACTCTGGTGTTTCTGTTATTCTGTCCACCCTGTGGTGATGGCTGGCCAACAGATTAAAACCCAAACAAAGTAGAAGAGTCGTGACCAAGTTGTTTCCTCAGAGACGTCCTGAAAACACGACCTTTAGCCTCCTCTGTCTCCACGGTAACCAGCAGCGTGCCGTTAGTGATTTCTGTGAATAACAATAGGAGCTGCTGAGGATGGAGACTCTGTCTCCGTGGTAACGAGCCGCTCCTCATTGTGCCTGAAGATAATTACAGCTCAGGTGTGTTTGTGTGTGTTCTGTGTGAGGACGCTTCACCTGTCGCTGTGAGGACGACCACACAGAGCTGTCAGCTGATAAACGCCGCTCACGCCTCGCTGCGTCTGAGCTGAACACGCAGGTGGTCATCAGCTGTGAATGCAGCTTCAGGCTCTGAATGTTCAAGTCAGATGAGGGCGACGGATGTTGATGTACGGAGACACATTTGTGTCAAAATTATTCATCTGTTAGTTTTGGAGTTAACACATTCTCACTCTGACGACATCACATGTTCACGTTTGGTCATGGACTTTTCATGTCGACGTACTACATGCAAGGTACCCTGGGTGTGTTGGTTGTTGACGCTCTGGGACGCCGTGTCAACTTCAGCCTGTTGCATGCATTGTCTGTTTTCAAAGTACACTTCTGTTTTCACAGGAAATGTACAGTTTGCATACAGTCTCTTTCAAAATAAAAGCACCGCGCCAGTAAAACACCGCAACACTGTCTGTAGTCTGACAGATTGTCGTCTTCCTCTTCTCCTCTCAGTATCATCGGTGCGATCCGGACCGGTTCCTACATGTTCCACATCCTGAGCAGCAGCGGCTTCAGACAGTCCATCTGTGACCAGAGCTTCTACAACGGACCTGTCAGCAAGTTCTGGGCCTACGCCTTCGTCCTGAGCAAAGCTCCGGAGCTCGGTCAGTCCACAAACAGACACAGCATTATTTATTTTCCTCTTATTAAAGCTTTGATCCAAACAAATTGAACAACAGTTAAATCAGAGTTTCACTTCACTGATGCTGACATATGTCAGTGAATGCAGCAGGGAAAAAGTCAGAAGATTGTTCTTTAGTTATCAGAGGAAGGGGTGGGGTTGTTTTTTTTTTTTTTTTTTGTTTTTGTTTTTTAAAGCTACAAATATTTCTCCTTGACCCTCAGGATAACAAATTTCTGACTATGATAAATGGTGTAATTTTAGTAATTTGTTTTTCAAAGAAAAAAAAGCCAAAAGTTTTAAACAAATTTCACCAAAATGTTTTCTTTTAAAATTTGACTTTTTTTTTTTTGTCTTTAAAAATGTTTGGCAGGCTTTAAAGGGAAAAAATGCTCAAAACAACAAATCAACAATATTTTAGACATTTTAAAAACATTTTCAAAGAAAAGAAATGCCATTTTAAAAAAGAGAAAAAAAATATTTAAAATCGCCCAATTTTTTTTAAGTAAAAGAAAAATTGCTAAATAACAAATCTTTTCTTTAGAAATCGCCAAACATTTTCAAAGAAAAACTAATTGCCAAAAAATTTAAGAAACAAAAGTAGCTCAAAATTTCAACAAAAAAATCAATGAAATATTTTTAAATATTTAAAATAAAAAAAAAAAAATAAAAAATCAACCATTTTTTTCAAAACAAAAAAAAAAAACAAAAAACACCCACCCCCCCTTGATAAATAAATAACAAACATTCCCTAAACATGTCTGAATGTTTAGATCCCAGTTGGATACCTGTCAGTTTACACACACACAGTGAACATCATGTAACGTCTGGAGATATTGTGATGATCTATGAGATGAATTAAACCCTGGTTTGTGTCTGGCAGGCGACACGGCGTTCATCGTGCTGAGGAAGCAGAAGCTGCTCTTCCTGCACTGGTACCACCACATCACCGTGCTGCTGTACTCCTGGTACTCCTACAAAGACATGGTGGCCGGCGGCGGCTGGTTCATGACCATGAACTACACCGTGCATGCGCTCATGTACAGCTACTATGCAGCGCGCGCCGCCGGCCTGCGCGTGCCACGGCCATTCGCCGTGCTCATCACCAGCGCTCAGATCAGTCAGATGGCGATGGGGCTGACAGTAAGTGCACTGGTGTACCGCTGGATGCAGCACGGCGACTGCCCCTCCCGCCTCGACAACATCACCTGGGCCGCCCTCATGTACCTCAGCTACCTGCTGCTCTTCTCCAACTTCTTCTACCAGACGTACCTGCGCCGCGGCGGCGACGCCAAGACCCACAAGGCTGAGTAGAGACCAGGGGCATTGTGGGGGATCTGACTGTTTGTCACGTCTTCGTTGAACTGCTGCTAACGTTTAAAAATCTTAAACGTGACATTGGAACTGGAGGAACTGGAGCTGTTGCATTGTTTGTTTCAGAGCCAGACTCCATTGAGAAAAACAGTGATTTAATGTCACTGAACACAGGAGCTGCTGGTCGTCTGCTGCCGCCATCAGTGAGTTAGTTCGTGTTATTCTGTGACTCTGGTGAATCTGAACGACCTTTCTGAAACGCCAAAGTCACACAACAACGCAAACTGACTGACTGATGGAGGCAGCGGTCGACCAGCAGCTCCTGTGTTCAGCGAACTAAAATTAGTGTTTTTCTCAATGGAGTCTGGCTCTGAAGAGAGCGGCGTGATGCCTTCAGAACATCGCCGTGTGTCTCGTTTTTGTCGTACTGAAGCTGCTAACACTTAACGTCTTTAATTTTTAATTTCACAAGAATCTGAAATCACGAGAAGTCAATGTTTTTATCAACGAACATTTTCAGGATGGAAAATCCTGACTCAGCCTCAGGTTTCAGATCTGCAGACGGTTCATTTCATCATGTTTCTGACTGAAGGTTTAAACAAATGAACTAAAATATAAAAGTGGATAATTTGATAAACTTTGTGTTAATTCAGAGCAGAAGTTCAACTCATCGTGCAATAATCTGATGTTTGTCTTCAGGGAAAAACACTTAAGCACATATCGAAACTTTAGGCGTAAAATGAAACCTAAAATATTTATTTGGAAATCAACAACTTGCTTTTAAAGTCAACAGGAATCAGAGCTTTTCTGTTTGAACGACGTCGCTCTTCACAGGAAAGAATTAAAGAAATGACAGATCTGTAAAAGAAAGTGTCGGATGACTTCACTTCAGATTTTTAATGTTTGAGAAAAAAGACTGAGGCATCGTAAAATGACTCAAACAAAATGATAAATGATCAGTTTTACCTCGTCATAACTTCCAGTCTCGATCCACAGCGACTGATTTTAGTTCATACACAGATTTGTTTTTAAACACGCCTTCTCTTGGATCTGACGACACATTAAATCATCCTGACTGACACTTGTTGACGCTCACTTCGATGACCTCATCGCCCGTCACACCCAGCAGGCTGATGAAACCACCACTCCCACCCCAAAACCACTTGCACTGGTTTGACTGGTTTTCCCTCACCACACCTCCAGTCCTGTGTGTGAGGAGCCAATCAGGAGGCAGCAGCAGCGCTGGTTTACACAAATCTCACCTGGTGTTTGATGTTTGAGTCACACTGTGTTTACAGGAGGTGATTTTAAAGCTTCACGTTCACAGCGGAGTTTAAACAGCTCTTATCCACAGTCAGTGTGTTACCTACAGTACGTGTAGGTAGGGGCAGAAAAAAAACACATTTTACCAACTAAAAAAATAACTGTCAGTTTAAGTGTCGCTGTATTGAGAGTATTTTCACTGCTTTACTCCGACAGGTTGCGTCGCTCTCGTCAAAGCCAGACTCCATTCAGAAAATCTGTAATTTTAGCCCACTGAATGCAGGAGCTGCTGCTCTACAATAAACTAGTTTGTGTCACTGTGTGACTTTGGTGAATCTGATTTAACTCTTTCCAACGCCGAAGCCACACAATAACTCAAATTAACTGACCGAGCAAGGCAGCTGTAGACCAGCACCTCTCCTGTGTTCACTGAGCTAAAATCACTGTTTTTGTCAATGAGGTCTGGGTCAGAGGAGAGCACAGCCGGGGAGGTGAAGCTGTTAACGGCGTCCCTGTCTGAAATCGCAGTCTGACGACCGTAACGTGGTGGAAATGTTCTAAACACAGCGTACACTGAAACTGATGCTGGTTTTATGGGTGTCTAAAGTGCATTTTGCAGGACATCGCTGAGCTTCGGTGACAAACTCCTGACATCGGCTGTGGGTGACACACTGACTGTGGGTAAGCACCTCATACAGCCCCACTTCAAAAGATCTGAACTGTCCCTTTAACATCCGAACTGTCCTCTTAAAATTTGAACTGTGTCTTGAAGGTCCAACTGTCTCCTTAAGATCGGAACGGTCCCTTAAAAATCTAAACTGTCCCTTTAGGATCCGAACTGTCCCTTTTTAAGATACAAACTGTCCCTTAAAAATCCAAACTGTCTCTTAAGATACGTACTGTCCTTTTAAGATACAACCTGTCTCTTTCAGATCCGAACTGTCTCTTAAAGGTCCAAACTGTATCTTTTACGATCCAAACTGACCCTTTAAGATCCAAATTGTCACTTTGTAAGGTACGAACTGTCCCTTTAAAGGTCTCAACTGTCTTTTTAAGATCCAAACTGCCTCTTTCAGATCCAAGCTGTCTCTTAAAGGTCCAAACTGTCTCTTTATGATCTGAATTGTCCCTTAAAGATCCAAACTGTCCCTTTAACGATTGCTTTTAATCGCAAATCGTTCGTTAAGCATCTAAAGTGTCCCCATATGCGACGTCTTTAAACATCTTGTTCTGACCACCAGTCTGAAACCTGCCGCTCGATAAATGTCAACAATTAAATTTCTGTCCATCGACTTTTATTTAATCAATTTATTGTTTTGACTTCTCTTTTCTTTGTCTGATGTGAGCAGTTTGAAACCAGTTTATACTCCGTTTACATGTAAACAGGAAACTAAAATCTGTTTTGAAGTTTTATTTCCATCCACGATTTACAGCTGAGAAACAAAAAATCTCTTTACTGATGTATTTATTAGTATTTATTTGACGTATGATGGCAGCCAGCCGGTGGCCGGAGAAGTCTCCTAACACTCGTGTTTTTTTCACTTTCACTAACGTGTTTGTAAATTAATATCACTGATGTGTTAATCACAGGCTGTATGTTTATGACTTTGTATTTTTTATATTGTTTTTTTGCACCAGAGAGTTTTGTTTACTGAAAGCTGTCGTCATTATTATTATTATTATTATTATTATTATTATTATTATTAGAAATGTTTTAAAGTGTGTGACGTGAAAGTTTCCATCTGAGTTTTGAAGAAGACGTTCAGCAGGAGAAGCTGTTTAACGAGCCACATGAGCGCTGACTGACGATGATGATTTTCTGTATGAACACACGTTTATATTTCTGCTGTTGATGAATGAGAACATGTGAACACCTTCAGGTTCAAAACATTTTATTTATTGTTTGAAAAAAATATAATAAAGAAATGGTTTATAAATGTTGTTTGTTCATTCAGTGTTTTCAAAGCTTTAACTCGAAACACGAGCAGATAATTCAGTTTTACCTGGCACACACACACAGTTAAATATACAGTATTAAACTCTTTGTATCCTGCAGCAGGCTGCTGCTGGTCTACATGTCAATACTGACACGTTTATTTTACTGACTGGAACTTGAATTCGTACCATGACGATTTAAACAAGTAACTTTTCATCAGAGCCAGAAACTAAAGAACAAATGTAGAAACAATATGAAACTAGAGTTACCGCCTCACAGTTGTATGACTCCGCCCACCAGTCCAGTTCCTGTTCAGCACAGTTTCAGGGTTAGTCACCAACTCAGTATCTGACCAAATGTCTCCCCTTCTGTTCCTGAGATATGACGTTAAAACATGATGTCACAGTGAAGCTGACCTTTGACCTTTTGACCCTCATCATTTTATCCTGTTAGACATTTGTGCCAAGTTTTGTCATAACTAGCATAGGCATTTTTCAGGTAAGGCCAAAAACATATTTTGTGACATCACACTGACCTTTGACTAGTTCATCGTTGAGTCCAAGTGGACGTTTGTGCCACACGCATTCTTGATATCACAGTCACGAGAATGAGGGAGTTAAGGTCACATTGCCTTTGACCATGGACATTCAAAATCGAATCAGTTCATAGTTGAGTCCAAGTGGACATTTGTGCCAAATTGAAAAAGTGAAAATGAAGTTCCTCGCAGTGGTTTTTAGATATGACAATCACAAGAATAAGGACATGAATTCAGAGTGATCTTGACCTTCTACCCCCAAGTTCAGGTCATTGTTGAGTCCAATTGGACGTTTGTGCCAAATTTGAAAAAATTCCATCTAGGGCGCCCTTGAGATATAGCGTTCATGAGAATGAGACTGATTAAGTCACAGTGACCTATGACCACCAAAATGACTAAGTCCAAGTGAACGTTTGTGCCAAATTCAAGGAAACTAATATCATGTTCAGGAGAGTAAAACAGATGCAAGATCACAGTCCTGTTGACCTTTGACCTTAAAAATCTATCATTAAGTCCAAGTGAACATTTGTGGCAAATTAAGAAAAACAATGTTCCTCAAGGTGTTTCTTAAATATCGCGTTCACGAGGATGAGACAGATGAGGTCAAAGTGACTTTGACCTATGACCACCAAAATCTAATTGGTTCATTGTTGAGTCCAAGTAGATGACCAAAATGAGTGGGTCCTCCTGAATTTTTGTGCCAAATTTGAAAAAAAAAAAAAAAAAAGTTCAAGGTTTTTTTTTTTTAAATAATAATATTGCGTTCATAAGAATACGACAGATGAGGTCACAGTGACCTTCGACCTATGACCACCAAAATCTAATTGGTTCATCGTTGAGTCCAAGTAAACGTTTGTGCCAAATTTGAGAAAATTCCCTTAAAGCTGTCTTGCGATATCACATTCAAGGGAATATGAGGGATGCAAGGTCACAGCGCTGTTACCTTTGACCTTCAAAATCTGATCAGTTTATCATTAGGTTCAAGTTAACGTTTGTGCCTAATTTGAAAAAAAAAAAATTCCCTTAAGGTGTTTTTTAAGTATCGTGTTCATGAGACTTAGACAGATGAGGTCAAAGTGACTTTGACCTGTGACCTACGACCACCGAAATCTAATTGGTTCAAGTGGACGTTTGTGCCAAATTTGAGGAAATAAGGAAGAAGAAGAAGCCTCCAGCAGAATTGAAGAGAAACACAACGGCCACTGTACGATGTCAAAACTGAGACTGTGTCCATGTGAAGCCGTCTGAATTTGAAAACATCCTCATGAATGTTTCCAGGTTGTTTTTGTTAAGTTGTAAACACAAAGAAATCTGACCTTTGACCTGCTTCAATAACCTGGGTTCATATAAAAGTCCTCAGTCACAGTCCTCACAAGTGTACAAAAGTCTGTGCGTGGGTGTGTCAGGGTTGCTTCTGTTGCATCTCCCTCCAGCTCTTCCACAGCAGCAGATCTCGACTCTTCCCCAGAGCAACCAGGTAACGAGGCAACCTCAGCCCGTTAAACTGACCCACGCCGTCATCACGGCCCATCGCCAGCAACATGGTGACGTTACCTGGCAACCAGCGACACAGACAGTTAACCAGCAATGCTGTCAGTCGACCAGCAACACAGACAGGCAACAAGCAAAATAACAAGTAACACAGACAGGCAACTAAAAACACATGCAGACAACTAGCAACGCAACCAGCAACAAAAACGGCCAACTTTAACCACAGACAGACAACTAAAAATACAGACAAACAAATGGCAACACAATCAACAACGCAGAAAGGAAACCAGTAACAGCATCAGTTGACCAGCAACACAGACAGCCAACTAGTAACACATATAGGCAACCAGTGACACAGACAGGCAACTAGAAACACAGATGGGAAACTAGCAACACAGACAGGCAATTACAAACACAGTTGGGCAACTAAAAACACAGAAAGGCAACGAGCAACAAAACAACCAACACAGACAGGCAATCAAGAGCACATTCAGACAACCAGCAACACAACAGCAACAAAAAAGAGCAACTAAAGCACAAACAACTAAAAACACAGACAAACAACTAAAAACACAGACGAACAACTGGCAACACAACCAGCAACACAGTCAAACAATTACAAACAAATGCAGACAACTCATCACACAACTAGCAGCAAAGACATGCAACTAAAAAGACAGACAAACAACTGACATTACAACCATCAACACAGATGGGCAACTGAAAAGACAGACAATCAACTGGCAACATAACCAGTATCACAGAAGGACTAAAAACATTACTAGCAACATAGATGGGCAATGAAAAACACATGCAGAAAAATAGCAACACAATCTGCAACACAGATAAGCAACTTGTGACACAGACAGGCAACTAGCAACACAACCAGCAATGCAGATGGGCAACTAAAAACCAGAGAACCAAACACAGGTGTGTGTGTGTACCTGTGCGATATGAGGTCAGCTCCTTCCCGCTCAGACTGTTGATGATGTTGCTCACGGCGACGGCGGCGTGCAGCCCGGCGTGGTACGCCATCTTGGGCTCGTTGACGTTGGCGCAGTCGCCCACGGCGAAGACGTTGGAGAAACCTTCGACCTGCAGGTGATCGTTCACCTTCAGAGCTCCGTCATCAGCCAGGCAGCCCGCTGTCAGCAGAACACATCACTGATCAATCAACTGATCGATTTAGTGATCATTCAACTGATCGATCAACTTATCATTCAACTGATTAACGGATCAAGTACCTGATCAAGTAACTGATCAATTTACTGATCAATCAACTGATCAATTTACTGATCAATCAACTGATCGATTCACTGATCAAACAACTGATCGTCTAACTGATCATTCAACTAATCTATCAACTTATCAATCAACTGATCAACTAACTGATCAAACGACGGATCAACTGTTCAATTAAGCAATCGATCAACTGAACAGTCAACTTAAGTCAGCTGATTGGCTAACTGATCAACAGACCGATCGATTCACTGATTGATCAACCTATCAACTATCTGATCAACTAACTGATCAATCAACTAACCGACTCAACATCATGTAACCTGATGGCGGCGCTACAGGAGACATCATCATGACATCACGCTCAGAGGATGATGAAGATCCTCAGATGAAGTCTGACTCTGATCTAAACTGATGGACAGAAAGAACTAACAAACACTGACCTCCAGTGGCCAAAACGCCAAACTACAGGAGTACCAGTGAAGTACTGACTAACAGAGTACTTGTATTGAATAACAGAGTATTTGTATTGAGTAACAGAGTACTTGTACTCACAGAAGCCTGAGGCGTAGGCGGCAGAGTTGACCCTGAGTCCGGTGCAGCAGATGATCAGATCTGTGGTCAACGTGTCTCCTCGCTCTGTCGTCACCACCATGTTCCTCTGAGTCACGTTCAGTTGCAGCTGCGACATGTTGGCAACTTTCTCACCTGAAAAAACACCAACACAGCAGGATAATAAACCTGACACATACACACCTGTCTCACCTGTCCACAGGTAAACATCAGGTCTCCATACCCAGCAGCAGCTCCACGCCTTTCTGCAGCAGAACCTCCTTTGCCTGTCGCCTGACGCTGGGCAGCAGCTGCGGGTCGGCCAGCGCCGTCCTGGAGTGGATCAGAACCACCTGGACGCCAGAGGGCAACTTTAGACAGGTGCACCAACAACATGAGCAACAAAAGGGCAACAGATAACACAGAGAGGCAACTACTAACACAGACCAGCAACTAATAACACAAAGAGGCAGATGATAACACAGGAAGGCAACTTAAAACACCACAGTGCAACTTAAGACAGGTATATCAACAACATACTAAACAAACAGGCAACAAATAACACAGAAAAGCAACTAATGCAAAAAAAGCAACACAGAGGGGCAACTAAACACAGACAGAAAACTGAAACACAGATGGGCAACTAAAACACAGAGCGGCAACTAATAACACAGAAAGGCAACTAATAACATAAAGAGGCAATTTATAACACAAAACCACCTGAACACCAGAGTGCAACTTTAGACAGGTGTACCAACAACATGGGCAACAAATGGTCAACTATTGACACAGATAATTTAAACACTGAGTGGCAACTAATTACAAACAGAGGCAACTGATAACACAGAGAGACAACTAGCAACCCAACCAAAAACACAGACAGGCAACTACAGCACAGACAGGCAACTTTAAATGAGGTGTACCAACAGTAAAAATGTCGTCACCTTCTTGTCTGGATACTCGGTCTTGATCTCAGCAGCCATCTCCACACCAGTCGACCCTCCTCCAACCACCAACACCGAGTCTGCTGCCTGCACCTGAACACGTCTCACACACACACACACACACACACACACACACACACGCAGTGAGGAGCTGCCTCTCTCTGGAGACCTCTCAGAATTCGTCCCGATATCGTACCTGCTTGACAAAGTCCTCGTACGTCTGGATGGCGGTCTGATACGACGCCACGGTGTTGAACTTCCCTGGGAAGGTTCCATCAGTCCCAGTACACAGGATGAGGTGGGTGTACTGGATCTCCTGCAGGAACAAACTGGACTGTAGGTCATGTTTTAAGACTGGAGGCAGGGGGAAACTGTTAGCCTAGCTTAGCACACTCTGCCCTCTGTCCTCACCCTTCCTCCCTCCAGGACGACCGTCTGTCTGTCGGTATCGACTCGCTGAACTCGTCCCTGAACAAAGTTGTCTCCAAACGTCTCAGCGTACGGGATGAAGGTCCTCTGAGCGAAGCCTGCAGGACGACATGGGGTCAGAGGTCAGAGGTCACACTGCACTCTGACACAATTACACACACACACACACACACACACACACACACACACACACACACACACTGTGCCCTCTGTGATTATTAGTCAGGAGTGTTTTCGTTGGCTGCAGAGTCATGTGTGATAAAGTTCATCTGTCTGAGTAATCAGTCTGAGCTCACTGTGACAGCAATAAATAAGAATAATAATAATAATAATGACTAAATATAGATCTATAAACAACAAAAAAAGTCCAGAAAAAATAAAAATATAATAAAAAGAAAAATAAAACAAAATATTAAAAAGTATTCTGAAAAACTCAAAAAACAAAAACAAATTTCTAAAACGTCCAAACAATAAAAACAATATTTTTGCACTGAAGTCATGAAACATTTACGGGCAAAGTTTAAACATATTTTTGAAATGCCCTGTCTGTTTCTGTAACACTGTACAACATGCTTTTTTTCTCTTAACAGTAGTGCAAAAAAAAAAAAAAATCATAAAATTCTCCTTAACGTAAAGAAAATCCAAATAAAAAAAAATAAACAGTGATAATAAACATTAAAGTAAAACTAAAAAGGAAGTAAGTAAAAAAAAATCAAAACGAAAGTGGAACTTGAAAAAATAAAATAGAAAAAATACAAATGGTTAAAAATGTTCATAGAAATAATAATAAAACTTAGAAAAAAAAATAATTAAAAATAAACTAAATAAACATGATTGTAAACATAAAATAAAACAAAATAAATAATAAACAAAAAAATCATTATAAATAAAAGTAAATCTATTTAAACAAAAATTTTAATATGACAATTTTTTATCATAATTTTTCTATTATTATTATATTTCTTTTATTTTTATACAAACTGAAAAGTCAAAGAAAAAAAAATTGCTGAAATAAAAAAAAGAAATAAATGTAACTTCTTACCGGGCTGTACGGACGCTCTGAGCGCCGCCACGTTGTGATGAAAAGCGTCTCTCATGTCGATCAGAGTGAAAGGAAGTCCTCCAGATTTCAGCTGCTGAGCTGCCGCGATGCCTCCAAATCCGCCGCCAACGACCACGACGTGGACGCCCTCTACTGACGATGCCTGACCTCCCATCGCTGTGAACACACACACACAAACACAAGCACACAAAAAAAAAATTTACCTGTGACTGCACGTCCCCTGATGGGAGGAGAGTCCCCGTAATGTGAGTGTAGAATCAACCTGATTCGTACAACAGCATTACGGGGACACTCCCTGCAAATCAACTTACTTACCTTACTTTTAAAGTTAATTTTTCAGATTCAGGTGTCAAACACGCAGCGGAGTCTGTGTGAGGTACATTTAGGGGACTGTTCTTTATTTATCAGAGGAGCGGGGTGGCCACGGTGTGATGCTTCCTGAAGCCTCACGAAGTGACATGAGGAAAATTCATGACCCCCCCCCTCCACCATAAATTAGTCACTCGTGTCATTCACGCTGGTTAGTTCGTGCAGAGGGTTTATTCTGAAATGAGACATAGAATAAAGTGATTTTGATGAAATATCACTTTAAGCTCAGGTCTGGTTACGATTATTTCCTGATGGAAGCGTTTGTTGCACGTGATGTGTCCAAGGACCGTTGGAAATTTGAAAAACCAACAGTAATGTCTGTTTTTACAGTTTCTGATAAACGGTGCCATTTTGGAGATTTGTACAGGAAACATGTCTTCCAAAGCTGTGAGCTCACTGACTACCTGAGCTAAGAGGTTATGTAAGTCAACAGACCTTTTTACTGTCAGTATACAATGATGTTTGTTGGTGGTCGTGGGTAACAGTATGACGTCAATATGTCAGCAGGTCAAAATATGGTGAGTATCACAACATGAATTTTTCATGATGTTAAAAACTATATGGTATTTTTACACTGTATTTGGGATCGTCCACTTATTCAGCCCTTTTGGAGTAAAACTCTTAGACACATGAGTAAATGGCTCGGTGAGACATCGCCAGTGTCTGCGAGACTGTTTACTGGGGGACAGATCACAAGTGCATCATGTGTCATGGGATGAACTGTCAGTTGTGTCTGGAGAGTGGGTCAACTATATGACAAAAACTACATCCTACAAATCCATGCTGATGAGGATGACTAACCGTGCTCGCAGACCTATCTGAGGGGATTTTTTGGAATTATTTTTGAAGTGTCTGGGGGCCTGATTTCTGTTTTGTCTTACCCTGTGTATTTTTTGTATTTATTTTATTTTAATTATTATCACTATTAATTTTCAATGTGTTTATTTATTCAAATTAAATTTTGTATTATTATCATTATTACTATTGTTTATTTACTTTTTAATTTTCTCATTTTCTCCCTCTTGTATTGGTCTCTGTTACCCTGTCTGTGTTGTTTTATGGTTTTTTTTTTTGTTTGAGTCTCGAGATTGAATGTCTCAGTTGATGTGTATAACTGTGTACCAAGCTAACCAAAATCAATAAAAATTTGAATTATTAAAAAATAAAATAAAATAATTATATCGGTATTATCACGAACAAGATGTCTGACACGTCGTTACTTGTAGCTAGGGAGCATGATGATTACAGGAGAAATGGCAGAGCATAAAAAAGGAGAAGGAAATCACCTGTTGATTTATATATATATAGATCCCAGGAGTCATTTTTAAAATGTGTAATTTGTGGTAGATTTGATTTAGTTGAACCATAAATGTTGTATACAGAATCTGAATCTCACTCTGAGTTACTGTTGTTGTTCACAAACTAAAGAAATTACACATCATTTTGTTTAGTTTTTACTGAATGTTTGAAGCAAACTGTGAAACTATATCACTTATTTTGTTCTTAAATTAAAAATAATGTATATATATATATATTTTTTTTTTACTAATTTGTCATATCATCGAGAATATCGTTATTGCAAAAATACCCTGAAATATCCTGATATTATTTTATTATTATTATAAGATCAAATTGGATAAAAAAAAGCCATGAAAATTAAAACACAAATGTCAACCAAAAGAATACAATATATATAAAAAAATATAAAAGAATGGCGATGATAAAAAGAGGGCATTTAAATAAATAAATAAATAAACATAAAAAATCACATAAAGGTCTGTAAAAGTGATTTAAAAGAAGTTACTGAATCTTCGAGCCTTATCTCCTCAGGCAGGTTGTTCCAAAGCCGAGGGGCCCTGATGGCAAAAGCACGGTCACCTTTAGATTTCAGCCTCGACTTTGGAACGGCCAGGAGGCCCCCCCCATCCCCCCACCTGAGGATCTAAGGCTGCGAGCTGGCTCATATGGGGTCAACATTTCTGACATGTAGCTCGGGGGCAGACCCAGGAGAGCTTTAAAAGTGATCAGTAAAATCTTACAGTCAATTCTAAACCGAACAGGAAGCCAATAGAGAGATGCCAGCATTGGGGTGATGTGACGTCATCTATTAAAACCAGTAAGACCAGTAAGAAGCCTAGCTGCTGCGCTCTGAAGTAGTTGGAGGCGGGACAGTGACTTTTGGTTAATGCTGTATTTGGTTTTTGAGGCCGTATCGCCCACCCCTACTTGTAGCAAAACGTAGTGACGTCATCGCACATAGACAACGCGATGGCGCAAAAGACGGAAGTCTTAGCTTCCTCCTGCAAAATAACGAACGCTCTAATTCTGATCATGAAGACAACAGTGGGAGCTCCGTTTTCAAACTCTACCTGTAAAGTTTCTGTCTATGATAAATGGTGTCATTTTGGTAGTTTGGACGGCGTGTAGTCTTTAGAAATCGGCGATAAAATAAATACAAAGTACGACCATTTGAAGTTGCACGCCCCCTCGCTGGAGTCAAAATAAAAACACAAGACCCTCTTTAAAGCACCACCCTTCCCCTCATAAATAACGAACAGTCCCTAACTAACGACAAAACAGTACTTGCACTTTACAGGAGTATTTCCGTTTCATACTGTTTATAGTTCTACAAGAGTCATCTCAGAACACACTGAGAGGATTTCCTGTGTCACTCACTGCAGCATGTTTACAGTGTGTTTACAGTGTGTTTACAGTGTGTTTACAGCATGTTTACAGTGTGTTTACAGTGGTTTACAGTGTGTTTACAGCATGTTTACAGTGTGTTTACAGTGTGTTTACAGTGTGTTTACAGCATGTTTACAGTGTGTTTACAGCATGTTTACAGTGTGTTTACAGTGTGTTTACAGCATGTTTACAGTGTGTTTACAGTGTGTTTACAGCATGTATTTACAGCATGTTTCAGTGAATCTCGTGACGCAGGACTCTTCCTCACAGGTGCATTATTACTCTGCAGTAAAACTAGAAATACCTCCTTCAACCTCGGCTTGTTTCAGGAACATGCGGTGTTTCCTCAGCGTGTTACGTCACACTGACCGGAACAACCAGCTGTTGGCTCTCTGACGGTCACGTATCTAACAGCACAAACAGGAAGTGGACTCACCTGCCGCAGGAAGGAAACTTTGGTGGAGTGAATCTGATCGTCTTGGAAAAGTCTCGAGTCTCCAGATTCTCTGCTTCGTTTCCTGCTGCTCTGCACGAGCCGGAGCTCTCCTCCAATCACAGCTCCGCGCTGTCCACCTGAGGGGGAGAGAGGGGGCGGGGCGAGCTCTTATGGTGCCTTTAGGTGCCGTAGGAAATGTTAGAGTCTCACATAAAAAGTTAATTTTCTGGTTTAAAATAATAAATACAAATTAATAATAAATTGAGAGTATCAAGTTAAAAAAAAGTTAAAATCATAAACATTTAATTACATTGTCTCCCTGTGTTGTTGATTATTTACATTTTTTAAGGTTCTAATCTATTTTTCTGCCTTTATTCTTTTGTCTTTCAGCTTGTGATCTGCTTTTTTCTTTATTTTAAAGCTACAGTTGTAGGATTTCGGGGGATAAATTGGCAGAAATATAATATAATATGATAAATGTAATATTCTAATTTATCATATTATATTAAATTATATTTATATAGTTAGAAGTGTTTGATTGGTAGGAGTGAGACTTCCTGGTTACATAAAGGTTAAATAAATAAGATAAATAAATCATAAGTCTGCTTTCTTTAGTGTATAGTCACCTGTAAATAAGAATCATCGTATTTTCGTTACTGTACAACAGGGATACTTAACTTGCTTTGCCCTAGGACCATTTTTTACAAAATGCCAGACAGCCAGGGGCCGTTCACTGGTCAGGTGTACGCTGGGGCGTTTCTAGGATTTAAGGACATTTGGGACTGAGCCTGAACCGCTGGTGGAGGGTCACAGAGGGTTAACAAGCTGTTTTGGTGCTTTTTATGCACTCCCACACCTTATTCACAGAAAAGTACAAAGACATTTGTGGATTGATTTATTTTCACTGTGAAGTAGAAAGTGTTTGAAGGGCCACCCAGCACCCTGTACCGGGGCCACATTTGGCCCACAGGCTGTAAGTTGAGTATCACCGCCGTCTGTCTGTGTCTCTGGAGTTGGCACGAGGAGGACAGTGAGATGTGGTTATAGGCTCTGGGAAAAGTCAGTAGATAGACTTTGATTCAAGTTTCTTCAGATGTGATGAGTTTACAGACACCTGCAGGTTTGGGGGAATTTCACAAGTAAAATTTTACTAATTAATCTATGAATGAATAAATGACTTTATTTCAAAATAAATAAATAAATAACAACCAAGACAAAGACAACAGTGTCCCAGAAGGAGTAGGTAGAAGTAAAACTTATATGTCCTGACCCCTTTCTCACATTTCTTATTTTAACTCATAATATTTCAAATATGACGTTAATGATAAACTCTCAGTGTTGCAGAGGAAGTGTTGATGAGTGAATCGTCTCCATCAGTCCTGTGATCACCAGCTGATTATGTCCTGTTTTGAGTCATGAACGAGTCACGGCTGCTGTGAATGATTCAGTTACAAACACGAGATCTGTTTAACTTTATTCTTGTGAGACTTACACACAATCTGATTGGTCTTTTGCTCTTACAGCCAACATTTAAGCATCAAAGTTTGTCTCCCTAACAGAAAATGAGGCTGTTTGCTGTTTAATTCATGAGTTATGATGCTTTCATGAACTCTTCACAGTCTTTGGAAAATGTTTCCCTGCACTCGAGTCCGTCGCTGCTGTTACTGCTTGTGATTGTCTCCAAACTTCCTTTGTATTTGGTTTTTTAAATTCCATTTGTGTCTTGGTATGTTGTCTCAATGTTTGGAAATCATCCAAATATCGGGAGTCATGAGAGGTCTCTTAAGATGTGACATCATGTCAGCTCTGCTTATCAAACAGCTGCCTGTGCTGCAGAGAGCCAACACATTTTCATGGACAAACTTTAAAACTTTGCCATGAATAATAAAATTCTTGCCCCACTTGGCAGGCATTTTTATAAACAAATCACACACCTTTTCTTCCAAAATTAGCGTGTGTACGCAGATTCTTTAAACACGGAAAAATCGGCATAAATAGGGCATAGACTCCATTCCTATTGTCAGCAGAGCCGAGCTGTGCACGTCTCTGCAGCTGACAAATATGCCTTTCTGTGTGTGTGGGTTTGTTTTATCTATTGTCATGCTCGACTTCACAGACAGGCCAGAAAACGGGTCAGTAAACAGCAGACAGCAGCATGGAGGCCAGTGAAAATGTTAGGGTGGTTAACTCTCTTTGTGTATCTCTGACTTATTCAGTCTTTGAAACTCGGTGCAGATTAATGTGGATCGATGTTTGAGCGCTGCTTGGGCAGAGACAAATGGTATTTTGTGGTGGCGCGTCATTACATCTCGCTGGTAAAGGAGCTAAAATTAGCATGTTAACGCTGGTATTGTGTTTCCATCAATGCTGATAAGTGTCCGCAACTACTGCAGAGTCATTTGACCCCGGTGTGATTGTAACCTTTGCCATTACATCAGCGCTTCCCCCGCCATTGACGAGATATTCTGGCAATCCGTGTTTTCACTGTTAAAAGGTAGGGGGCGCTGTTACATATCTTGTGAAATAGGACAGCACTGCCATGTCCAAAAACAAATGAAGAAGAAGATCCACTGGAAACCAGGAGAAAACTTCCTGTTTTGATCAATGTCCTGAATCTGATTTGGACGAAGAAGCGAATGTGTTTGGTGGGACGAAACAGGATCTCCATGACGGTCACAGTGACACATGGACAGGACGACCACCTATGGGACGGAGACAACAGAACACTGAACCATCACTGAACGTGACAATGTGTTCTACTATACCTCAAAGAGAATATTATCTCCATTATTATTGCTGTTTTCATTTATACAATTTAAATGATTTAGACATAAGGAAATGAGAAAAAAAAAAGATTTTGTACTTGAAAATGACTTTTTGACAAAAATGCATTTTTCTCAGATTTTTGTCTGAAACACATTCAAGTGCTGATAAAAAAGAAATGGAAATAAGATTGAATAAAATGTTTTTTGTACCTAAAAACAGAAGGTCTCTTCTTTAATTTGATGTATATACTGTTTACATATTCATAGAACAAATTATTTTGTGGGTTTTGAAAGGTCAAAAATGCTGGTGGTGGCTGGAAACTTAAAAATAATGGTGAGGAAGGTGTTAAAAATCCAGATGTTGGCAGGTGTTGGTGGGTTTTTTAGGCAGGGAGAAATTAAGCTTAAAATTAAAAACTATTCAAACTGAATTTCAGCTATCTGGTGTACAGGAAAAGAGGGAACCGCAGGGGAAAATTGAAAATGGCACTAAACTGTGACACATCGAGGCAAATCCCAGCTGCGTCACACTGACAGCCTCAGAAAATAAGTTTGCCCTTATGTTACCTTACGTTAAAGGTGATCCACAGAAGATTTTCATAGAACTACTTTCATGACTTTCCCAGGCCTGGAAAATGTTAGTGTGAAATTCCATGACTTGTCCAGGTTTTCCATGACTGTGGCAACCCTGGAAATTAGTATGGTTTTGTCCACCTGGTCTCACTCTGAAGTCGTCGACATCTGGCGCTTGGGCAGTGACTTGTGGCGTCAGAAACCAGTGCAAAAAGGCATCCTTTAATGTTGGCATGATTCACGGCCAATTACCGTTATAGTTTAACAGCCCCCAGCGCGTCAGAGGGAAACGCAGCAGGACAAGAATGAAAGTGAAGGTGGCGAAAGTCAGAATGGGGCGGGCGGGAGGGGTGGTGGATGGGTCCAACAAACACCTGAGAGAGCGGTGTTCGCGTACCGAAAGATTGTGAAGCCAAACCCTGTTCTTGTTTTCTATACCTAACCATGTGCTTGTTGTTGATTTGCTGTGATGTACCGACGTAGTGCTTTTAATATGAAAGAGACCGCATGCAAACTGTACATTTCTTATGAAAACAAGTGTATTTTGAAAAATAACAATACATGTAACAGGCTGAAGTTGACATGGTATCCCAGAACATCAACAACCGACACACCCAGGGTACCTTGGACGTCGTATGTGGATGTAGAAAGTCCATAACCAAACATGGACATGTGATGTAATCGGAGTGATAACGTGTTGTTAAACATATTTCTATGCGTACGTCCACTGACCGAGCTGTTGTTATAACACATTCACTGAGTGGCGAGCTACAAAGCTTCAGTTTCTATTCTCTTTTTATACAAAATAAACTGTCACAGTTGATGTCTTTAACCTTAAAATCATCTCTGTTTATTTCATTCATTAGTTTGAGTCACTGACTCTCCTCAACCTTTGTTAACTCCTCCGTCTGTAACACCATGTGAGCACGTCAAAAAACTTTAGACGCTAACCCTAACCTCCAGAAGTACATCTCTAATATTTCTCTGACTGCCTTTTATCACCTCAGAAATACATCCAAAGTTAGATGCCTCTTGTCTCCGTCAGACTCTAAAATGCTTGTTCACGCTTTTATTTCCAGTCGGCTGCATGACTGACAAAGCAGACGTTAAATAAAGTTCAGCTTATTCAGAATGACGCAGCCAGAGTTTTAACAAACACTAAAAGGTCTGACCACATCACTCCTAATCTATCTTCTCTTCAATCCTCTTGTCCCCCCCGGTACAGAGAGATGTATGTATATATGTTCAGATATATGTATATATGTTCATCAATGCCCCCCCCTGTACAGATAGATATATGTATATATGTTGATCAATCACTGAATATCAAAATGATTAATTAAAATCAGTTAAATGTAAACGTTCGTGCTCTTTATTCAGAAAACCCACCTGTCACATCAGGATCTGGTATTATAAACACAGATGTTTAATATTAATATTTCAATATTTATCATCACAATAACAGTGTTACATACATCGGTAGCTGTAAAAACTCATAAAAACATTAGAAAAATACATACGTTGGTTTGGTGCTTACCTATGTCCTAAACATATAAGGAGTAAACATTTACAACCATCACATCAAAAGTTACATACGTTGTTTTTGATGCCCATTTGTTTCCCTAATATATTAGTGTGTGTGTGAATGGGTGAATTAAAGGCATTAACTTAAATCACTTTGTAGAAAGGCGCTTTATGAAGTTCGGTCCATGTCCTTGTATTAGTTTACGAGGCAGATCTGCCACATCCAATATGGCGGACACGCTGACGTATCGCAGCAATGGGCCAACCCGCTCAGTGAGGCGTCTACGTTCATATCTCTATGGTGTGTATGAATATGAACAGTGTTGTATGGAGAGAGCTGCAGTTACTCACTCTGACCACTGGAGGAAATCTTTGGAGGGAGAATGAAGAGAAATTAAAATTCTACACAAAAATCAGAAATAAAAACAAAGAAGAAAAAAACAGTCGAGCAGAAAACGAATCATCTGTGGAGTCCAGAGTGTTTTCTTTAGCGCCACCCTCAGGACAAACTCACATCCTACACACATTCTGTGAACTACCATCAGCTGTGTGTGATCCTGTACAGACTGAACTATCTGTTCAGCAGTGAGAAAGTTTCTCTAACAGGAGGAGACTCTCCCTCCTACAGAGAACACAGAGACACTGAGGAACCAGAGAAACAGAGCCAAAACCCAGGATAAAGAGGTTCAGTGAATGTGGTGTTGACGGTGTGGAGGTGGATCAGTGTGTCAGAGGAGACTCTGAAGAAGGACAGAGTGCCAGCAGGACAGTCCACATACACTGCTACTCTACCAGAGACAGAGGAGGAGGAGGAGGAGGAAGAGGAGGAGATGGATGTTCCTCTGTTATTGTGCCAAACAGTGTAACCACCACCATCAGAGCAGATCAGACTCCAGGACTGATCATTCCTTCCGAACACACGGTCCTCACTGTCTCCTCTCCTCCTGATTCCTCTGTAACTCACTGATACTTCAACCCCTCCTCTCCACTCGACCTCCCAGTAACAGCGACCAGTCAGACCAGTTCTACACAGCAGCTGAGGCCAGTAGTCAAATCTGTCTGGATGATCAGATATGACTGAACCTCCTTCACATCTGTCACCTTCCTGTTGTTGTCAGACAGTTTGATCTTTCTGTTTACTGTGTTTGTGTCGATTGTGAGTTCACAGGAATCTGATGGAGAGAAGAAGACACAATACAGCTGCAGTTATTCATCTATCATCACTCTGATGATGACATCAGAGATTTGAATGAGTGATGTCACAGTTTGAAGATCAAATGAAAAACACTCTTACACTTCCTCAGACCTGGTCTGAACCATCGGACTCCAGCAGGCTCCACCCTGAAAGGAGGAGGGGGGTCAGAGCAGCACTTCCTCTTTCACCATGGAAACATGGACATTACATCACTCTCATACACACAGCTTTGTTATTGTCTCCACATGGACTGACATGTTCATCACTTCTTATTAATCAGCTGATATTGTTTTAGTTCAGTGTACCTGAGCAGGTGGTGTTTCAACAGTTTACTGTGGGTTCATCACCACCACACAACACTTCACCATTACAGTCAGCTGATCCATTGTCAATATACAAGTATTGATTATTGGAGCTTTGAAACCAGCTGTTTTACTCCTGATGAGTCACCTCCTTTGTTTGTGTCATAATGACTGTTGTCTGTCAGAAGTAAAGGAGACAGAACCTCTGATGGAGGAGGTCGGGGTGGATGCTTGGATGTACAAAGTGTCTGACTGACACTGCTGTTCACATCCTGTCTCCTAGCAACAGTCAGCACTGGTTTTTATTATCTGTAATCTGGAGCTGAAAATATTACAGTAGTAGTAGTACAGTAGTTTCTGTGGTGAGTCCCACAACCAGTGGACTCTTATCAGCCAGGGAACTCTCTGTCAGTGCAAAACAAACCAAATCCAGGTGAAGCTAAACTCCTTTTAAAACAGCAAAACATTCTGATGATTTATCAAGACTGTTTACACTGATTCACTGTTACATGGTAATGGTCTGATCTGTTTCTTTGTCTCTGGACAATAATCTGTAGACTTAAGGGCAACACACACTGGTGGCAGATGATGAGCATCAACACATCCTGCCGTATTATTTGATATGAGCCCACAAACCAGAGGGCTGCACCATGAAGCCAGTTCAACAGAACCAGTCTCTCTTTGTCTGAGCTGACTCAACAAACCCTAAAGTCTCAGTCAGAGATAACAGATACCATGAAGGTGGTTGTCAACTGTCTGTTAACTCAGGCTTTCTTCTTCAGGCTCTGCACGTTCACATAAAACAAGTCAAATGATGCGTTCAGCGCATCAACTGACTCTTAAAACTGATCCATCACGTGCTGCCTACTTCCACCTTTGAAGAATCATGAAAAGTAAAACAGTAAAAAGCAACACTGTGGCTTCAATTACAGCCAGAGAGGAGTGTTTGCATTAATATTACTGACTGTGTGAACTCATATGTGAATATATTTATATGACCTCTCCGTTTATTTCTAACGTGACAGCTGCTCTTTCTACAGCTCTGAAACTTTAAACTTGATGCAGCAGATTTAAACAACAACTGCATTTACTGTCCCTTAATGAAGGAGTCACATAAATCACTTAAGTTTTGGGGCAAATTAAAGTGAAATGAATTTTACTGATTGAATATTATCTGTGATAAATACCAATGGACTAATTCATTTTCTAATCAGTGTTCTATCAGCTGTAATATACCAGCAGTGTGAAACAGACTTCAGCAAATCAGGACCAAACATAAAACCTAATCCACAGTGGTAACATTATGGTGGTTTGAAGGAATTATATCACATTTCATATGACAGTAAACATCATCCTGATTAATAATATAGTGACCTGTTTGCTACCTGTGATTTTAAAGAAGCTTTTTTTAGAGCCAGCGTGGACAGATGGACCAGAGAACACAAATATATTCAGTAGTTCAGTGAGAGCAACAACAACCTTACAGATAAAATAAAACAATGTTACTCAGATTTTCAGCATCACTGATGGACTGTAGGTTCCTGTGTTAAAAAAAGTGACGTGATAGATACAGTAAACACTACTGTAATCAGTCAGCTTCGTTCGGGGACATGTATGTAACATTACAGCTTAACAAGTTGGACAAAGTGCATTTATAACATTTTCCCTCGGCTGACAATCTGCATCGCTCATATATTCACATTGATAGAGTGACGCTACTCAAAGGAGCAGTAAAAGGTGCTTTTTAGACAATTTTAAGCTTAAAGCAATCCCAAACAAGTTAGGTTTGCAGCATCATTTACCATGGCAATCCAGCCAGGTTAAAAGAGCCACCTTGTTAGTACAGAAAACCCTGGCTTTAGACTGAACTCAACATATCTGGCTAAGCCACTGATCTTGCTTCGTGGTACAGCCCTCTGCAGCATGACAATATTGACCAATGCCAACCCACCATGATGGCCAACAACGTGTCAGGATACACCACTGTCCTATTATCCAATGTTGAAACAAGACAACGCTCCAGAAACATTTCATCAGCTTCCCTCCCTGTTTTGGCACATCCTGGCTACTGTTCCCTGACTACTTGTGTCTGTATTGATGGTCTGATGTGGGACACAAACAGTTTGATGAGTCAGTGTTTATCAGCTCTGGTTGTTTAAAGTCAGCTTGGTGTGTCAGGGTCATATGAGCCAGGCTGACAGTGTGACAGAGACAAAGTTTCCAGCTCTACCTCCTCAGACTGAGTGTCTGTGGCTGCAGCAGGCCTCTTCATACCTGAGAGTGTCCAGTCTCCAGTGTGGATCCTTCAGTCCAGCCGACAGCAGCTTCACCCCTGAACCTCCTGGATGATTGTAGCTCAGGTCCAGCTCTCTCAGATGGGAGGGGTTGGAGCTCAGAGCTGAGGCCAGAGAAGCACAGCCTTCCTCTGTGATCAGACAGCCTGACAGACTGCAAACACACAAAACAACACACATGTCATATAATCTGAGGGTGGGTACCACAGTACTGCCATACTGTCACCTACTGTGGGGTTACATCAACATTATGACTGACTTTTTTCTAGTCACAACCAAACACCCACTAATGTCCACCAACTATCTGACAACATTACTGATTCCTCTCTGATATTTCAACTTCCAACAACAGAGAAAAAAACAACATAAAACATGTTGATGGAAAGAGACTGAAACACAAAACACAACTGGTTTGAAATCATATCAGCAGAGACAATCCTGTGATGGTTATGAGTTTATCAATGAATGTAAATCAGGATTTAAGTGGCCATCAGTTGAACATGTTGATGAATCCTGACCTGAGAGTTTCCAGTGTACAGTGTGAACTCTTCAGTCCATCAGACAGAAGGTTCACTCCTGAATCCTTCAGGTTGTTGTTACTCAGGTCCAGGTGTCTCAGACTGGAGGACTGGGAGCTGAGAACTGAGGACAGAGCTCCACAGCTTCTCTCTGAGAGGTTACAACCACTCAGTCTGAAGAGACAATGTAATAAAGAAAAAAAAAAGAAAGTACATTAAAAAGACACCAGAGCATTTAAGTTATGATACATGAATCCAACTGTCTCTGTACTTACAGAGCTTTGTTGGAGGCTTTGACCACTGGCAGCAGCCTCAGAAGAGCCTCCTCTGAAGCAGAGTATTTCTTCAGGTCAAACACGTCTAGATCTTCTTCTGATGACAGTAAGATGAAGACCAGAGCTGACCACTGAGCAGGAGACAGATTATCTGTGGAGAGACGTCCTGAACTCAGGGACTGTTGGATCTCCTCCACTAGAGAACGATCATTCAGTTCATTCAGACAGTGGAACAGATTGATGCTTCTCTCAACAGACAGATCCTGGTTGATCTTCTTCGTGATGTACTGGACTGTTTCCTCATTGGTCTGTGAGCTACTTCCTGTCTGTGTCAGCAGACCTCGTAGGTGTTTCTGATTGGTCTGCAGTGAAAGACCCAGCAGGAAGCGGAGGAACAAGTCCAGGTGTCCATTTGGACTCTGTAAGGCCTTGTCCACAGCACTCTGATGGAGATACGTCAGATTCTGTTTGTCTCTGAAGACTTTAGGCCACCAGGATGTTGTTTGTTGTTCTGCCATCAGATTGACTCCAGAGTTGATGAAGGTCAGATGGACATGAAGAGCAGCCAGAAACTCCTGAACACTCAGATGGACGAAGCAGAACACTTTGTCCTGGTACAGTCCTCTCTCCTCTTTGAAGATCTGTGTGAACACTCCTGAGTACACTGAGGCTGCTCTGATATCGATGCCACACTCTGTCAGGTCTGATTCATAGAAGATCAGGTTGCCTTTCTGCAGCTGATCAAAAGCCAGTTTTCCCAGAGACTCAATCATCTTCCTGCTCTTTTTACTCCAGTGATGATCTGTCTCAGCTCCTCCATCATACTTGATGTTCTTGACTTTGGTCTGAACCACCAGGAAGTGGATGTACATCTCAGTCAGGGTCTTGGGCAGCTCCCCTTCCTCTCTGGTCTTCATCACATCCTCCAGAACTGTGGCAGTGATCCAGCAGAAGACTGGGATGTGGCACATGATGTGGAGGCTTCGTGATGTCTTGATGTGGGAGATGATTCTGTTGGCCTGCTCCTCATCTCTGAATCTCTTTCTGAAGTACTCCTCCTTCTGTGGGTCAGTGAACCCTCTGACCTCTGTCACCATGTCAACACACTCAGGAGGGATCTGACTGGCTGCTGCAGGTCGTGTGGTTATCCAGAGGCGAGCAGAGGGAAGCAGTTTCCCCCTGATGAGGTTTGTCAGCAGCACATCCACTGAGGTGGACTCTGTAACATCAGTCAGGATCTCATTGTTGAAGTCCAGAGGAAGTCGACACTCATCCAGACCGTCAAAGATGAACACAACCTGGAACTCTTCAAACCTGCAGATTCCTGTTTCTTTGGTTTCAGTAAAGAAGTGATGAACAAGTTCCACCAAGCTGTACTTTTTCTCTTTCAGCACATTCAGCTCTCTGAAAGTGAATGGAAATGTCAACTGTATGTCCTGGTTGGCTTTGTCTTCAGCCCAGTCCAGAGTGAACTTCTGTGTTAAGACTGTTTTCCCAATGCCAGCCACTCCCTTTGTCATCACTGTTCTGATTGGTTCATGTCTTCCAGGTGAGGCTTTAAAGATGTCTTCTTGTCTGATTGTTGTTTCTGGTCTGTCTGGTTTCCTGGATGCTGTTTCAATCTGTCTGACCTCATGTTCATCATTGACCTCTGCAGTCCCTCCCTCTGTGATGTAGAGCTCTGTGTAGATCTGATTCAGAAGGGTTGGGTTTCCTGCTTTAGCGATCCCCTCAAACACACACTGGAACTTCTTCTGCAGGTTAGATTTGAGTTTACGCTGACAGACTGCAGCAAGATGTCCTGAATGAACACAACAAAGATCATCAGTAAGACAAAGAAAATATTTCAACATGTCATTTCCTCAAAGAATGAGTATATGAATATATTTTGGTCTGTCTCTTGAGACATTAGTAAACGTCCCATTTATCCATCATGTTAAATCTTTATAGAAATCCTCTTACTGCTCTGCAGACAGTCAGCCAGCTCCTCCTGCTTCATTCTCCTCAGGAAGTTCAGTGTGATCTTCAGAAATGCCTCTCTGCTGCTCCTCCTCTGCTCTTCATCCTCACCATCCAACACCTCCTCATCCTCCCTCTGACTCTCTAAGCATTCTGGGTAATCTGACCTCAGAACCTTCTGGATCTTCTTCAGCTCGTTCTTCACAAAAGTGACGATGTTCTCCTCCAGCAGCTGGAACAGAAAATGATATGAATGACACAATCAAACATCAGATCCATGTTGGACAGACTGACAATCCACTGGTGTAAAAAGTGCAGCATGGAGATGATTGTGAACAGAATAGATGTAACAGTAGTTGTTGTACATGTACAGACCATAAATATGGAGTCCAGGTGTGTTTGATGCTGCTGGGCAGACTGACCACTGCGAACCTCTGAGCTCTCCTGGTCCACTCTGTGGAGGAATCATGAAGAACAATTGACCATCACACCCTGTGACAGAGACTGGAACATTTAATTTGCCTTAAAGGAACTTTACTAAACTGGTTTAAATCCTTTTTATCAGATTAATCTGTTTGTTCATGTTAACCATAAATCGTCAATGCATGCTAAAGTTTGTTAGCGAGCTCCACGGGGTTCTGTGCTCGAACCAATTCTCTTCACCTTATATACGCTTCCTTTAGGCAACATTATTAGAAATCACTGTATAAACTTTCATTGTCATGCAGATGATACCCAATTATATCCATCATTCAAGCCAGATGAAACTGATCCATTGACCAAACTTCAGGGATGTTTCAAGGAGTAATATTTGGTCAAGATTTGTCCTTTTACTCCCCCATAAACCAAACTTCGAGGACTTCCTTCTTTCACCTGCGTAACATTAAAAAAAATTAGGCATGTCCTGTTTTAAGAAGGAACAGAAAAACTAGCTGTTGAAAACTTGCCTCAAAAAGAGTCACCATTTGTTCTGAACTCGTGGCTCAAAGTATTAAAATGGCTATCAGACAAAAATGAACAATTATTAATAACAAGTATTACTTACATTAAATATTGTCTTAATTCAGATTAAATCCCTTTGTGGGGCAACATTCCAGAAAAGGTAAAAATGATGCTAATCAAAGAATCAGTCTCACCTATCAATGTGGAACTCTGATTAATAATTAAATTAATAACTGTAACCAAAGTAACCATATTAATAGTAAAAGTTGAAGGATTTTGGAGTTCTTGACATAGCAGAGGATGACTATTCATTCACTCTTGTGCAATATTAAACAAAGAGCAGGTATGATTCCAGAAGTATTTATTCACAAAGAAAGCAAAGCAAAATCAAACACACAAATCCTAACTAGTGCCCAATGATGTATTATTAAACTACACAGCAGTATATAAAATAATCAAAATGAGCTCCACGTTCACTCGCTGCAACATTAAAGTGATGAATACATTAATGCATCAATTATTATAGGCTAACACATTAATATCATATAAATGATTCTGAAATGGGCCATTCTGCATAATGAGTAAAGCTACTCTTACTTTTGGTACTTAAATTATATTTGAGATGCGTATAGGCCTACTTTTGAACTTTCATTTGAATAAGATATGAAATACATCTATAAAAGTAATTTTGAATGCAGGACTCTGGCTTGACAAAAAAATGTCCACACTGTTGCTACTTGTACTTCAGTAAAAATATCTGAGAAGGCTTCTTCTTCAACCTGTAGTTTATTGAAATATAATTTAGAATGATGAAAGAGTCGTTTACAGGCATTGTTTTAGTTCACTTTGGATCCACACCGCAATGTTATGCAATGTTACTTCTGACAGAGAATGTTAGTTGATTCGATGTGTTTTGGCCACAATCTAAAGAGAACAGCCTTTCTGTGTCTGACTGGCTACTTCGTGGGTATTTGACACAGCACGACACATTCAGGACGTCACTCAAGTGCCTTTCAGTCTTTCTGGCCAAATCGACGCCCGACAGCAGCTGCCTCACTGCTGTGGGCATGTGCTTTGTGCTAACCTTAGTTAACTGCTGAACAAAAGTCTGTCACTGCGCAGCAGCTCATGTTCACTGGTTTGGAGGGTGTGTGTGCTGTGCTACTGGCTTAGCTGCTGACAAGAGTCCATCGTTTCGCAGCAGCTCCATCTTTGTTTCAGCTCCTTCAGCAGACACGTCCTCAGCATCTCAGAGCAGAGAATACTGCTCATCTTTCATGATTTTGATACCTAATATATACTTGGGGATTTTTTTGATCATTCAAATTTGGCTGGGTGGTTAATGACACGTTTTTCTGTGGTGTGACAAACTCATTACACACTTATTTTTGCTTTACCTGGACTGCAAAACTGCAAATCTCATAACTGAGAGTCTGATAAACCACATCACTTTGTTTTCATCATCAGTTTGAATCCTCACCTTTGATCAGCAGAGTGGTGTCCATCTTTGAAGAGTATAGGACATCCCATAGACCAGTCACTCTTCATGGACACACAGCTGGGTTCAGGTTTTTCCAGCTTCCTCCTGATAGAAACACAAAATAAATTCTGCACCAACACACTGAGACAAAATACACCTACTGTACACAGTATATTGGTATCAGGTAGTTTTTGGTTTGGGTTTGTATAAATTCAATATTTAATATGAACATGTTTCAGTGTATATTTTAAAGCTGTATTCAGTGCAGTGTGCAGCACAGGAGGGAGATGATGCTGTGAGGTGACCATGAAGGGTGAACAGTAGTAATTCTGTACAGTTGGGATAAAAAGAGGAACAGACGTGGTGTCAAAGCAGTGAGTTTTAACTGAGTGTCCATTCTTACATTTAACTTCCCTAACATCTGACATCATCATTTTGTTTTTATCATCAGTGTGAATCTTCACCTTTGATCAGCAGAGTGGCGTCCATCTTTGAAGAGTATAGGACGTCTCATAGACCAGTCACTCTTCATGGACACACAGCTGGGTTCAGGTTCAGGACAGTCTGGTCTCTGATGGATCCTGATAGAAATAAATTCATTAAAGTTCACATATTTAGAAACATTCTCACTGAATCAAAGACTGTGTGACATGAAGAAGAATCATGGACAGTTAGAGACGATCGTCTCACCTCTGAGCTTTGGTGTGTCTGGTTTTCCAGGGAGGGACTTCCTCCTCTGGGTCCTCACACTGATCCATCACAGAGTCCACACCTTCACACAAACTCAACAACCTGCTGGGAGAGATCATTCCTCTCAGTCACATGACAAACACACAGAGCTCTGACTGGAGGGAACCTATCAGTTCACCTCAATACTACATACATCATGTGACAGTGTCCAAAACATTAACACCCATCATTATTTCTGAGCTGATTGAATATGACTGATGTGTTTTGAACACCTTCTTTATGCAGATGGTCTCTTACAAACATAAAACCAGTTTCTCTCTAAATGTCATCGACCAGTAAAAACTTTCATGTTTTGATGGATCATCACCAGGATCACGTTTCTGTCTCAGCATGAAGATTAAAGAGGAAAATTACTTATTTTAATACTGAACTTGATTTTAAAATAACATCAGAAACCAACATGATAAAAGCTAGATCACATATTAAATTCTACTGTCGGTGGATTTGAGGCTCTGCGGTGGATTTCACTGCAGATGTTACTGTGAGGATCATTGTGGTGACTGATTGAATCCAGCACTGTCACACACAGAAAACATGGAGACTGTCAGATGTTCAGAAAAGTGAGTTGAAGTTACTAAAACGCTGTGGAAGGACATGAGTAGATTTGTTCTTGATAATATTGACTCTGATTTCACTTTATGCCTGGAGAATGTTTGCTTTGGCTTTAATAAATGTAGTGGCAGTAAAATCAAAGATGATATTATTAGCTGAATCATTATTTTGGCTAAATATCATATCCACAAAGATAAAAAACAACTGTCCAGCTCACTCAGCGTAAAAGTCCATGGTACAGGCAGGCAGTCCTAAAATGCATCCCAGGCTCTCTGACTGTAGTTAAAAATCCTTTATTAATACATGGATAAACCAACGTGTTTCCACCAGAGAGTCTTCATCAAGGTGTAAGATGCATTGGAAACAGGTGTGCAGTTTCACAACTCATGTAGGGGTCATGTGACACAGGTCACATGATATATTGGTGTAGCCCTACTAGACAAAAACCACATTGAAACAAAGTAAATTGAAAATAAAGTAAATGTACTGTATACTATGAGTCATTTACATATCTAGTAACAAGAAAAAAAAAGGTTCAATGCCAAATCAAAAGAAAGGAAACACCAGTGAAATGAAGGAAGAATTGTTCTATATTGTGACAAAGCTGCACATTAAGGGACAGAAAATGAAACATATGCATGCATTTTTGGACTGCCTGCCTGTACCATGGACTTTTACACTGAGTGAGCTGGACAGTCCTTGTTTTTTATCTGGATGGGACTATTTGCCCCGTCCTCCAAGAGCACCTGATTTTTTATTACTAACTACATCGTGCCTTAACCCAGTGCAGCACTCCCTATTTTTTTCCTCATGATCATATCCACAAATCTAAGTACACCAACTGGAAACGCTCATTTGTTAGATTTGAAAATGAAACCAAACAACACATCAAAAACATCTTCTCCTCAGAAAATTAGACGGCTATTCAGACCATGAATTTGTGCACCCTCTTTAATGTATGTGTATGAATGAATATTGTCTTCTGGCTCTGTAGATGTAAACTGTCCCCTGTCATTTGTCTTTGTTTTTGTTGACATGTTTTATTGTGACTGATTTATGTCACTTAAATGTGTGTTTTGTATTGGACTGTTTAATAAAGAACTTTACAGCTCATTGACAGAAGTCGCACTGACGGATGACAGCACATTCAAATGACTGATGACCAGTCCAATAGTAATAACAGGAATATTAATTGTTTCAATGAAGAAAAGAATCATAAAGATAACCAACAACAAAAGGACAGAACTATGAAAATAACAATGACAGAGAAATGTAAATGTCATTTTACTGTGCTGAATATAATATGTTAGACTCTACAGTGTGTGCAGTTACAACTTTAAACATGGCAAAGTAACAACAGCAGAGCTCTCCGGGTTGACCTCCGTCTCTAGTGAGCCGCGTCAACGGCGTTTTGCTTTGTCTCCATGGTAACGGGTATAAAATGAGAAGGGTCAAAGTTCAGGGCGTCATGTTATGAGACAGTAGTCTGTCCTGATTGTGTGCAGACTGCATGTAACAGTAGGTACTTTTAAGGGCAGCTGCAGGACCTACTAAAAGTAAAAAGATGTGATTCAGAACGCACCCAAAGTTTCCTCTGAACAAAAAGGATCCAAAGTATCCGTGCGTCATGACGCGGAGAGCTCTGTGTGTAAAGGGGATGAAAAGACTGAATGTGATTGGCCATGATCGTCTCAGTCTCTATACTATAATCTTTCTGATCCAAGCACGCGCCCAAAGGGTATAAAAGGAGCAAATGAACCCAAAGTGCGTTTTGGGCGAAGGAAGTGGCTAACTGCGACCTGCACGCGCCGTTATCTGTTTTTTCAAACACTAACATGCGCGTTGACCTCTAAATTTTCCTTTAGAGTTTAAATACTTGGTGACAAACTGTGGGAGTAAAAAGTGAAGAGTGTTAAATTCCAGATTGAAGAATTTCTGCTCCTCTTCAGAGGGTTTAGAGGGACGTGTCCGGCCCATACATGTGAAAAGTTCCCCTGGATTAAAGTCTTTGTGGCAGAAATATACTGATTTTAATCCAAACCACGATGTTTAACATATTTGAGTATTGGGTGGAGCCCTAGGTGCGCGATCTCTCAGATCCACAGACCAGTTGCTCCTGGTAGTCCTGCGGTCGAGCTTAATGGGGAAGGATGATCGTGCATTTGCAGAAGTCGCCGCAAAGCTTTGGAGCAGCTTCCCCTTTTCAGTTAAGTGCTTCTCCTCTGTAGACATGTTTAAATCTAGGCTATCAGATCTTACTGTTCACTGTTTTATTTTCTATTTTACTCCTTTAGTTGTGCATGTTTTTGTTTGTTATGTCTTTTTATGTTTTGCTGTTACCATGTCATGTTATTTTACTTATTTAATTTTACTGTACAGCACTTTGGTTGTTTTTAAATGTGCTATATAAATTATTTTGATTTGATTTGGAGGGGTCACCTTAGCTCACCTGGTAGAGCGTGCACACCTGGTAGAGCGTGTGCGAAATGCCACAGCGGCCTGGGTTGGATTCCAACCAGGGCCACCGCATGCAATCCATTAACTGGATGTCGTCCTCTTTCTCTGTCTCTCTGCCCTTTCCTGTCTATCTTTAATTATCCTATTAAATAAAGAGGGGAAGAAGAGGAGCAGGGACTGAAAAGGAGGGCATCTGTCCTTGTTCACTTTCAGCCCAAACTGTCATGTAGACTGAGCGCGACACTGCTTCGTACAAACCATCAGAAACACCTGCAGACTCATTTCAATGAGGCGAAGGAGTCATCTTGTTAATTATCTGCATCAGTTTCTGATTCAGATGTTTCTGTTTGGATCATGATTATCACAACTGTTTCTGATACAGGTTTATAATATCCTGCAAAACAGTCATTCTCCACCTGTTTACAGAAATCACACAATCTGAACAACAATCTGAATATCAACTCAACATATTTCAATGAAATATCAAACTATCGATGAGATTTTCTGAAAAACGATCAGCTAACAGGTGAGTGACCTTAAACACATGGAAGTCTACACAGACGTTTAAGATCTGTTAGAAAAACTGACACTGAAATTTACTGCATTTACCTGCATCACTGCCAGCTAACCATGGATGTATTTTCTTGTACCAAATGCATAACTGCAATGCATTGTGGGTGATACAGACCTCTGCAGTGACCACCATCATCATGCTATAGATCGCAAGCAATATGCTATTGAACAAACTATAAAAATGGTTAGACAGAAACAGGTTATCATTAAATCTGAGCAAGTCAAAAATAATGCTATTTGGTAACTGCACACTCAATACACAGGTACTAATAAAAATAGATGGAGTTGAAATAGAAAGAGTTCACGAAATTAAATTTTTGGGGGTAACCATAGATGACAGAATCAACTTGAAATCACATATCAAACATGTACAAACAAAAGTCTCAAGAGGCACTGCAATAATAAACAAAGCAAAAAAGGTTTTGGATCAGAAATCACTCTACACTCTTTACTGTTCCCTAGTCTCACCATACTTTCAATACTGTGCTATGGTTTGGGGAAACAAGTACAAAACATTACTGCGGCCACTAATCACCATTCAAAAAAGAGCAATACCAATCATTCACAATGTTGGCTATCAGGAACACACAGACTCATTATTTCTAAAGTCCAAATTACTAAAAATTACAGACATTGTGGATTATCAAACAGCTCTAATAATGTTCAAAGCTAAAAATAATCTATTACCAATAAATATACAGAAATTATTCAGCATTCATGAGGGGAGTTATAATTTAAGGGGAAAAATTAACTGTAATTTAACTTTAATTCGTACAAACAGGAAAAGTTTTTGTGTTTCAGTTAGCGGGGTGAGACTATGGAACAGGTTCACCATGGAGTTGAAGCAGTGTCCAAACATGAAACAGTTCAAAATGAGGTACAAAGACACGGTTTTCAAGAGGTACAGGGATGAGGGAGGAGTTGGGTAGCACTAAGTGTTATGAGGATACTTTCTGTTTCTTTTCGTGTGTGTATGTGCGTGTGTGGGTGTGTGTGTGCTTACTGTATGTGAAGGTGTATGCTTATTCTAGATATATATTATATGGGTATATGTATATAGGTATCTATGTATGTATGCATGGGGAGGTGTGTGTATATAGGGATGTATGTGTGCATATGTCTGCAGATATGTATGTTTGTGTATGCGTATGTATATGTGTATATATATATAGGCATGTATGTATGTATACGTGTATGTATATATTTGTACATATATATGGATATATGTAGATTACATTTAGGTTTTCTTAATACAAAGTCATAAATACATTTATTTATCTATAAGTATCAGGCATGAGTATCTAGACAGGTTACAAGGAAGCTTGGCACTGTTAGTCATTAGTTAAGGAGCAGGGGTGAGAGTTTATAAGTTATACTTCTTCTCACTCCTTTTCGAATATGTATTCTATGTCTTATGTTTAAATATTTTGTTTTATTTTCCTTTTTTATTATTTTGGTTTTCATATTCGAAATAAACACTTCAATCAATCAATCAATCATCACATCGTGCAGGGAGCCCCTAAGCCAGAGCCGCTGTGTGAAGTCGCTGTATTTGACTCTGCATTTCTTGTCAAAGCAGCTCAGTCACCGTGTCAATAACAGCATCTAGGCCCAGGCGCCCACTGTGTCATGATCCACCTATGCTCGCTCCCTCAGCTCTCTGAGGGTCGATCTCACCAAGTTCACTTCGGGGCTGCATTTCATTACTCGTTCACCCCCTGCTGAACTTACCCTGAGGAGAACCCCCTCTGCCATCGTTCCATTTGTCTGAAAAACTGTGGTCAACTTGTTGCGTTCGACCCTGTGAGGTGGTCACTCCAGAGAGGTCAATCACTCACTCAAATATGTTAAAAACGTTCCCCCCATATATCAATAAAATAATGTGATAAAAGTTGAGTTGATATACTGTTGGAAAGAGGAATTTGTTAGCTTTCTGTTGATATCAGTGTTGCTTTTGTTCTCCAAATATTAAAAAAAATGTGTCGCGTGACATGATGACAGCCACTGAGCTGTGATTTGGAAAAAACAGCCTTCAGAGTTTGCAGTATGGTGGCCGCAGATTTACATGACAGAGCCTGTTGGCCCTCTAAAGTAGGAACGCCTGCTGTACTATGTGCGATGTATTCAAGTGAGAAACACACAAAAAAGCTTGATGACCCTTTTTATTTTGTAGCCGGCGGGACAATGAACATAAGCACACCCAACAACACTGTGAAGGAGGACGAGAAAAATAAACCCTTTTGATTTGTTTGATCTGTGGACCCTTACAGACTGAAGGAATATAAGTAATCAAAGAATGGATGTTCAGACTTTAGGACTGCTTCAGAGGTATTTTTTTTCCATCTCTCCTGTTCACTTTGCTATAAATCTGAATTATACAACACACTTTGGTTCTCATGGTTGTTGTATATTTAACTGAGTGACTGAAATGTGGAGAATCTAACTGAGCTAATGATGAGTTTCAACATTTTACATCATGTGATGCTGAGCTGCTTAGAACGAGCTCAAGCAGGTCGCCAGCAGATGTTTTATTATGAAAGCTAAGTCTGTTTATTCACCACTGTCCCGGACCCTGCTTTGTCACTATGACGTTAAGCCTTTTCTTTATCATTTCAGGGAGGGAGGGAGAGTGGTGCTGAGAAGGACCAGAGTGTAGCTGACAAGTGCGTGCTTCATGTCATCATGTTTTTACAAGTGTCAGTATTTTATTTATTGTCTGCATTTAGTCAGAAGAGTTTCATATTCAGAGAGCCAAAACTTTGTTTTATTTAGAATCAAACAAAAGCCCCAAATGACCAACATTTGAGATGTTGTCATAAATGAACTTAACAAGCAGCAGAAGACCACACCAGGTGCCACTCCTGTCAGCTAACAACAGGAAACTGAGGCTACAATTCACACAGGCTCACCAAAACTGGACAATAGAAGATTGGAAAAACCACATTCAGATGGTAGGCTCAGAATTTGGAAGCATGGATCCATCCTGCCTTGTATCAAGGCTTCAGGCTGCTGCTGCTGGTGTCATGGTGTGGGGGAGATTTTCTTAGTACCAACTGAGCATGGTTTAAACACCACAGCCTACCTGAGTTATGACCACAGTGTACCCATCTTCTGATGGCTACTTCCTGCAGGATAACGCACCATGTCACAAAGCTCAGATCATCTCAAACATGACGATGAGTTCACTGTACTCCAACGGCCTCCACAGTCACCAGATCTCAGTCCAATAGAGCACCTTTGGGATGTGGTGGAACGGGAGATTAGTATCATGGATGTGCAGCTGACAAATCTGCAGCAACTGTGTGATGTCATCATGTCAATATGGACCAAAATCTCTGAGGAATGTTTCCAGCACCTTGTTGAATCTATGACACCAAGAGTTATAAGGGGGTCCAACCCAGTACTAGCAAGGTGTACCTAATAAAGTGGCTGGCGAGTGTACATATGTACAGGTTTACTCAACTATTAGCAGATAGTTTCTTCAGCAAATCTCATAGACAGTTTAATATTTCACTAAAAGTAATAGAATAGCCACTGAGTTAATATTTAGATTGTTGTTGTGTTCAGATTGTGTGATTTCTTAATTCCAACATGATCTGTGAACACATGGAAAAATATTGTTTTTACAAGATAAACCTGGAACTGGAACAGTTATGAGAATCATGATACAAAGAGACTTTTCTCAATCTGACTGATGCAGCTAACTACCAATAAGACGCCTCTGCCTCACTGAAATGAGTCTGCAGGTGTTTCTGATGGTTTGTAAAAAGCAGTATGCTGAGCCTACATGACAGCTGGGCTCAAAGTGACCCAGGACAGGTACATTTCGTTTCAACCTGCCGCTCCTCCCCCGCCCACTCTCCCTCTGCTGTCTTTCCCTCTGGCCTCCATGTGACAGAAGCTGTTAAAGAAACTACAGGCTGAGGGGAAGTGGAACTATTAACAAAACGCAGGGACACTCACTAGCCTGTTCCAGTGTGTGTTCACTCAATACTAGGAAGGACTCTTGCCTTGCCTCTGTAGGATCCTTCCTTGGAAGGACTCATCCTACCAAGGAAGGATCATTGGCTTTGAGAAACACCAGCAGCTTCGTCTGAACAAAACTCTCCACAGGATCTGTGCGTCATGACGCGGAGAGCTCTGTTTAAAGGGACTCAAAATGCAGGCGCGCAAAGTGAGCCTGGCCATCACATGACCCAAAGTGCGCGCTCCTGAAACAAGACTCACCAGACTGCGACCCAAATGTAGTCTGGTCCTCTCAGAGGGTTTAGAGGGACGTGTCCGGCCCGCGCATGTGAAAAGTTCCCCTGGATAAAAGTCTTTGTGGCAGAAATCTACTGACCTTAATCCAAACCACGATCTTTTCTCGAACCTTAACCAAGAAATACATTTCTGTCAGAAAGCCCTGGACACTAACTTCCTCTAACTGCGTCCGGTCCTCACTGATCCTCCTCTCATGGTGGAAACTGAACTCCACTTTAACAAGTTTCTACAGGAACTGAACTAACAAAGAGTCATTCAAGAGTCACACAGTGAAAAGTGTCAAAGCTTACAAACCTTTAGATGGAGAGAAGAAGCTGCGACACGACGACGAGCACACAAAGTGAAACTGTCAACAGGTAGGAAGGGGCGGTGACACACACCTGCTCTCAGATCAGTCTCATTCTTCACATCCACCCAGTGCCGCCTCCACACTGCAGGTGGCGCCCTCGGCCCAAATATACAGCAGCTCCAATATGAATGGACAGCAGCAGAATCTTCATCTAGTCAATGAGACATATTAATACACAGCTGCCCAAATGTCTCTTACAGTCCATGAGTCAGTTAGTTGAGACAGATTAAAGCCAGATGTTAGGTGTTAGTATACTGACTGCTGCTGACTGATGTCACTACGCACTCATCTGCTCTGCTCTGCACCACATTGGTGTGATTAGATAGATCACACTGTGAGTGCATATATGTGAGTGTGTGTTTGTTTTGGAACATGCTGATAACTACTTCATGGTTGCAGCTTTGCACACAAATAATCTCTCCTTCACAAACTTTGCTGCTGAATCGCAAAACAGAATTTTTGGTCAGTTTGGTTGTGGAGTTTTTAACCACTAGTGGTTGTGGTGAGAAACTACGGAAGCCCTGAGAGGCAAGCTGACAATTTTTTATTTATTTTGTGGGTGATGTCCAAAAGTTCATCTCCTCAGTACAAGATATGATCTCCTACATACAAGACATGATCCTGTTTCCATTCTTACTGTCTGCTGACTGTTTGTAATGACTTCATTCAACATGTTGCATCAGTCATATGAGGGTGAACACGTGCACATCAACACCACCACTGTAAATAGTGGGAGAAAAGGAAGCAGCCACTTCCATCAGCTGAGAGCTGGCTGTAAAGATCCTGCCGACACATTGGAATGATCCAGAGGAAACAAACGGCCTCTGGACTTTAGTTCAGAGTCACAACAGTCGCTGCTTCACAGATCTATCAGTGTATCAAACAGCTCATCAGTGTGTAGAAGAAGCACAGAAGGTCAGTTATCATTCATGAAGGTTCCTGCTGTCACATGAAAAACTGGAGACGTCTTCCTGCTGCTGACGGCTGGAAAACAACTTCCTGTGAGTGTCTTTATTAGAGGCTGAGCACAGTGAAGTTTAGAGGACAACAGAGGACACAAGTCCACATGATGTCTTGTGTCGACAGCATGAAGGACTCTTTGTGTCCTCCCTCTGTCTCTCTGCATGATGTGGACCTTCAGCACCCGAATGTTTGCCTGGACCTGGATCTGTCCCTGCCGTCTGTCTGTCCTGCTGACTGCATTTCTCATGCAGACATTTGTCTCACAGACATAGAGACAAGAAAAATGGGAGGAAAACTTTGGAGGGAGAATGAAGTGGAATTAAAATTTTACACAAAAAACATAAATGAAAACAAAGAAGAAAAAAAACAGTCGAGCACAAAACAAATGATCTGTGTTTTCTTTAGCGCCACCCTCAGGACAAACTCACATCCTACACACATTCTGTGAACTACCATCAGCTGTGTGTGATCCTGTACAGACTGAACTATCTGTTCAGCAGTGAGAAAGTTTCTCTAACAGGAGGAGACTCTCCCTCCTACAGAGAACACAGAGACACTGAGGAACCAGACCAGAGCCAAAACCCAGGATATAGAGGTTCAGTGAATGTGGTGTTGAAGGTGTGGAGGTGGATCAGTGTGTCAGAGGAGACTCTGAAGAAGGACAGAGTGCCAGCAGGACAGTCCACATACACTGCTACTCTACCAGAGACAGAGGAGGAGGAGGAGGAGGATGAGGAGGAGGAGGAGATGGATGTTTCTCTATTATTGTGCCAGACAGTGTAACCACCATCAGAGCAGTCCAGACTCCAGGACTGATCATTCCATCCAAACACACAGTCCTCTCTGCCTCCTCTCCTCCTGATTCCTCTGTAACTCACTGATATAAAAACTCTTCGTCTCCAGTCGACCTCCCAGTAACAGCGACCAGTCAGACCAGTTCTACACAGCAGCTGAGGCCAGTAGTCAAATCTGTCTGGATGATCAGGATATGACTGAACCTCCTCCACACGTGTCACCTTCCTGTTGTTGTCAGACAGTTTGAGGATTCTGTTTACTGTGTTTGTGTCGATTGTGAGTTCACAGGAATCTGATGGAGAGAAGAAGACACAATACAGCTGCAGTTATTCATCTATCATCACTCTGATGATGACATCAGAGATTTGAATGAGTGATGTCACAGTCTGAAGATCAAATGAAAAACACACTTACACTTCCTCAGACCTGGTCTCAACCATCGGACTCCAGCAGGCTCCACCCTGAAAGGAGGAGGGGGGTCAGAGCAGCACTTCCTCTTTCACCATGGAAACATGGACATTACATCACTCTCATACACACAGCTTTGTTATTGTCTCCACATGGACTGACATGTTCATCACTTCTTATTAATCAGCTGATATTGTTTTAGTTCAGTGTACCTGAGCAGGTGGTGTTTCAACAGTTTACTGTGGGTTCATCACCACCACACAACACTTCACCATTACAGTCAGCTGATCCATTGTCAATATACAAGTATTGATTATTGGAGCTTTGAAACCAGCTGTTTTACTCCTGATGAGTCACCTCCTTTGTTTGTGTCATAATGACTGTTGTCTGTCAGAAGTAAAGGAGACAGAACCTCTGATGGAGGAGGTCGGGGTGGATGCTTGGATGTACAAAGTGTCTGACTGACACTGCTGTTCACATCCTGTCTCCTAGCAACAGTCAGCACTGGTTTTTATTATCTGTAATCTGGAGCTGAAAATATTACAGTAGTAGTAGTACAGTAGTTTCTGTGATGAGTCCCACAACCAGTTGACTCTTATCAGCCAGGGAACTCTCTGTCAGTGCAAAACCAACCAAATCCAGGTGAAGCTAAACTCCTTTTAAAACAGCAAAACATTCTGATGATTTATCAAGACTGTTTACACTGATTCACTGTTACATGGTAATGGTCTGATCTGTTTCTTTGTCTTTGGACAATAATCTGTAGACTTAAGGGCAACACACACTGGTGGCAGATGATGAGCATCAACACATCCTGCAGTATTATTTGATATGAGCCCACAAAGCAGAGGGCTGCACCATGAAGTCAGTTCAACAGAACCAGTCTCTCTTTGTCTGAGCTGACTCAACAAACCCTAAAGTCTCAGTCAGAGATAACAGATACCATGAAGGTGGTTGTCAACTGTCTGTTAACTCAGGCTTTCTTCTTCAGGCTCTGCACGTTCACATAAAACAAGTCAAATGATGCGTTCAGCGCATCAACTGACTCTTAAAACTGATGGATCACGTGCTGCCTACTTCCACCTTTGAAGAATCTTGAAAAGTAAAACAGTAAAAAGCAACACTGTGGCTTCAATTACAGCCAGAGAGGAGTGTTTGCATTAATATTACTAACTGTGTGAACTCATATGTGAATATATTTATTTGACCTCTCTGTTTATTTCTAACGTGACAGCTGCTCTTTCTACAGCTCTGAAACTTTAAACTTGATGCAGCAGATTTAAACAAGAACTGCATTTACTGTCCCTTAATGAAGGAGACACAGAAATCACTAAAATTTCAGGGCAAATTAAAATGACATGAATTTTACTGATTAAATATTATCTGTGATAAATACCAATGGACTAATTCATTTTCTAATCAGTGTTCTATCAGCTGTAATATACCAGCAGTGTGAAACAGACTTCAGCAAATCAGGACCAAACATAAAACCTAATCCACAGTGGTAACATTATGGTGGTTTGAAGGAATTATATCACATTTCATATGACAGTAAACATCATCCTGATTAATAATATAGTGACCTGTTTGCTACCTGTGATTTTAAAGAAGCTTTTTTAGAGCCAGCGTGGACAGATGGACCAGAGAACACAAATATATTCAGTAGTTCAGTGAGAGCAACAACAACCTTACAGATAAAAGAAAACAATGTTACTCAGATTTTCAGCATCACTGATGGACTGTAGGTTCCTGTGTTAAAAAAAGGTGACGTGATGGATACAGTAAACACTACTGTAATCACACAGCTTCGTTTGGAGACATGTATGTAACGTTACGGCTCAACAAGTTGGACAAAGTGCATTTATAACATTTGCCCTCAGCTGACAATCTGCATCGCTCATATATTCACACTGATTATAGAGTGACGCTACTCAAAGGAGCAGTGAAAGGTGCTTTTAAGCTGATTTTAAGCTGAAACTCGGAGCTTAAACCTGTCTGATCCAGGTTAGGTTTGCAGCACAAGTTACCATGGCAATCTAGCCAGGTTAAAGGAGCCACCTTGGTAGTACAGAAAATCCTGGCTTTAGACTCAACTCAACATATCTGGCTAGGCCGCTGATCTTGTCTTACAGCCCTCTGCAGCATGACAATGTTGATGAATGCCAACCCATGAACCTACAACTTGTCAGGTTACACCACTGTCCTATTATCCAATGTTGAAACAAGACAACGCTCCAGAAACATTTAATCAGCTTCCCTCCCTGTTTTGGCACATCCTGGCTACTGTTCCCTGACTACTTGTGTCTGTATTGATGGTCTGATGTGGGACACAAACAGTTTGATGAGTCAGTGTTTATCAGCTCTGGTTGTTTGAGGTCAGCTTGGTGTGTCAGGGTCATATGAGCCAGGCTGACATTGTGACAGACACAACGTTTCCAGCTCTACCTCCTCTATCAGACTGAGTGTCTGTGGCTGCAGCAGGCCTCTTCATACCTGAGAGTGTCCAGTCTCCAGTGTGGATCCTTCAGTCCAGCCGACAGCAGCTTCACCCCTGAGTCTCCTGGATGATTGTAGCTCAGGTCCAGCTCTCTCAGATGGGAGGGGTTGGAGCTCAGAGCTGAGGCCAGAGAAGCACAGCCTTCCTCTGTGATCAGACAGCCTGACAGACTGCAAACACACAAAATAACACACATGTCACATAATCTGAGGGTGGGTACCACAGTACTGCCATACTGTCACCTACTGTGGGGTTACATCAACATTATTACTTACTTTTTTCTAGTCACAGCCAAACGCCCACTAATGTCCACCAACTATCTGACAACATTACTGGTTCCTCTCAAGTTCCAACAGAAAAAAAACAAACAAAAAAAACAACATAAAACATGTTGATGAATCCTGACCTGAGAGTTTCCAGTGTACAGTGTGAACTCTTCAGTCCATCAGACAGAAGGTTCACTCCTGAATCCTTCAGGTTGTTGTTACTCAGGTCCAGGTGTCTCAGACTGGAGGACTGGGAGCTGAGAACTGAGGACAGAGATTCACAGCTTCTCTCTGAGATGTTACAACCACTCAGCCTACAGAGACAACAATCAACAAGAAGGAAGTTATTTATTAAAATGTAATCCTCTTTGATTAATGAGTCTGGACCAAAGTCAAATCTAAAGGAACAAAGATCTCAGTTAGTACTTCAGCTAACAGGAAACTAACAGACCTGCATTATAACACTGAGTCAAGAAGAACACTTTAAATTTGTTCAGCAAAACTGAAATATCAACTTCATCCAGATGGTAACAGGTGAGGACCCACTAAATTTGGTGATCTGCAGTATAATCTCTTCTGAGCACAGATTAAAATCCTTACGGTTAATTATGATTAACTCATTAGGGGGGAGGGACCAGACTAAGAGCGATTCAGAGACCCTGATGATGCGGCCTCTCCAGGACAAGAGTACCTCGCCCGGTTGGGGACACAGGGACCCCCTCCTGAAGCCAGACCCGGGGGGGGGGGGGGGGGGGGGTCGCCAGCCAGCGTCTGGTGGCCGGGCCTTAGGCCATTTAGGCCATGGGGGCTCAGCCCGAAGAGGAAACATGGAGCCATTGCCCTGTGACATCAGGGTCGGGTGCTATGTGTGCCGGGCGGCAGGCAGGGGCGGGGCCCCGGGCATGCCGATCCCTGGCGACGCGGACTGGCTTTAGGGACATGGAATGTCACCTCTCTGGTGGGGAAAAAGCCGGAGCTGGTGCGGGAGGTGGAGCGGAACCGACTAGATATAGTTGGGCTCACCTCCACGCACAGCACTGGTTCTGGAACCAAACTCCTGGAGAGGGGCTGGACTGTCGCTCTTTCTGGAGTTGCTCAGGGTGAGAGGCGCCGGGCAGGTGTGGGGATACTCACAAGCCCCCGGCTGAGCACCGCCGTGTTGGAGTTCTCCCCTGAGTACGAGAGGGTCGCCTCGATGCGACTGCATGTCGCAAAGAGAAGGTCTCTGACTGTTGTTTGTGCCTATGCACCGAACAGCCATGGGCCATGTTCAAAGCCTCCATTGTGGAGGCGGCTGCTAGGAGCTGTGGTTAGAAGGTCGTCGGTGCCTGTCATGGCTGCAACCTAGGAACCTGCTGGTGGACACCAGTGGTGAAGGAGGCTGTCAGGCTGAAGAAGGAGGCCTTTCGGGTCTGGCTGGCCGGGGGGTCTCCTGAAGTAGCAGACGGGTACCGGTTGGCCAGAAGGGCTGCAGCTGTGGCGGTCTCTGAGGCAAAAACCTGGGTGTGGGAGGAGTTCGGGGAGGCTATGGAGAAGGACTTTCGGTCGGCCTCAAGGAAGTTCTGGCAGACCGTTAGACGTATCACGAAAGAAAAGCAGGGCTTGTCTCAGGCTGTGCTCAGCAGAGACGGAGAACTGCTGACCCGAACTGGGGACATCGTCGAGCGGTGGCAGGAGCACTTTGGGGACCTCCTGAACCCGGCCATCACGTCCACTGTGAACGAGGCAGATCCTGAAGACTCGGGGAAATTCTCGCCCATATCCCTGGCAGAGGTCGCTGAGGTAGTTAAAAAGCTCCCCAGCTGCAAGGCGCCAGGTGTGGATGAGATTCGCCCAGAGATGCTGAAGGCTCTGGACATTGTTGGGCTGTCTTGGTTGACACGCCTTTTCAGTGTTGCGTGGAGGTCGGGTACGGTGCCTGCAGAGTGGCAGACTGGGCTGGTGGTCCCCATCTTCAAAAAAGGGGACCGGAGAGTGTGCTCCAATTATCGGGATATCACACTGCTCAGCCTCCCGGGTAAAGCTTACTCAAGAGTGCTGGAAAGGAGGCTCGACCGATTGTCAAACCTTTGATTCAGGACGAGCAATGAGGATTCCATCCTGGCCGTGGAGCAGTGGACCAGCTCTTTACCCTTGCGAGGCTGCTGGAGGGGTCGTGGGAGTTTGCCCATCCAGTCTACATGTGCTTTGTGGACTTGGAGAAGGCTTACGACCGCGTCCCTCGGGGGGTCTTGTGGGGGGTACTGCGGGAGTATGGGGTACCAGGCTTGTTGCTACGAGCCCCTGTATGACCAAAGTGAGAGCTGTGTCCGCATACGTGGTGTAAAGTCCAGCACGTTCTCGGTGGGTGTTGGCCTCCACCAAGGCTACCCCTTGTCACCGATCCTGTTTGTGATTTTCATGGACAGGATCTCGAGGCGCAGTCGGGTGGGGGGGGGGGGGTTGGTGACCTCAGAATCGCATCTCTGCTTTTTGCTGATGATGTGGTTCTGTTGGCTTCATCACACTGTGACCTCCAGCACACACTGGAGCGAAGCAGTCGGGATGAGAGTCAGCACCTCCAAATCTGAGGCCATGGTTCTCTGACGGAAACAGGTGGATTGCCCCCTCTGGGTTGGGGGAGAGTTACTGCCTCAAGCGAGGGAGTTCAAGTATCTCGGGGTCTTGTTCACGAGTGAGGGTAGAATGGAGCGTGAGATGGATCGGCGGTTTGGGGCGGCTTCTGCAGTGATGCGGGCGCTGCTGGTCACGAGCTCTGGGTAGTGACCGAAAGAATGAGATTGCGGATACAAGCGGCCAAAATGAGTTTCCTCCGTGGGGTGGCTGGGCTCAGCCTTAGAGATAGGGGGAGGAGCTCAGACATCTGGAGGGAGCTCGGAGTAGAGCCGCTGCTCCGTCGCCTCGAAAGGGGTCAGTTGAGGTGGTTCGGGCATCTGATCAGGATGCCTCCTGGGCGCCTCCCTCTGGAGGTGTTCCAGGCACGTCCCACTGGTAGGAGGCCCTGGGTCAGACCCAGAACATGCTGGAGGGATTACATATCTCATCTAGCCTGGGAGCGCCTTGGTGTCCCACAGAAGGAGCTGGAAAGCATTGCTGGAGAGAGGGATGTCTGGGGTGCTTTGCTTGGCCTGTTGCCCCCGTGACCCAGCCCTGGATAAGTGGATGAAAATGGATGGATGGATGGAAATGGATGGATCATAAAAAAGGAGTCAATCCAAATAACATGATATGTAAGCATAATGTTTTTTTCTATATCAGAGTTCATATCTGTATGTTGTTCAGTAGGTGGAATTGAAGCAGAAAAGAGTTTCTGAACTGTGAAGTTTCAAATCTTGATTGAACATTTGTCAGATTCAGAAATGCTGACATGAGAGAGAATGTTTAAACTGTATGGAGTTTACAGAAATATGTGAAATCATTTCAGATGGTCTGCAGCTTGATCTGACCTGAGAGTTTCCAGTGTACAGTGTAAACTCTTCAGTCCATCAGACAGAAGCTTCACCCCTGAGTCTCCTGGATGATTGGAGCTCAGGTCCAGCTCTCTCAGATGGGAGGGGTTGGAGCTCAGAGCTGAGGCCAGAGAAGCACAGCCTTCCTCTGTGATCAGACAGCCTGACAGACTGCAAACACACAAAACAACACACATGTCACATAATCTGAGGGTGGGTACCACAGTACTGCCATACTGTCACCTACTGTGGGGTTACATCAACATTATTACTGACTTTTTTCTAGTCACAACCAAACACCCACTAATGTCCACCAACTATCTGACAACATTACTGATTCCTCTCTGATATTTCAAGTTCCAACAACAGAGAAAAAACAAGATAAAACATGTTGATGGAAAGAGACTGAAACACAAAACACAACTGGTTTGAAATCATATCAGCAGAGACAATCCTGTGATGGTTATGAGTTTATCAATGAATGTAAATCAGGATTTAAGTGGCCATCAGTTGAACATGTTGATGAATCCTGACCTGAGAGTTTCCAGTGTACAGTGTGAACTCTTCAGTCCATCAGACAGAAGGTTCACTCCTGAATCCTTCAGGTTGTTGTTACTCAGGTCCAGGTGTCTCAGACTGGAGGACTGGGAGCTGAGAACTGAGGACAGAGTTTCACAGCTTCTCTCTGAGAGGTGACAGACACTCAACCTACAGAGACAACAATCGACAAAAAGAAAAATGATTGTGTTAAAATGTAATCCTCTTTGATTAATGAGTCTGGACCAAAGTCAAATCTAAAAGAACAAAGATCTCAGTTAAAACTTTGGCTAACAGGAAACTAACAGACCTGCATTATAACACTGAGTCAAGAAGAACACTTTAAATTTGTTCAGTAAAACTGAAATATCAACTTCATCCAGATGGTAACAAGTGAGGACCCACTAAATTTGGTGATCTACAGTATAATCTCTTCTGAGCACAGATTAAAATCCTTACAGTTAATTATTATTAACTCATAAATAAGGAGTCAATCCAAATAACATGATATGAAAGCATAATGGTCTTTTCTATATCAGCCAGAGTTCATATCTGTATGTTGTTCAGTAGGTGGAATTGAACCAGAAAAAAGTTTCTGAACTGTGAAGTTTCAAATTCTGATTGAACATTTGTCAGATTCAGAAATGTTGACATGAGAGAGAATGTTTCAACTGTATGCAGTTTAGAGAAATATCTGAAATCATTTCAGATGGTCTGCAGCTTGATCTGACCTGAGAGTTTCCAGTGTACAGTGTGAACTCTTCAGTCCATCAGACAGAAGGTTCACTCCTGAATCCTTCAGGTCGTTGTTACTCAGGTCCAGGTGTCTCAGACTGGAGGACTGGGAGCTAAGAACTGAGGACAGAGCTTCACAGCTTCTCTCTGAGAGGTTACAGACACTCAGCCTACAGAGACAACAATCAACAAGAAGAAAAATGTTTGTGTAAAATGTAATTGTCGTTGATTAATGAGTCTGGACCAAAGTCAAATCTAAAGGAACAAAGATCTCAGTTAGTACTTCAGCTAACAGGAAACTAACAGACCTGCATTATAACACTGAGTCAAGAAGAACACTTTAAATTTGTTCAGTAAAACTGAAATATCAACTTCATCCAGATGGTAACAAGTGAGGACCCAGTAAATTTGGTGATCTACAGTATAATCTCTTCTGAGCACAGATTAAAATCCTTACAGTTAATTATGATGAACTCATAAATAAGGAGTCAATCCAAATAACATGATATGAAAACATAATGTTTTTTTCAATATCAGCCAGAGTTCATATCTGTATGTTGTTCAGTAGGTGGAATTGAAGCAGAAACAAGTTTCTAAACTGTGAAGTTTCAAATCCTGATTGAACATTTGTCAGATTCAGAAATGCTGTCATGACAGAGAATGTTTCAACTGTATGGAGTTTAGAGAAATATCTGAAATCATTTCAGATGGTCTGCAGCTTGATCTGACCTGAGAGTTTCCAGTGTACAGTGTGAACTCTTCAGTCCATCAGACAGAAGGTTCACTCCTGAATCCTTCAGGTTGTTGTTACTCAGGTCCAGGTGTGTCAGACTGGAGGACTGGGAGCTGACAACTGAGGACAGACCTTTACAGCTTCTCTCTGAGAGGTTACAGTCACTCAGCCTACAGAGACAACAATCAACAAGAAGAAAAATGTTTGTGTTAAAATGTAATCCTCTTTGATTTATGAGTCTGGACTAAAGTCAAATCTAAAGGAACAAAGACCTCAGTTAGTACTTCAGCTAACAGGAAACTAACAGACCTGCATTATAACACTGAGTCAAGAAGAACACTTTAAAATTGTTCAGTAAAACTGAAATATCAACTTCATCCAGATGGTAACAAGTGAGGACCCACTAAATTTGGTGATCTACAGTATAATCTCTTCTGAGCACAGATTAAAATCCTTACAGTTAATTATGATTAACTCATAAATAAGGAGTCAATCCAAATAACATGATATGAAAGCATAATGTTTTTTTCTATATCAGCCAGAGTTCATATCTGTATGTTGTTCAGTAGGTGGAATTGAAACAGAAAAGTGTTTCTGAACTGTGAAGTTTCAAATCCTGATTGAACATTTGTCAGATTCAGAAATGCTGACATGAGAGAGAATGTTTCAACTGTATGGAGTTTACAGAAATACCTAAAATCATTTCAGATGGTCTGCAGCTTGATCTGACCTGAGAGTTTCCAGTGTACAGTGTGAACTCTTCAGTCCATCAGACAGAAGGTTCACTCCTGAATCCTTCAGGTTGTTGTTACTCAGGTCCAGGTGTCTCAGATGGGAGGGGTTGGAGCTCAGAGCTGAGGTCAGAGAAACACAGCCTTCCTCTGTGATCAAACAGCCTGACAGACTGCAAACACACAAAACAACACACATGTCACATAATCTGAGGGTGGGTACCACAGTACTGCCATACTGTCACCTACTGTGGGGTTACATCAACATTATTACTGACTTTTTTCGAGTCACAACCAAACACCCACTAATGTCCACCAACTATCTGACATTACTGAATCTTCTCTGATATTTCAAATTCCAACAATAGAGGAAAAAAAACGACATAAAACATGTTGATGGAAAGAGACTGAAACACAAAACATAACTGGTTTGAAATCATATCAGCAGAGACAATCCTGTGATGATTATGAGTTTATCAATTAATGTAAATCAGGATTTAAGTGACCATCAGTTGAACATGTTGATGGATCCTGACCTGAGAGTTTCCAGTGTACAGTGTGAACTCTTCAGTCCATCAGACAGAAGGTTCACTCCTGAATCCTTCAGGTTGTTGTTACTCAGGTCCAGGTGTCTCAGACTGGAGGACTGGGAGCTGAGAACTGAGGACAGAGCTTCACAGCTTCTCTCTGAGAGGTTACAACCACTCAGTCTGAAGAGATGATATAATGAAAAAAAAGATAGTAAGTTGAAAACACAAAAGGGCATCTAAGTTATGATATATGAATCCAACTGTCTCTTTACTTACAGAGCTTTGTTGGAGGCTTTGACCACCGGCAGCAGCCTCAGAAGAGCCTCCTCTGAAGCAGAGTATTTCTTCAGGTCAAACACGTCCAGCTTGTCTTCTGATGACAGTAAGATGAAGACCAGAGCTGACCACTGAGCAGGAGACAGTTTATCTGTGGAGAGACGTCCTGAACTCAGGGACTGTTGGATCTCCTCCACTAGAGAATGATCATTCAGTTCATTCAGACAGTGGAACAGATTGATGCTTCTCTCTGCAGACAGATCCTTGTTGATCTTCTTTTTGATGTACTGAACTGTTTCCTGATTGGTCTGTGAGCTACTTCCTGTCTGTGTCAGCAGACCTTGTAGGTGTTTCTGATTGGTCTGCAGTGAAAGACCCAGCAGGAAGCGAAGGAACAAGTCCAGGTGTCCGTTTGGACTCTGTAAGGCCTTGTCCACAGCACTCTGATGAAGATACTTCAGATTCTGTTTGTCTCTGAAGACTTTAGACCACAGAGATGTTGTTTGTTGTTCTGCCATCAGATTGACTCCAGAGTTGATGAAGGTCAGATGGACATGAAGAGCAGCCAGAAACTCCTGAACACTCAGATGGACGAAGCAGAACACCTTGTCCTGGTACAGTCCTCTCTCCTCTTTAAAGATCTGTGTGAACACTCCTGAGTACACTGAGGCTGCTCTGATATCGATGCCACACTCTGTCAGGTCTGATTCATAGAAGATCAGGTTGCCTTTCTGCAGCTGATCAAAAGCCAGTTTTCCCAGAGACTCAATCATCTTCCTGCTCTCTGGACTCCAGTGTGGATCTGTCTCAGCTCCTCCATCATACTTGATGTTCTTCAGTTTGGTCTGAACCACCAGGAAGTGGATGTACATCTCAGTCAGGGTCTTGGGCAGCTCTCCTTCCTCTCTGGTCTTCATCACATCCTCCAGAACTGTAGCAGTGATCCAGCAGAAGACTGGGATGTGGCACATGATGTGAAGGCTTCGTGATGTCTTGATGTGGGAGATGATTCTGCTGGCCTGCTCCTCATCTCTGAATCTCTTCCTGAAGTACTCCTCCTTCTGTGGGTCAGTGAACCCTCTGACCTCTGTCACCATGTCAACACACTCAGGAGGCATCTGATTGACTGCTGCAGGTCGTGTGGTTATCCAGAGGCGAGCAGAGGGAAGCAGTTTCCCCCTGATGAGGTTTGTCAGCAGCACATCCACTGAGGTGGACTCTGTAACATCAGTCAGGATCTCATTGTTGTGGAAGTCCAGAGGAAGTCGACACTCATCCAGACCGTCAAAGATGAACACAACCTGGAACTCTTCAAACTTGCAGATTCCTGCTTCTTTGGTTTCAGTAAAGAAGTGATGAACAAGTTCCACCAAGCTGTACTTTTTCTCTTTCAGCACATTCAGCTCTCTGAAAGTGAATGGAAATGTGAACTGTATGTCCTGGTTGGCTTTGTCTTCAGCCCAGTCCAGAGTGAACTTCTGTGTTAAGACTGTTTTCCCAATGCCAGCCACTCCCTTTGTCATCACTGTTCTGATTGGTTCATCTCTTCCAGGTGAGGCTTTAAAGATGTCTTCTTGTCTGATTGTTGTTTCTGGTCTGTCTGGTTTCCTGGATGCTGTTTCAATCTGTCTGACCTCATGTTCATCATTGACCTCTGCAGTCCCTCCCTCTGTGATGTAGAGCTCTGTGTAGATCTGATTCAGAAGGGTTGGGTTTCCTGCTTTAGCGATCCCCTCAAACACACACTGGAACTTCTTCTGCAGGTTAGATTTGAGTTTACGCTGACAGACTGCAGCAAGATGTCCTGAATGAACACAACAAAGAAGATCAATGAGTCAAAGACAATCTTTCAACATGTCATTTCCTCAAAGAATGAGTATATGAATATATTTTGGTCTGTCTCTTGAGACATTAGTAAACGTCCCATTTATCCATCATGTTAAATCTTTATAGAAATCCTCTTACTGCTCTGCAGACAGTCAGCCAGCTCCTCCTGCTTCATTCTCCTCAGGAAATTCAGTGTGATCTTCAGAAATGCCTCTCTGCTGCTCCTCCTCTGCTCTTCATCCTCACCGTCCAACACCTCCTCATCCTCCCTCTGACTCTCGAAGCATTCTGGGTAATCTGAACTCAGAACCTTCTGGATCTTCTTCAGCTCATTCTCCTCCAGCAGCTGGAACAGAAAATGATATGAATAACACAATCAAACATCAGATCCATGTTGGACAGACTGACAATCCACTGGTGTAAAAAGTGCAGCATGGAGATGATTGTGAACAGAATAGATGTAACAGTAGTTGTTGTACATGTACAGACCATAAATATGGAGTCCAGGTGTGTTTGATGCTGCTGGGCAGACTGACCACTGGGAAGCTCTGAGCTCTCCTGGTCTACTCTGTGGAGGAATCATCAACAATCAGCTCACATGATGTTTGCACCAGGAGACTGTAGAACTGATATGATTTACAAAAACACACACAGACCAGTTAGTTAAAGACGTGTTCTTTCATGATTGATCAGAATGAAAACCAGATGTGAACAACATTGCAAATGACAACCATTTCTGTGTCTCATGACTGAGGATCAGAACAGTTAGTTCATCTGTTTCAATCAATACTTTTATTTACTTACAGCAGGTCAGATGAAGAGAGTCCATCTTTGAAGTCAATCCCAAACTCTTTTGACTGATCACTCTTCATGGACACACAGCTGGGTACAGGGGACTTTTCTCTCTGCTGATGGAAACTGATAGAAACACTGACATTTACTGAACATACAAGATTTCTGTCTCTGATTTCACTGATTGTATTTGGCACTGAAAGTTCTTTTATGGCCATAAAAGTATGTTTTTAACAGCAAAAAGACACTGCATTTTTTTGGTGCTTGTTGGTTGCTTCTTCACCCAACTAAGCAACATCGGCATTTTAAACAAGACATTACAGTGAGAAGCAATAACTTAAACCACTAGAGTCACATCACAGCAGTTTGACTTGGAGCCTGGGTACCAGTCAGAGTTCAGGTCTGACAAAGATAATGTTTCTTAGTTAGGTACCAATCACCTCCAGAAAGGACCCATGTCTTTCAGTATATGACTCTTGGAATTTGAATTGATTAAACAAGGCACCAGCCGACAACAATAATTAAATTGCACCCAAAAATTTGAAGTTCACCACAATGTATTATGCATTCATTGCCTGATATAAAACCTACAAATGTAACCATGTCAGGTTAATAATTAATACTCTTGACCTTCCACCCACTTGAAACTGTGGCCTGTATTTGGTTTGAACCACAGCACACCTGGGAGTTAGGTCAGTTTCTATCACTGATAAACCTTTGTCTTGGTCATTTGTGGGCGGGGCCTGAGCGGGGCCCCAGATGATGGACACCCAGATGATGTGTCTCATGACCGAGGATCAGAACAGCTAGTTCATCCGTTTAAATCAACAGTTTTAGGTACTTACAGCAGGTCAGAAGAAGAGAGTCCATCTTTGAAGTCAAACCAAAAGTCTTTTGACTGATCACTCTTCATGGACACACAGCTGGGTACAGGGGACTTTTCTCTCTGCTGCTGGAAACTGATAGAAACACTGACATTTACTGAACATACAAGACTTCTGTCTCTGATTTCACTGGTTTTATTTGACAGTGAAAGTTATTTTATCACATTTAAAGCATGTGTTTGAAACATGCCTTGTTTATAATGCTTTTTTAACCAATGGATTCAATAACTAAACAACTAGAACCACTGCTGATGTGATACCTGTTTGTATTTAGTGTGTGATTGTTAAACCAGTGTGTTGTTAGTCAGATGGTTACCCTTGAGCAAGGCACCGAACCCCCCCAGCCGCTCGGGGCGCCTGTCCATGGGCAGTCCCCTCACTCTGACATCTCTCCATTTAATGCATGTGTAGGTCCCGTTTGTGCATGTGTGTGTATTCGGACCTGTGTGTATATGTACAACAGACTGTAAACCTTGAATTTCCCCTTGTGGGATTATTAGAGTATATAAAATTTAAAAAAATCAAATAAAAAAAAATGTGTTCAGACTTTACACTGTTGACCTGCCACATCACCTCAAACTGAGGTTTGGTTTAGGCCACAGCACACCTGGGGAGACCTCCTCAACTAGTCCCCAGTGCTCTGCAGAGTTAGAGTTATGTCCAGAAGGGTACTTCCTGTCTGTCATCAACCCTAATTTAGTTTTCCAACACCACTTCTCTTCTTTGTTCTCCACACTGACTCCCAGCCTCAGCTTGCATCCAGCTCAGGACTCTGGTGCTGGTCTACGGGGAAGTGAAGGGACCTGGTCCTTCATACTAAGAAGCCATGGTCAGACCCTACATTCCTCCTCTACATCTGGACGTTTGTCCCTCCTGTCCCTCAGAGGACCCTGTGGTCTCTCATTTCAGTCAAGACTCTTCTCTGTTCTGGTCCCACAGTGGTGGAATGAACTCCCTGCTCAAGTCAGGACAGCAGAATCACTGAACATCTTCCACCACAATCTGAAAACTATCTTTCACTCTACATCTTCACACACCTGACAAGTTCTTACAAATGTCTCAATTCTGTTAAAAATAAAAACCCTCATCTCTACAACTGTAGCTCTCTAACACATGTTCACTTATTTATTTGAGAGTGATGCACCTTTATTTTCTGATGACATCGACCTGATGATGTTCAGTTTGACTGAACTTGTTGTCAGTCACTGTGGACTGTAATGTCCTCTGTCCCTCACTGATTGCCTATATTCATACAGACTGTGATGACTGTAGTTTAGACACATATTATATCTTCATGTTTTATCCAGGAAGTGACTGATGACCTGACATGTAGTTTAAGTTTTACTCTATGGTCCTTTTCACCCAACAGGACAAAATATCAGCAGCCTCCACTGCCCACTTTTCTTTATAGAGAACTTCAATATCAGCAGTAGAAGACCAGTTATACTGGGAAGCTGTCAGCTTCATTTTACATTTAATGTCAGCTTACTGTGCAGCAGAGACTTTTTGTCCTTTAACATCGATGCCATGTTCATGTGACTTGTCAGACTTGGGGGACACACAGCTGGGGTCAGGTTCAGGTTCAGGTCGAGAGGAGTCTGGTCTCTGATGGATCCTAGCACACAGAGAGGAAGACCAGCAGGGAGGGAAATTCAGTGTTTAGTCTTCAGCCTCAGCAGCTGCTGGAGAAACTATCAGCTATCAACAGGAAAAGGATCAACACAGCAACGTTTAACTAGAACTGAATTTACTGAAGGAAATGTGTGTGAGTGCTGACAGCTGAAGATTATGTGTCACATGAGGGGAACTCAACACTATATTTTCTTGTACAGCTGGGATTTGAATTCACACTGCATCAAGTAAGCTAATGTCTGACATAAAGATATATGTACACTTGTCTTTATGCTTCAATAAATGATTATTTCATTGTCAATGAATCATCTGAAAAAAAAAACTGTCAAAACAAAAAGATATTCAGTTGAAAGAGTTGATGAACATGTTGAAGGTGAAACAGGATCAAATGTCGATGTCAAGTGCTGAGTGTGATACCTTTTCATGTTGGTGATAACCTGCAGCCTCCTGATGAAGACAGACAGACAGACAGACAGACAGACAGGTTCATCATTAGACTTTAAAGTGTTTGTTGTCAGATAAACTTTGTGCTGTGGAGTCTGGATCAAAGACAGGAAGTGAACACATGAACCAACAGAGACACATTAGAGACTGGAATCAATCAAAGGTCCACTTACTCAGTTTCTTCTCATGGACTTCATCACTCTGCAGCTCTCTGCTGTCTGGACCAGGTCTGTGGACACAAAGAGTTTTCTGTTGTTCTGCCCAGGATCATGTGCTTCATCAGGACTCAGACTGGAGGCTGACAACAACAACGCTGCACTTCCACTTCCCCTTCCCCTCAGCCCTTAGTATTACCCACCAGCCTTCTTCCTATAGAAGCCATTTGGACAGAATGCTGCTGCTAGACCTCTAAGTGGTACACAGAAAACAGACCACATCACAGCCGTACTGGCGTCCCTGTACTGGTTGCCAGTCAAGTATCGGTCTGAGTTTAAGGTCCTACTGGTTGTTTTTAAAGCCTTACATGGCCTGGCACCCAAGTACATTTCTGAGCCCCCTTTCCAACCCACAATCTCTCAGATCCTCAGACCAGTTGCTCCTGGTAGTCCTGCGATCAAGACTAATGGGGGAAGGGTGATCGTGCATTTGCAGAAGTCGCCACAAAGCTTTGGAACAGCTTCCCCTTTTCAGTTAAGTGCTTCTCCTCTGCAGACATGTTTAAATGTTGGCTGAAGACCCACATGTTTCCGAAGGTCTTTAACTGTCCTTAAGTTTCTAGTTTATCTTTCATATTTTATTTTCAGATCTTACTATTCAGTGCTTTATTTTCTATTTTACTCCTTTATTTGTGCATGTTTTTGTTTGTTATGTTATTTTACCTATTTAATTTTACTGCACAGCACTTTGGTTGTTTTTAAATGTGCTATATACATCAATTTGATTTGATTTGAGAGTGAGGAGGGGTCACCTTAGCTCACCTGGTAGAGAATGCACTCCATGTGCGAAATGCCGCAGCTGCCTGGATTGGATTCCAACCAGGGCCACTGCATGCAATCCATTAACTGGATGTCGTCCTCTTTCTCTGTCTCTCTGCCCTTTCCTGTCTATCTTTAACTGTCCTATTAAATAAAGAGGAGGCAAAGAGGAGCAGGGACTGAAAAGGAGGGCATCTGTCCTTGTTCACTTTCAGCCCAAACTGTCATGTAGACTGAGCGCTACACTGCTTCGTACAAACCATCAGAAACACCTGCAGACTCGTTTCAATGAGGCGAAGGAGTCGTCTTGTTAATTATCTGCATCAGTTTCTGATTCAGATGTTTCTGTTTGGATCATGATTATCACAACTGTTTCTAATACAGGTTTATAATATCCTGCAAAACAGTCATTTTTCCACCTGTTTACAGAAATCACACAATCTGAACAACAATCTGAATATCAGCTAACAATCAACATATTTCAATAAAATATCAAACTATCGATGAGATTTTCTGAAAAACGATCAGCTAACAGGTGAGTGACCTTAAACACATGTAAGTCTACACAGACCTTTAAGATCTATTAGAAAAACTGACACTGAAAAGCATATCATGCATTTACCTGCATCACTGCCAGCTAACCATGGATGTGTTTTCTTACACCACATGCATAACTGCAATGCATTGTGGGTGATAAAGACCTCTGCAGTGACCACCATCATCATCACATCGTGCAGGGAGCCCCTAAGCCAGAGGCCCAGGTGCCCATTGTGTTATTATCCATCTATGCTCGCTCCCTGATTTTCATGATTTGAGATTTATTTGAGATTTATTTTTGAAAATAATCAGGGACAGTACATATTAATAAACACTTGTATGTAAAGGATTATGTACAGGATTATAGCCAGTGGCTAATTTCCATCCTTTGTCCCTAGGCAGGTTGATGTTAACAATATGCAATCAATAAAACAAATAATGGTAAAAGTTACAATAAGCAGACTAACAATAATAAACCATGTAAAACAATAATGGTAAAAGTGCAATAAGCAGACTAGCAAACAAAATACTGTGTTACTCATTACAGACCAGAAATTAAGTGACCATAGGAATTTGGATTATTAAAGTGCTAAAGTGCTTCAGTGTTAAGACATACAAGAAAAGAACTGCACATCGCCCATTTCAAAGTGCTGATTATACTGTATATCTCCCCATATCACACGTTTGCTCTGTTGCACATATTTTGCACACTCAGATGTGTGTGTGCAGGTGTTACTGCACAGGTTAGCATACATAGTTATAATTATGTATGCACTATTACACAATATTTGCATACATAGCTAAGTGTATGTAAGCATACAAGGTCACAAGACTGGTCTGTCACCAGCAACATCCCCAACAAACAGACTTGACTCATGCCAAAAAAATACAAATATCAATTACCTCAGGTACATGTAATAATACAACACATCCAGTGGATTTTTAGGATTCATTATGAGTGCAGTTTTGATTTTCCAATAACCACATTTTTGTTGGGTTGGTAAGTCTCATATGTCATCTCTAGACCCTGCTCTAGGTAACCTGTTTGAGTTTATCTTTATGAATTCTTTTAACGGAGGTGGAGTTGGTCCATGAACAATCTTGTAAACTAAGGTAGCGTCTGCATATTTTATTATATTTTCCCAACAAGGCAAGACTTCAGACGACATACTATACTATGACTTTTTTCATGATTTTGGACAACACACTCTACTATGTCAGTGAAGGTTCTCAGTCATCCAGGTCATGGTAATCATAAGTGCTATATCATAGGCAACTGGACTTGCTTGCGTTTCTTGAAGATGTTTCGCCTCTCATCCAAGAAGCTTCTTCAGTTCTGACTGACTGGTATGGAGTTGCAGACTTTTAAGCTCTGTGTGGGTGTGAAGTTTGTTGAGAAGGCACAGACTTCACAACACTCCAATAGCAAGGAACGACAGACACGGAAATTCCTGACACTACAGTCTCGTCACAACAACTCCAACAGAACAGATGCACTGACCTGGAGAAACAAGGATCACGACACACTTACAGACATACATGAGAAGTGGGTCACACCCAGAAGCTTCTTGGATGAGAGGCGAAACGTCTTCAAGAAACACAAGCAAGTCCAGTTGCCTACGATATAGCACTTATGAATATTCTACTATAATGCTTTTTCATGATTTTGGACGACATGCTATACTATGACTTTTTTTCTAATTTTGGACGTCTGATAAGCCTGATATGTAAAAACAGTTGTGCCATTGCCATTAATTATCAAAATGTGAGTGCTACTTAAATGTCACTAATCAAAGTAGGACAAATTTTATTCTCTGCTTAACACTGTTGGGTTTAATATATAATAATGCATCAGTAACTACAACTGTCAAATAAACGTATGTGAGAAAAGGAATTCCCTCTGAAATGCAGTGAAACTGAAGTATTAAGTAGCATGAAAAAAAAGGTTCCTCAAAATTTTACAGCGCAGTGCTGAGCAAATTTACTTTCTACCAGTAATCAACAGGGTAAAACCTGCTTCAGTGAATTACATTAAATCACAAGTGGAGCCAATTTCATCTGATTTATGGGGAAGGAAAATTTTCATTGTTTCATAGTCTTGGAGGAAGTTGTGCTGTGTACACTTTAAACCACTAGATGGAGTCGGGTGACCAGCTTTTACCTGACTGCTTTATTCTGTGGGCTGTCAGTGGACTCATGAGGTTGCTGGGAGGGTCAGATTATATTTGGATTTTCATGAAGCATCTACACGATGAAATAGATGTGTAAAGCTACAAATATGCAGTTCAGTGCTTTGGGAAATTGTTTTCTGCTTGATTTCAAATCTGATAATGTTCTCTTTTAGATTAATAATGAACTTTTTACTCACGTCTTCCTGAATCCTCATGTTAATTTGTTATTATTTTTATTTTATATGCAACTTGCAACACCATTCAGTCACAGTCCAGGGCACATTTATTAGAGCTATAGTTTAGTTATAATATTGTTTTATCATTGTTAAAATGAAGATGTGAGGACATTTGATTGTCTCATGTTGTCCTGTAGATACTGTTTTGAAGTCCAGACAGAGAGCACCAGTATCGCATTTAACATTTCCAAAAAAATGTACACAGTAACTCTCCGTAGGTATGTTTCATTTTCTGAATAAATACAAACACAACCATCCTTCCATCCATTTCAGCTGCAAAACCAGTCAGCAACTACCAATATATCTTTTTAACATCAATATTTGTTCAGTGTGTGCAGGTT